>PVIH01000050.1:198338-500737 GCA_004025045.1 Sigmodon hispidus
AGAGCTCTGAGTATACAGCTTTTGTGCATATAAAATCTATCAGAGAGGCTGAGCAGAGACAGGGGAGGTGACTGGCATCCTGGGGCTGGGGACAGAGATAGTACTTGGTTCACAAAGGGATTGAAAGTACAGCAGGAGCCCGGTGTAGAGGGCCATGGAGTAAATAGGGCCATAGTGAAAACAGGTCCATAGGCTAAGTTTCTTTTTGTTGCTTGGGCTTTTAATGTCAAAACAATCATGCATGTATCCATATAGAAAAACACATTCTTTTATTCTTGGAAACTGTATCTGTTCCCAGAGTTAAAGCTTCATAAAAGACATTGTAGAGAGTGATATAGGACTTCATCATGCATCCTTTGCCACGAATTGAAACTGGAAGGTCAGGTTTG
The DNA here is from genome assembly GCA_004025045.1 of Sigmodon hispidus. NCBI lineage: Eukaryota > Metazoa > Chordata > Mammalia > Rodentia > Cricetidae > Sigmodon > Sigmodon hispidus. The sequence continues at coordinate 198,728 of PVIH01000050.1, forward strand.
CATCAATCTAAAGGCTGCTCAGTTCCCAGGATTTGATTCACTACTTGAATGTTGCAAATGTCTAATTAATACTTTGAACCAAATAAATGATTAGGTGAGTGAGTGAAGTCATTAATAAACAAAGCTCATGCACATATATCCATGTACATATTATATAAATAATCACACTTCTAATGACAAGGAGAGCAAAAACATGCTTTAATAGGGAGAACTAGCACAATACAGCCAGTCCTAGGACAAAAGTTTGAAGAACATTAATTAACATTAGCCCGGTAGGTAAGCCATCTTCTTAAGTTCTCACTGGAAAATTCTGTGTGTTTGTTTAGACAGCAATACAGGGACTCCTTATTTTGCAGAGCAGTGCAGAGTTAGAACCCTAGCTTCAGTCCACACAAATGAACTATGTAGGAGAATATGAGGAAGCGAGTGTGTCACCACTGATGTTATATGGAAAGAATTACTTAGGGTTATATGAAAATCAAAAGCTATTTAGTAAGACAATGGTAAACTACAGCCTAATTTTAAAGGGCTTCTTATGACCATATGAGATTTAGTAAACTTAACTTTTAGATATATCAAATACCACCATTATACAGAGAAAAAAATTAATTTTAAATAGAAAATTTCTCAAAGCATTCTTTTTCTAGAAAGTTTCAGGAGAACATGAGGTCTCTACTAAAAACAGCCTTTATTTGCTTCCTAACCATTTGTTCCCAGACTTACTATGTCTAACTCTTTGAGGAAACATGTATCCTAGAGTTTTGTATAAAAGCCTGTATCCCAGGCACACAGCTCTCTCTCTCTCTCTCTGTCTCTCTCTGTGTCTCTCTCTCTCTCTCTCTGTCTCTCTCTGTCTCTCTCTCTCTCTTTCTCCCTCCTGCCCCCTCTCCCTCACTCCCTCCCATCCTCCATCCCTCCCTTTGTTCCTTCTTTCTTCTACTAAGCATGAACATATGTAGGGAAAGGGCCTTCTTCTTCTACAACTTTAAATGAATTTTACTGACAAGTCTCTTTGTCTAGTAGCAGAGGAGTCACCATAATTAATCACATTAAGTATTGCCATAGGAAAACATTATTTAAAATCAGATGCAGAAATTATTCAAGATGTCTTAATTTATGAGATTTTTTTTGTGTGCAGTTTAGTACACGTATTGAGGAATATGACATACTAAATCTTGTCTCCTTTGTGAACAAGGTTGCATGTTACTTCCAGGAAGTCAGTCTACAGAACTATCTTTGACGACTTAAAGGGGTATATATATAGTGAATGACTTGTGACATTTCTTTAAATTTTAAAAATAAGTTTGTGTTCAAAGTACTTATTCTCCCCCATTGTAGGTGAGCAGTTCCATCCAAATTTTGGTCCAGGTGATGCAGACATCCCAAGGAAGTACTGGTTTCAGCCAGTCCAATGTATACGCAGCATCAGTTGTTTTCAGTCATTTGTCACAGCTGCTTAATCCAGAGTGCTCTGACTGACACAGACATTAATCTCTAGAATTGGTTTTCAGTTCTATAAATCCATTACATAGGCTCCACATCTGTAACCAGTTCTGAACTTAGTATCTTCTATTTAAACTCTGATCCCTTTCTAAGAAGACTCCAGTGACAATTGATTATGAAAAAATTAAAGTTTTAAAATCATAATTGTTCAAGGAGCACAGTCTTACCCTTCATTTGTGGCACACTGGTTTCCAATCCTCCTACATTTCCCCTGACACAATGAGAACCTGGCATCTTACCCTCTCCACTTTGCTCATTTTCTCTTTCTCCAATTATTTCTGTGTTTAAATATGCCATGAACTTTCTTAACTCTTTGCTTTGTATTGCCTTCTTTTTCTGTCTGGGAGAGGCTCCTTTGTTTAATGATGAACTACTCATCCTTCATAACTCAGCAACAGCAACTATGATACCTTCCTGAAAAATCAAGACATCATCAAATTAATGACCTGATCTGTAGAAGTACCATGTTCTATGGAAACATGGTACTTTTACCGATCAAGTTGTTAATTTATTCACTATGGTGATTTTTCTTTTCTAGCTCAGTATCTTTTCTTTTCTCTTTAAAGCAAAGCAGCAGGGCAATGAGGTAAGTACTCTAATTATTCTGTACCTTAGTGACCATGAGGTAATAGTGGCTATCCATGTATTCACCAACTATTTGGGTGGGTTTATTAATAGCTGGACTATGTTTCAATGTTTTTAAAAATTGATAAAACATAATGTTCAATTTTAAGCTATTTGTTTGTTTTAGAAAAGAAATTAACAAAAATTCTAGATCTCATCTTATCCATCACCATTCACTTACATAAGCATCTTTATAGTTTTTTCCTGTTTTCCAAACTGTTCTATCTACAGTCCTTTTTGATGTTTTACATAGTCTCACCTGGATTGTTTATTGCTAGGATCCCTGCGGCACCCATTAGAGATTATAAAAAGATCTTTATCATTCTAAAACATAACATAAAAAATGGAAGGAATTCCATTCAAAATTACTTCCATGTTTTGTCAGTAGTTGAGAGAGGGCAGCTCTTTCCTGAATTCCACTGCATATATCAGCAAACTCATCCACTGGACAATTAGGATATAATATGCCTCTTTATGTTGAGTGTATTCTTTTTCTACAAGGAAGATGATTATAAACTCAGTTATGACTAGAATTACATTTTATGGAGTACTACTCAGCAGCAAAAAAAAAAAAAATGATATCCTAAAATTCATAGGCAAATGGATGGATCTGGAGAATATCCTCCTGAGCGAGGTATCACAAACCCAGAAAGATAAGCAGGGGATGTACTCTCTTATTAGTGGACTCTAAACAAAACAAAACAAAAAAAGCAAAGCATGCCCAAGCTGCAAACCACAACCACTGAACAGCTTGGGATCTGAAACACCTTGGACCAGCACCTTGGAGCCCACTCTCTCCAGAGGAATACCTGACTCAGTCTTGATGTGGGCGTGAAGAAAGCAGATCTGCTTGGAGTGAATGTTGAACTAAGCCACCTTGGGACCTTGGGACCTCCTGCCCTTGGTGGGGAGGAGATAAACTGATGGAGAGGAGAGTGAGTGACAGGGAAGAGTAGAAGGAGGAAGGGAGCCTGAACAAAGTGATACATGGATTAAAAAAAATGATTGTTTTTCATAATAATAATAAAAAAGAATTCCATTTTGATGCCTTTGAACCTTAATACCTCTATAAGTAACTGCACAAAGTTGGCCCCTACAAAACAGAGCGCCAGCTAGTTATTCACTGACCATTCCTGGCAGTTGGAGGTCCTATGCTGGATTGAAAACCCAGACAATTTCTGGTTTTAACTCTTCTTGCTGATTACTCCTCTTTGTCATTATTAATTTGACACTAACATTAGATTCCCCACAGTTTTCTTTTTCTTCTCCAGAGAGAGAATTTCAATTTTAACTACTGCAGCCATACATCACAGGTGCTAATAACAAGGGAGCTGAGTGGCACTTAATTGGCCAAGACAATTTTAACTTTTAAAATATTTTTTTTTGTTAGAATAACTACATAGAAACAAAAAACTTTACAAATATCATAACAACTAAATGAAATTCCAGTGACTGTCAAAATTTGTTGAGTGAAAATGCTAATGAAATAATGCTTTATAAAATCATTGATCACCAGGTAAATAAGAAAATGAAGAAATTTTCATTCCTAAATTTAAGTGATTGTACTCTCTTTCTAGACGTTGCTTCCAGCAGTCTGTATGATAGAATACTAACTAAATAAACACTTTTCAATATGCCCACAATGTGGCATCCAAGCCTCCTGACTGGAACCTTCATTTGTGTGAAATCTCAGATCTAAATTCCAGTAAAAATTTTAAAGAAAGGCAGCAGCACTCTACTATTGTTAAGCAGAACAAGTAGAGTAACTTTTGTAGTGGGATTATGTTCTTGAATATTTGTTCTTCCTTCTGGTTTAATAAAAACACTGATTGGACAGAAGGCAGACAGAAAGTGTGGGTGGGGCTACCAGACTAAGAAAACTGTGGGAACAGAAAGAGCAGAGCAGAAATGCCAGCAGATGCAGAGCAAAAAAGTTGAAATGCTGATCTGAGAAAAGGTACTAAGCTGTTTGGCTAATTATGGGTTAGTTTATGGAATTAAAAGTTAGCAAGTTATATGCTTGGGCCATAAAATTATTGAAAGCTTTGAGTGGTTATTTGGGGCTAAGTGGCAACAGACTGCACATGAGTCTGAACCTTGTGGGTAGGCTAGGAAGTTTGGCACCAGAAACTTCTTATTACAAAGCTTGCCGTGTTCCTTTTGAACAAGCTTAGAGAGGAAGGCACATCAGTAGGACCAAAAGGCCCCTTAGTACAGCACATAGTAATAATGCCCTATGAAACAACAGGAAAGCAGTTTTGAGTCATGTCTTCTACTTCACTGTTCTTAATATGAAAAAAAATAGATCACTGCCAAGTTACAGGGCATGGTGTTAAAACAGGGTGACAAGGTACCCTACTAATATCAACTTCTTTCCTACCAGTCTTCCAGCTGGTTAAGAATTGTCTTGATCTTCTGATAAAAATCAACTCTGGATAATTGAGTATCTCATTCAGGAATTTGTTAATTTAAACACTCTGGGCAAATGTACTAGAGGGGTCAAGAATGAATCCATCACTTTGACAGTGGCGAAGAGAAGACATTTAAAAGTGTTTTGCAATACTCATCCAAGAATTTTTTTCGAATAACTTACTATCAACAAAAGATAAGAGGAAACAGAAGTGAGTGACACAGGGAAAAAGCCACAAGAAATATCAGTTTGATGTACAAAAAAAGAATCACTGGATAAGAATGAAAGAATGAATTTTTAAAAACTCACTGTAAAAGCAGATTATACCTTTGAAGCTGGAGAATGGAGTTGACACTGTAGAAAATCAAATCAGTTATGTAGATACAAACTTGAAAGTACTCTCTGAGAAAAACAAGTCAAGAATATATTTTTAAAAGGAGAAAGGATGATGTATTGCAAAGAGAAAAAAGTCACCTGATTTAAGAATATTTTGAGTCCAAGTAGGATGTGAGAATAATTTAAAAGCAGGTTACTAATGCACCAAAGAACCCGTAGTGATCCACCAGAAAGAGACATTGGGCCTCCTAGGAAAACCTTCATCTACAGAAATTAGAAATACTATCTTCATGAGAGAAGACTTTTCTGACATTTAGAAGATGTTGGGCTCAAAAGAACCTACACAAATGGGAGAAAAGAAAAAAGTTAAAGCAGTAAGCAGAGGATAAAAAAGGAAGAGAACAATATACAAAAAGTATAGGAATAAAAATTACGCCTTTGTTTTGTCAAGGCCTGGTCATGTCTAGATCAGGATTGTTCAATAGAATTAAAAAGCTAGTCATAAATACGTCTTTACACTTTATAACAGCCATATCCAAATAATAAGAGGAGCAGTTATAATCTTACTTAATAGTATATTTTATGTAAATTAATGTATTTAAAATAAATTTTATTACTTTACATATTTATCTAGAACTAAGTATTGGAGATCTTGTATAGACTTCAAATCTTGTCATACCTGGTTCAGATGAAGGACATGATAGTACCCAATAGCACTAAATAGCAAGTGCCTATCTAGTTGTTTGTACAAAAAAGAGAATCATGCATATAAAATACAATCTCATAGCCAGCCTTGATGCATTTCATGTGAGAGTGCAACAACAACTATAAAAAATTTACCAAAATTGTGAAAAATTAATTTAATCTAGCCATTAATTTAGAATGTATAAATAGATGAGCAGAATTAATATCTTATTTTACCTATTTTATATTTTATTTAAAAAATGGAGTGAAAAAACAGCAGATACAGAAACATAAAACACAGATACAAGGAACTCATAACAATGAGAATTCAAAGCAATATTTAATATGTTTTCTCATGCAATATTTAATATGTTGTTCAAATTTGTCATAAGGAACACATGCTTTTGTTACATAAAAAAGTGATCTAATATTGAACACATCTATTTGGTCATTAAAGAGATATGAAATGAGACAAGTCTTTGTGTTTGAGATACTTACACATTATAGAAAGCTAAGAAAAACATAACAAAATTCACTGACTCAACATTTACTTGTGGAGTGCCAGATCTGGAGGTCTTACCTACATGGGTAATTTCAAGGAAATCATTTTTCTTTTTCTTAAAGGGTACAATAAATATTACCCTTGTGTTTCTTCTTGCTTCTCTCTCTTCTTCTCTCTCTGGATGAAACTTCCTTCCTACACCAAGCTGATATGAAAGTCACAGAGATTTGCCTGCCTCTCTCTGCCTACACTGGAGTTAAAGATATTTGCTATAGTAATAAGTGAGCAGTTCTCCTTTGTTTCAATAGTTTTAATATTCTCTTTCAAAAAGGTCCCTCCTCATCTTTGCTATTCAAAGCCACCATCACCTATCTTTGGAGATGCTGAAAGATGAGAAAGCCAGCACACTGTCTGGATGTGTCTCTTTTCTTAAGTGGATGTTCTTCCAGAACACATTTAAGAAGCAACAATGAGGTCAGTTCATTCATCCAGGTGACTTGACTCTTTGTTAGCTTCTGAACCTTGTCTGTGTATGAATGTGACACCTACATTGAAGAGGAAGATGGGGTCATAAGATAAGATGCTGAGTTAAACTTAAAAATGAAGTCATACCTTTCCCCGATGGAAGAGTGATATGGCTTACTGGTACAACTATACTATTGAATAATGTGGCACAAAGCTTCATGAAATGATTGAGACAATTCTACAAGTCCAAAGTTTATAAAAAATATACTGCAGGCACATAATTATTACTAATTAATAATAGTAAATTGCTAGCAAATTAATGATAAAAATAACACATGTTAGTAATTAATAATACTCAAAACTCTTTAAACTTGTGAGTTAGTTCTTAGACAGCAAAAAATTATCCTACTTGAACTTCATTGGAGGACCCTTTGACCTAATAAAGCATGGAGGATTTTTGAAAGGACACTGACAGATCACATGTGTAGTGAATAGGGAGAGATCAAAAAAGGCTGTAGCAGATACGTAGACCTCTCTTCCCTTGGGCTGCATCTCTAGGAGAGTGTAGTTACTAAAATTTAGTCTAAGGTCAGATTGCTGAGAATCTTATATATCTTTTTTTAAAATCACCACATATTTTGCATACATTAAATGTTGCTTGTAAACTGCCCAGCTTTCTTCTGACATTCAAGACTTGATGAGGCTTCTTGTGATGTCAAAATAAAGTTTTGTAGAATTGACACCTATTATTCCTAGATGCAAATGAGCTAATGAAATAACTATCTCCAGTATTGATCTTTTCATAACTATCAAGGCAGTTGAAATTAGTTTGAGATTAGAATCTTTCATAAAATGTTAATGACAAAGGACTCTTGTGGTAGAGACCCCTGCCAGTCTCCTCAAGATGCTGTCCATGCTTGTTGACCTTGACCCAATCTAGCATCAGTTTTTTTTCAGTAAATGAGGTAAACACAAACAATAGTAACAGTTTCTAGAGAATAGAAATAATTACTAATGGACAATAAGTTTGTTTCATATTGGACAATAGTGATTAATGCTCTATACATGTAATGTTAAATCTCCAAATACTTGGTAGGAGCTTTTATTATTATAAACCTAATAATATATAGGAAAAATTGAATATTTAGGAATTTGGTTAATATATCCAAAATAAAAAGTTAATAAATGAAAGAGTGAAGAATCTTTCCAAATCTATCTACTTCAGAATTTCCAGTACTAAGCATTTTGGAACCTCCCTACAAAAGCTTGACTTATTTATGGTTATGACCTTTGTTTGACTCATTGCGGGTGTGGTGCATGTTTGTGGGTAAATTTATATTACAGCCTGTCATGGAATTAACATCCTACATCATCAGCTTGAAACATGTCAACTGCTGTCAGCACAATTTGACTGGTGACTATGACAAAGGCAAAGCTAAATCAGACCTTACACTGCATAGCTTTCATTTCCCCTTGTTTGTAAATAGGTAAGTGTTACCACCCATATGATGTAGAAAGTTACAGGTGTTGAAAAGCAATCTTAGAAAGGTGATTTGGGGTGAAACAGATTAGACGATAGAAATGAGATCAAAGAATAGTATATTTGAAACCAGTAGATACTGAGTTAGAGGCTAAAAGATATGAGTTATTGACAACTAATTGGGTCTTACTTTTAAGGTGAAATTGCTGTGAAATCTATATAAAGCATCATATATGTATATATATATATCATATATTACTATATATGTCACATGAGAGGCAATATGAAAGTATAGTAAAATAAAGCATGGGAATTAAGGAAATAACATGAAGGTAAAGTTAGAACTAGGAATATTTCCATTTTTTAAAGACTCTTTTGAAGGCAGAATCCTGGCAAGGACAGGGTATAACAGAAAAATATATCTTTAAAGTGAAAAATGCAAAATTATGTCATATTTATGACTAATACTGGACAATTTTTTCTAAGAGAATGACTGACTTACATTATTTTTTGCATTCCATTACTGCTTTGAACTTACATAAGCCATTTTGAAAGTCATAATTTCATTTCAGAATTTTAGTGCAAATCTTCAGAGTACAATCATATCTTGAAACAATGTGCCAGATGCTTAGATAATCTCAGATATCATCTGATGGGTGAATGGCTTCTTTCTTCACCCAGCTACAGGATGAAAATGGATATACATGAAAGCTCTCATGTTCTCATTAAAGATGAGGATTGTTATTCAGGACCAATCTTTTCATATAAGGCAGAAAATCCTGGTATCAACTAAGCAAAGATTGCTGAAATTATCACTCGGACTCTAGATGTCCCCTTGTTAGTCTCAACACCAAGCCAACCTCATAAAATATATAAGCAAGACAGAGTAACTGCCACCAGGTGGCACCAACCTACAGTCAGGAAACAACATATTTCCTGAGGCTTTCCTGTTGCTCCCAGGATCACTGTGACTAATGATGACCCCCACGTATTTGGTGACGTGATAGTCAGACCCTGCTTATATTATTTTATAGATATCTAAAATCAGATAATTTATTCGCATTTATACAGTACGCTACTGTCAATGGCCCAGACTCAGGCTACACAGTAGATATTGTTTAAGAATATAGATCCAGTAGACTAATGACTTGAGCTCAGGTTCCAGTGTGGCTCCTTGCTAGCTATGAGGTGTTACTGACCATTTTGAGCCTGTTCCCTCAGCTCTAACTCATTTTCCTCACACTAAGATGGAAGGATAATATTGTGCAGTTCTGAAAAAAAATAAATTTTATACAAATAAACTACAAGGTATACTCCTAATACTTCTATTGTGATTTTATGTATTAATTAATCATTTACGTTTTCTGTAATAAATCATAAAGATAACAAATACTCGATAATTCAATCAATATTTCTCTGGGGATGCAGCATTTGCTTAGCATGCACAATGCTCTGAATCCAGTCTACAGCACCACATATCCTAGTGTTCAAGAGTAGAGGTAGGAGAATCAGAAGTTGATTGTCATCTCTTGCTACCTTGCAAGTTTGGAGCCTGTCTGAGTAACATGTGGCCTGGTCTCAAAAGGAAAAAAAAAATAACATCTTTGAAACCTATGGACAACATTTTTCCACTTAATTAACAATTAATTGTCTGACAAGAGTTGGTTAACTATCTACCCCAAAGTCAGAATGATGGAGGCCATGGAAAATGCTGTATCATATATCATGGTTTCTAACTGAAAGGATTGAGTAATATAGTATTAAAGTTGAAATAAATGGAAATAGGGAGAATGCAGATAAAGTAAAATTAGTATTAGATACAATGACAACACGCCTTTTATCAGAGAACATGGGAGTGACTGAGTCCACGGATGGAGAGGACAATCTTATACAGGAGGTTAAGAATTAGATTTTTGTCAGGACGGGTGGATGTGATATAAACATGCTGAAAAGAAAGAGCTGTTAGCTATTCTGATTCATCTCTTTGCTTTTCTCTGACTCAGTGGTTCCATTTGGGTTAATATGATCCCAGAAGCCTCCAGCAGATTCTTATCATAGCAGTTTTGTAATAACTGCTGACCTATCAGTGGGGAATATAGAGAGACATGCACAGAGTATAATTTTTCAGCAGCTATGGGCAGGTGTTGCTGGAAAGGCGGCTCTCTTTTAAATGTATCAGCAATTCCTAGTCTGCAGCGCATAAAAGTTACTCACAGTTTGTATCTGTGCCAGGAAGATGAAGGCAATGCCTGCTCCACACACCAGTGGTGAGATGTGTGATTTCACCCTTGGAGAATTTGACAGAATAATCGACTTTGATGATTAATCCATTGTAACAGGAGGCTCAGCATTGGTGGAGATGAATTTTCTGCCTTAAGTGACTTCCCTGTTGTGCTGTATTCTTTAAAATTCTTAGGGAGTTGATATACTGGAAGAGGGAATAAGGTTGCAGACCTCAGGAAGTCACTCTGATTCTTTTGAGACTTATGAAAAAGCACATGAGGTGGTTGCATGTTTTCTTTGGGTTCTGGGTTTGACTACATCAAGGGGATCTTACAGAATATATCCCTTCTGGGAAACTCTTGATAATGAGAACACATGATCTCACAAAAGGTTTAGGAGATTTTCTGTAAATGATGGAAAGTGTGTTAGAGTGTCTCTGTGGAGATACTATTGCCATGTTAATATACCTGACCCAGAATTATCGCATGTATTATATGTATCACATATACAAACATGCATGCATAACACAATATATGTGAATGTTAATAAAAGTCAAACAATTATGTAAATACACTACATGTTATTTCTTACAGGTAAAATAAGGAGAAATTATTTTTTTTCTGCCAACATTACTCTGTCCTTCATTCTACAAACTCACATTATTTCAGTTTATAAAAAATTATTTAAGACTTTAGCTACCCTGCCTGTGAGAGAAACAAATATATTTACATATACATATATAAGAGACTATCTATGACTCAGCTAGAATGAAAAGAAAATTGTAGGCTTCTTGGCCTAGTCCCCAGAAACTCTGAATCAGCAGAGCTGGGTCAAGGTCTAAGAAATCTATAGCACTGACTCCAGCAGGGGAATCTGAAGCAGAATGTCTGAGAACCACATTTTGACAATATAAAAATATTATAACAGAGTAGGTGAGATGTAGACTGGGATTTTAGTTTGACCATTCCATGGGTATTGAATTATCAAGCAAAGCCATTAAAGTATATAAATTATTTTCAATGCCAGCCTAATAAATGGTTACTATCTGACACTAACAAAAAAAGATGTGTGAATGAGAATGTATAAATACTTATGAGTATAAAGACTGATTGATTTAGTACATAATACAAAGCCAATAATAGAACATATAATTGTTTCTTTCCATAGCGAGCTAAAAATGCACTTTTTTTTGTCTTTGGATAATTCTTGCTTCCCTAGTCAGGATAGGACAGAGGACAGACAACTGTAGCTTTACCATGACTAGTGCTTTCTAGTTCTGGTGTGAACACTTAACCAGACTAAAGTGAAACACCAAAAACAAATAACAGAACAGAATTTCTTCCCCAGGGATGGGAGCAGTGCCTTCATTGCATCAGATAATTCTTTAAATACCAGAATGTTATTTTCTCTAAATTTTGCACTTTTTCCAATGGACTAGCTAGATAAGTAACATTGTAAGGTTTAATTTGCATCATTAATAAAATTTTGTTCATTTTTCTGGGTAAGAAATAAACAAACAAGAATCACAATACTTAGTTTGTTTCTTGTGCAAATTCCATACTGTAAATATTGTTACCATGGTCAATTTCAATTTATCAATGTGATAGTGATATCATAGTATAGTAAAATAATTAAGAAGTGGTAGAATTTTACTAGAATATGATGTATGATTTTGAGATCATTTGTAACTATTATGTCAGTACAGTAAAAAAGCATATATATGTGTATATATATATATATATATATATATATATAACCTATGAAGGTGTTACATAATGAGTTTTAAATTTTTACCAAATTTACTAGCTGATAAGCTAGTATAATTGAACTCTAGTAAAAATTCATATTAAGAAAGAACACATAATATGCCTGGAAATGAGAATTTGGACTAGGTTGTGGATCCTCATGAGGATGCACTTTTCTCTACGGGTCAAGGAAGCCACTGAAGAAGTTCTTTTCTTAAATGGAGTTTTTAATATCTAAGAGTATTTAAGACACAGCTCTAAGAAACAGTAGTTGGATGAATAATGTACTGAAATTAAGTCAGAAAATTACCTCAGAAGATCAGAGTATTAGGTAACAATGTTTTTCAGACATAAAATCAATCATGAATAAATAATCTTATAAAAGTTAAATTAGAGAAAGGTTTGGACAACTCTTTAGTAAAGGGGCATAAACTAGGGGCTGGAGAGATGGCTCAGAGGTTAAGAGCACTGACTGTTCTTCCAGAGGTCCTGAGTTCAATTCCCAGCAAAACCACATGGTGGCTCACAACCATCTATGATGAGGTCTGGCGCCCTCTTCTGTAAAACTGTATGCATAATAAATAAATAAATCAAAAAAAAAAAAAAAAAGGGGGCATAAACTAAATGCTTTAGTCTTTGGGTCTTCAACATTCTTCTTGTTTTTTAAAAATACATTACAAGACTTTTGTTAGCCCACACAACTACAATTTGACAGATTTATGGTAATAAAATAAAATAAAACAAAAAACCAAAAAGCCAACATCTTGATGAATAAGTGTATAAGGAGTAGGACAGACAAAGGGCAGAGGCTGAAATGATGACAATATATAAGGTTGGCTGATGAGAAGCTGAATGAAAATAGAAAGCAAGAAATATTCTATCATATCGCTAGGTTGTAATGGGTGCTCACACTGTCAGGGATGGGGGCATACATATTCACTACCACCCAGCTTCCCTCATAATGTTTCAGAAACCAAGACACAATGAAACTAAGGAAGGCCACAAGATCATCCATATAGAACGATGGATTTCCAAGTTTTTGGGTGATATAAGCATTGGCTTTGTCAAATTGTTTCAATAACCACTACATATGTACAGAGACACACGTTTTCAAATACATACACAAATACATGTACATTGTTTGTATCTTTAAACTTTATAAGTTTTAGGCTATAGAGGGGTTCCAGTGCAGAACTTCAAATACATTTCCTAGGGATTTTTGAAAGAGTAGAGATGATTTCTCTTCCTCCCTACGTCTTTCCATTTGAACATAGAAAGCAGTTCTGTTTTCCTTTCATGAATATTAAAAAGAAATTGATTTTCCAAACCCACTTTTGAATTAGGCACATGCTTGACTTGATTTGTCAAATGTAATATGGGCAGAAGTTATATATTCATTAATAGCCAGTGGGCATTTTTACCACATCCTAGCTCCCTAACACTGTGATCAAAGAAATCTGTGCTAGGCTCTACTCTTCAGGATTCCTCAGTGAAAGCAACAGACATACCCTCCCTGATGATCACATTAGGCATGTCATCTAATTGGAAGGCAAAACTTATTATTTCAGACCCATGGAGTTTTAGAGTTAAGTATAGTTTAGTCTATGGCAAATATCACACACACTGCCATGAATGAATGCTTCATTTAAAAATGAAGACTCAGCCAGATTGCATAACAGTGGGAAAAGTTTTTTATTGCAACAACAACATGTACTCCTACCAAACTTGCTAGCAGCATATATGACTTTACCAAAAATTAAGCAGATTTAAAATGTACAATTGTAAGTTCCTCTAACCAAACTTGCTAGCAGCATATATGACTTTACCAAAAATTAAACAGATTTAAAATGTACAATTGTAAGTTCCTCTAACAGAGCAAAAAGTTAGCATAGATTTGAAGCTTGGACAATGCTTGAAGGTAGACAAAATGTGTAGCCCCTGCCCTCTGTATTGTGGCTGAGTTTTGAGTTTCATAATGAAACACAAAACCTCAGAAAAGAGTCTCATATTTCATTCTTAAACTTTCATGCACCTCAAACTTTCGTATCTTTTTCAGGTATCATACTACAAAAAGTTCCTTAAAATCTCTTTTAAATAAATAATGATGATTCCTAGTACTATCTATAAACTTTAGTGAAGTATTCTGCTTTTTGTGTCAAAAATATATGGTATCCATATATTCCATATATATATAATGTACATAGATACATGTGATGTGTGTGTGTGTGTGTGTGTGTGTGTGTGTGCCATGTACCATAGGTGTTGGAGAGATGGCTCATTGGTTAAGAGCACTGTCAACTTCTCCAGAGAACCTGGGTTAGATTTCCAACACTGACATGGTGGCACACTGCTGTGTACATCTCCAGTCCCAGGGGATCTGATGTCATTTTGTCATTTTCTGAACTTTATGAGTATTGCACACATGTGTTGTACAGATGTATGTCTTTGTGAAACACCCAGATACATAAAGCAATAAAATAATATTTCTGATGCTGTATTTCCTCTCAGTCAAGCTTAGACTCTAGTTGATCTTGGTGTTCAGTTTGCACTACACATAATTATCCACCACTTTTTAAGTATTGGAGTAAGTGCACACATGTCTTGGTAAGACTGAGAAATATAAGCAAGCCACAGATCTAGATTTCACTGATGTTTGAATCCTTCAATCTTGATTACATGAAGTTTGTATCCCTAATCCAATATGGTGACTTATTTTAAAATCATGGTTTGCCATAAAGTCCAGGCTAAGTTATATCATACTTTTCCTCTTGTACACTATGCCCCCAACTTCATCATCATCATCATCATCATCATCATCATCATCATCATTATTGCAGTACAGAGATTTGAATCCAGGTCATTTGATAGGCTAAGTAAGTTACCTACCCATGACCAATGCCCTCAGCATCTCAAATGAGACAATTTTTTAAGAGAAAGAAAGCACCTAGTGCTCAGTGGCCAATACTGCCATAGTGGCACACAGTCTGAATCCTACCTAGCACTTGGGAAGCTGAGACAAGAAGATACAGGATTCTTGACCAGCCTGAGTGCTATACCCAAACCCTGCCTTAAAACCAAGCAACATAAAAAGAACAAAACTATAAAAATATCACCCTAATGCTCTGAAAATGCCCATTAAACATATCTAAACCAGTGATATAGAATATAATAAAGTGGAAAAAATAACTTTTTATTTATGAAACTGTATCTGTATCTGAGTCTTCCATGGAGGAGAAGATAGGTCAATGAAGCTTACTTTAAAGTGCCTTGTTTAACTCAGGGGAACAAAATTGCGAATCATGTCTGTTCAAGAATAACATTCCATTTCTTTTTTAAAAAACATCTTTCCTAAAATACATTTTTAAAATGAACCTAAAAAAACAATATTTATTACAATGCATCTTTCGCTACAATACATAGAACAACTGTAATGGCAAACATCATGCTATATAACTAGAACCCCAATTTTGTCCCAAGTAAAGAATAATTCTAATTAAGGTGTATCTGTGCTAGGGACTGGAAATGACTCCCTTGATAAAGAAGCTTGCATTATCAACCTAATGACTCAAGTTCGAGTCCCAGAACCTCCAAGGTAGAAGTGACTCCTGTGAGCCATCCTCTAACGCCATTCGTACAAGGTGTCAGGAATGCCTCTCTGGAACAAAATATTGGTGTGTGTGTGCAATGCATGTGTGTGTGTATTTTTTATATATTAAAATAATTGTGACCTGTGAAATGAATATTAAAATAGAACTTGGTGACTCTACAAGTTTATTCTTTCATTTTAATTCAATACACAGCATATACTCATATTGTAGATGTTGTCTAATTGTTTGCTACAGAATGATCTTCTTCCCCTTGAGATGAATTTTTCTATTTATGATTAATATGGCATATTGTGTTAATCTCTGAAAACTGAAAAGTATAAATCTAAGAGACCTTGATTTTATGTTTAAAAACTCAAATAATATCATCTGTAGATGAAGTTTTATTTTCAGTGGATGTTAATTATAGTTACTAGTAACCATCAAGGTCATTGCATTCATTCCACTTCACTAATTGACACTATGAAACTTTGTTTCCAGCTACTACTGTAGATAGGGAGAAGAACATGTCCAGTTATGGCCATTGGGCTTTGATTAAATATTATCTTTCCCTTGTAAGCACTTCTCCCAAATGCTTGTTATTTAAGAAAAGCAGAATTTAAGAAAGGAGATAAGTTCCTGAAATATTTATTAAAAAAAATCATTCTACTTTGGACCAAACACATTATATTATTTCATAAATGTTATAGTTTTCAGGGGATAAGGGTTCAATGACCTAACGTTACCCATAATGCAATTGAGTTCATTGTTTCCATCATTGAGAAAATCTTGTAATAGAACAATGTCATATGACTAAGCAGTGAAATTATCAAAATACCATCTTTATATCTAATTCAAGTTCTTTATCTTATTATATATACAAGTAAAAAACATTTCATCAAGAAGCAAAATACCAAAGCCAAAGACTGAATAGCAGAAGCCTAATTCACCAGACAAACAGAAAAATATCTTGTGGAACAGGATTGGACTTTGCAGTTGCTGGTCCTGGGTTTCACAAGAAACTATGCTAAACAAAATGTGTCAAGTTTAATTAAATGTGTCTTCATGTCATTGCCAGGGTATTTATATTGGCATTCAATAATTACTAATTACACCCTCCTCTACTCTGCTATTGTCAAATTCTGTTAATACTAAAATTTTATGCTGGCCTAGAATCAGAGACTTCACTGTTATGTAGAATAAGGAAGATGGTTAGAGAAATATGACAAGTCCCATTGAAAACATGACTTGACAATAACCTTCATAGGAATCAGTTATTAAATGGCTGATAAAAACCAGGGATTCATCAATAATTTTCTTCTCCTGTACTTAGTACAAGAAGTAGAATAGAAGAAGAAAATTGGAACATGATATCACAATTGTATCTTAGAAATAAAACCAAAAGCTTTATTTAGTTTTTAAATAAGGCCATGGTCATTTTAATCAAGCTGATTCAATTTGATTTCAATCCCAATACAAAGCTATAATATACCTTTCATTTTTGTATACTATTACATATTTTTGTGTGTTGATTCTAATATATTTGCTTTAGGCACTATTAATCTAGGCTCTTCCAGAGTCATCTCTTCTAAAGACTTTCAATGTCTGTGTATTTTACATATTCTTGGATTTAAATTATTTCATAGTTTTTGAGACAGTAGAATAGCTGACCACTGAACTCAGACATTTTGGTTTTGTCCCTTATTTTCTTTACAGTTGTGCCTAATTTATGCGTTCCTGAGATTCAGCCCTCCATTTATGAGGTAGGTATTCCCTCCCCACAGAAAACGTGGGCTGCCATGAAGATTAAATGGTATAGTGTTTGTTAAAGTAATACATAAGCATATAGAATATCTAGAAATGAATTTCCAAGTAAAACCCTCTATTATTAGATGTGTGACCACATATTCTGCATAACTGATGGGAAGCATGTTGGTTTCTGTGTCTGTTTTTGAGATAAAACACGCTGACGCAAGCAACTTAAGGGACAGGCATTTGTTGTGGCTTACAATGCAAGGGTACAGTCTATATGACAGGGAAGTCAAGGCAGCAGAAGCCTGAAACAGCTGGGTACACTTCACATTCAACAAGAAGCAGATAATGATGGTGTGTGTTGATGCTCAACCCTAATCCCATGCTTACACAGTTCAGGATCCCAGGCCAGGTCTTCTCATCTCAATTAATGCAGTCAAGGTAACACCTCACAGTCATGATCAGAGGTCCCTCTGCCAGGTGGTTCTGGATTCTGTTATGTTTCTAGCTAATATTTAGCATCATCACAGGTCATCGTCAGTGAAGAAGCCATCTTGCAGTCCCAGTCTACCACTTATTTGTCTCATGAAAACATAGGGTGTTTATTTCTGCCTTTTGACTTTGTGATAAGGAACTGTGTTCTCACCCTTCTTCTGCTGCTCTTATTGGGAAGCAGCTCTAAAGAAAGAATGCCTTTGTGTCCATTTTATACCAAGAGTGGCCAGCAATTTTCCATTGCTGGTTGGGAAGGCCACCTTGCCCAAAACGTGGATAAATTAGATTGACAACTTGATGAGTCCATCTGAGGTTTTAACCTACTTTGCCCTTTAAAGCTACTGTTTTGGTTTTTATCTGTCATACTGCATATCTGCCTCTCAAATAAGAGGCAAAAGAGATGTTATTCTGAGCAGCTCCTAAAAGGCCAAACAGTCCCAAGATTATGCAGAGATAAAGATAAAGGACATTATTGGGATGTGATCTTAACCTCTAGTGTGCATTGTAAACACTAAGTAATATTAAATGTATTTTTTTGTTGTCTAATTTTCTATTAAATGTTAAGATGTTCCCTGAATATACACTATACTAATATCATCATATAATTGATTAATTTTTGCATTAGAATACATGGGTTCAGATAACATAAACAGGTAATTATAGTGATTTAATATGGCAGCATGCTTTGACACAAATAAATGGTTTTCCAACATTACTATCAAAATTAAAACTTAATACCGTAATTATATCCTGGCTCAGAATTTATAAACATTTGATGTCCATGATTGTTCTATCCTGTCCTGTCCTCCTGTCCTTTTGCCATCTATGTGACTAGGTTGTCTAAGGTGAAGGCTGAACCCACAGATCATTGTGGTGACAATAACTGACCTACCATAGACCCCAACTTCCAATTTTAAGCTCCCTGGCACCATATGCTAACCACTGAGCTAAATGTCTAAGAAGGGGCTTTATCATAAAATGAATTAGAATTCATACAAGGGACACAGTGCCTTGTAGATTTGAATTGTAGTCCACTTTCCCTTGTAAGACAGCACATCTTATCTAAGTATTGCAGATGTTTCTCAAATGACCTAATAAATATTAGAATATCATTGAGGTAAATGAGGTAAACATGTCATTGGAATCTTGCAGCCTTCCATAATTAAATGCAACATATCAGCTACCTAGTTTTCTTTTTTTTTCAAGTAAGCTAAACTTGACTAGCTTGAATCACCAACACGTTCTGATACAGAAGGTGAGATCTGCTCATATGGGCTGTCAGAAGGAGGTGTGAAAGGGGGTGAGTAATTATCTAATTACCATGATATTTTAATTAATTCTGAATCTTAAGAGCACAGATCCCACCATAGATTTCAAATGGAAGATATCAAATCAATCAGGTCAGAACCTCAGCCAGAGAATTGGCTATGCACCTCACAAACCTCCACTCCCCTGCAGCATCTCATTTTCTTACATATTCAGCACAGAGAACACAGTTATGGTATCTTTGTTGATGTGAAGCAGTCCAAAGATGCATGGATACAAAGGGAGTTTTTTTTTTCCTTCCAATTAGTTACTTTGCAAAATTAGCACAAAACCAATTTGTTTATATAAGAAAGAGGGAAAAAATAAAAAAGTGTGTGTGTGTGTGTGTGTGTGTGTGTGTGTGTGTGTGTGTGTGTGTGTGAGAGAGAGAGAGAGAGAGAGAGAGAGAGAGAGAGAGAGAGAGAGAGAGAGAGACTTCTGTGTTTTGAATTTGTGCCACAGGAAAGAGAACTCATACTCAGTTTTCTGCTGCCACAAAGGTGGGATAGAAATGAGGGAAGGAGAGAGGGAGGAGGATAAAATCTCCCAGAGTCCAAAATGGAAATAAAGTACTGAGGCTGCTCATGGTATCTACAAGTAATAAGAATAGGAAGAAAGATTGTCATAGAATTATGATAGCAAAAACATTACATGCAATACCATAATAAGCTTTAAAAATGGAGTAATGAGCTGCAGAGACAGCTCAGTGGCCAAAGTGCTTACTATGTGAGCCTGAATATCTGGATTCAGATCCCCAGACCTTATCTTTATCTGGATATGTTGACACTCATCTGTAGTTCTGGAACTGGGTTGATGCCAAAAAGAATTGGATCAAATTAGTTTATTGGCTAACCAGAATACCCAAAAGGATGAGCTCTAGACTTCAACAAGAGACCATATCTCAAACAAAAGATGGGAACGTGATTGAGGAAGACACCCAGAAGTCAACTCCTCACTTTCATAGACACAGGCATTAGGAAGCACATTCAAACTCAAATACACACACACACACACACACACACACACACACACACACACACACATTGAGTCTTAAAGCAGGACTCCAGTATTATCTGACAATTATAGTGTCTTTTGCAATCTTATAGGTTAATGTTTAATATATAAGGACATATTGACTACATTAAATTAGGTTAAGACTATTAAAAACATCAGCAGATTTTTGCTATGATATATAATGAAGGCTTATCCTCATTTGGGTACAGTTTTATTTTACAACATTTTAATAATATACACTTCACAATATGGTTTCATGCCATACACAAACATTAATGTTTGTTCATTTCTGTGATAATACAGGATTATATAAATGTTTCCATAGTGAAATTTTTCTTCAATACATTTAACTGAAAATGTATGCTTCCATAACAGCCTTAGTATCTGAAGAATGAGTTCCAAAGTATTATGTGTGTGGACAGCAGCAGGGTTGCTAGCAAGCACACAGAGGTGTTGGGTACATGTTAAATTATTTGGTATTAACTGTTTTATTAATAAATGTTTTATTCTGATATGAAGTGTGTTACTATATGAGACCCATATTAGAAATTTTTAAGTACCATAATAGTATTTGTTTAGTATTTTCTCAATATAATACAGATTATCTAGCAAGAGGTAGAAGTCTATGTTATACTGTTCTTTAGAATTTGTTATTTGTCTTCATTTCTCTTTTACAAGACATGTTAAAGAGTTGTAGTTATTTAGATAATACCAAATCACAGTGGACTAAATTTCCTATGAGTTCTGGTTAACTTAGCCTTCTTTACTAATGTGTGTGTGTGTGTGCATGTGTGTGCGTGCATGTTTGTGTGAGTGTATGTATGTGTGTGCATGTGTGTGTGTATGAATGTATGTGTGTGCATGTGTGTATGCATGTGTCTGTGTGCATGTGTGTATATGTATGTATGTATGTGTGTGGGTGCATGTGTGTGTATGTATGTGTGTATGCATGTGTGTATATGTATATATGTGCATGTGTGTATGCATGTGTGTATATGTATGTATGTGTGTGCGTGTGCTCTTTGGTTGATTAATGTTGTTGAGGAGAGACAAAAATTAAGTAAAGTGCCTTAAATTTTATCTCCATGCTGGAGACCTGGTTGGCAGAAGTGAGATGAAGATCTGGATACTTCTAGACTGATAATTAATAGGTGGGCAGACCCATGTGAGTACTCCACTCCCTTGGCACACTGTAGCTGGCTGTCAATGGAGAGGAAACAGTCAGTTATCTATACACTCCACTGAAAACCTGGACTCCTGATAAAGGACAAGATCATGCTGCACTAACACCTTTCATTTGTTATTATAGAAATATCTGCTTTTAAAAACTGAGATGAAATTGTGTAACCTGGAAAAGTATACCAAAGCAATGTATGGGAAAGATAGAGATGAGAAAATAAACAAAACCCACCAC
This sequence comes from Sigmodon hispidus, assembly GCA_004025045.1. Classification (NCBI taxonomy): domain Eukaryota; kingdom Metazoa; phylum Chordata; class Mammalia; order Rodentia; family Cricetidae; genus Sigmodon; species Sigmodon hispidus. The sequence continues at coordinate 220,264 of PVIH01000050.1, forward strand.
TATTGTGGCTGCCACAGCCACCTCACTCACTGTAGAACACACAAATTTATGCTTCTTAAAGGACTGTTCACTTACATTTGATGCCCAGATAAGCTTCTGTGTAACAATGTAATAACTATTCTTCTGGAAGACCTAACACATGCAGCAGCCACATATTCTGCCTAATGTCTTAGTTATTATTTGTTGAAACCCATCTCTTAAAATGAATGCACAGAGGATGCTGATAGTGGGAAACTCACTTGTTCTTCAAAACAAAGCAAAACAAAACAGAGCAAATGCAAAACAAACACACAGAAAGCAGCCCTTTAAGAAGCCGGGCAGACACTTCCTGTCAAATAATGAACAACATTGTAAGACAGATTCATTCATACTACAGCTGCGATTTGATAACCAGTTCTGCTTGGGATTTGTTTGTGAAATGTCACACAATCCAAGATGTTTTAATTATGTTGCATTTTAATCCAAAGCTGCTGATTATGAAATGAGTGATCAAGAGTTAAAACAAAGTAAAGTCTAGAAACAATGCAAAAGGACAGACTGTGACAGTGCAAGCAGATCCAATGTGCAGCGTCTGGCTGGCGGCTGTTGCTGTTGCTTAAACGAAAATACCTCTGGTTTAAAAAGTACGGAGCATGTTTAAAAGACAGCTGCAGTTTCCGGTTATCACATGGTTCCCCACAGTAGGAAGCCTAGAGCCATCACCTTGAAGACTATATTTTCAGATAAAACATATCCCCAAGGACTTATCACATTCTCTGCAGCATTAATGTATATTTTAACCGTCATCTCTCTGCTGTTTAGAAGTGTGTTGATGATGTATTTAAAGACAGTGTGGCATGTACCTCACGTTTTGTTTAAGAGATTTAATTCAAAATGTTTTGGCCTTAGTGACTCAAACACATTTTCACTTTTACTTCACTCTTTGGGATTTTATTATACACTGGGGCCAGCTTACATCCCACTTAACTTGCATAGCCTGTGTATAACATATTAGAATAATTTTTTATTGTACAAATTCTATTTGGTATTATTAATAAAAACCCAGAGTCAAATATTAGGGAAAAGCTGAAATATCAAAGAGACGAGGAAAAAGCCACAGCCACTTTTTACCTAACTCGCCTCACAAATGCTCAGGCAAACTTTATTAAATACACAATATATCCCCACAAATTCTAGTTTACTTATCAATAACAGTACACAGAAATAGAAAATAAACTAAGTGGTGGAAATTTTCATATATGAGTTAATGTTTTGTAAAGCTTCACATAATTACAAATTCAAAGAAATATCGGAACCGACTTGATTATAGCAATTGAGAAATTCCTTTTTGCTAAGTAGAAATCACTTATAGAGTAGTGTTAGCTTGTTGATATTTAAAAATATAGTTTAAGTATTAATTATAGCCAATTGTTCCGCTGTTTCTTTAGTTCCTTTAAGAGACTAAATAAGGAAAAACAAAATGTGGAAATGAGTAATGTTTTCTATTTCTCTGTACGACCTAAAATGTTATTAGTATAATAAATTCCATTTCTTATTTAACTATTCTTAACAACCAAAAGAATAGCAACAAAAAAACCCCATAGTTTACCCAAAATTGGAGAAGTAATCAATAATACGTAGTAAGGGCGATTCTCTCCCTCCTTCTTTCTCTCTCTCTCTCTCTCTCTCTCTCTCTCTCTCTCTCTCTCTCTCTCTCTCTCTCTCTCTCTCTCTCTCTCTCTCTCTCTCTCTCTCTCTCTCTCTCTCTCTCTCTCTCTCTCTCTCTCTCTCTCATGCACACACACACACACACACACACACACATACACACACATATGACAAAGAAAGGGTCAATTATAAGTCACATTGAGACCCTGGAAAAAAAACAATTTAAATACAAGTTGTAAGAGGAGAACTAACATTTCATTAATAAAATAACTAGGCAGCCATCATCCAGAGTTGTTTGGCATATTTGTGTACAGTGTAGGAACACATTACTCCTCCCACACTCAACCCAACACAACTGTCTGCTAACATAATTCTTGAATATCTGATTAATTCTGAAAAATTACTAAAATCACTTCTGGCTCTCATTCCTCATAGAATACACATAAAGAAACTTCAGAATCCATAGGCACAGGTTGCTATGCAACCTGGTATAGCAGTATGGTAGAGTGAGCTGGGCTTGAATTTTCTAGGCCCTAGTGCTTTGCCAACTTGATGTTGTGATACTCTAATGCATCTCAGCTGACTTCCATTAAGTAGTGTTTTGTGGAATAGTATCCCAAGGTTAAAATGATTAAATAACTTTTATGGTTGATCAAATATAAGCCCTTATTATACACAGAAGGCAAAAATCATACATTTTAATTACTTGGTTATCAAAGATCTATGTATTTACATTTCATTCTTCAATAATTATATTGAATTTAGTGGACCTTTTATACACACCTAAAATATTATTCTTTAAAATATTTATCAAAAAGCAACAATTAAATAAGGCTGAAACAACAATAAATAATGTTCACAGAGTATTGAGTGATAAGTGTTTTTATTTTATGCCTTTGGGTAGGTACTTTAATTTTTTCAGTGCAACCAAATTAATTATCTGAGCGTTTGCATTGTATTTCTCACTTTGCAACCATGCACAAAATAAAGAAAACTGATCAATATTTGATCACAGTCACAGTGCATTAATTCAAAGTTCATTTTCAGTGGAATCACTGCCATTATTCACTTTTGAGAGGTAGTACGTGAATATTAGAAAAAAAACATTCAATTTTTATTAGAAAGGAAAAAAAGAGGACCTTTAAAAATAATTGCATAGTTGAGACAAAGAAAATTCTTCACATAATATTTCTAACTATGTGTTCACAGAAATATCAATGAGGTCTCACTCTTAACATTAGAGTTTGAGCAAATATAAATTGTTCTTTTGTAAAGAGAGAATTGAATGAAGAAAATCTCTTTAATAAAATCATGTCTTGGAAATCCACTTATTATCAAAATGGAAAGCTATTTAAAATGTAGCCATTAACCTCTAGCACTTATGTAAAAGCAGATTTATTAGAATATGAGTGAAATACCATTTTAGTAATTTACACTATAAATATTTCAAAATAAAAATATTACCGTTCATTTATTACAAAGGAAAGTGAATGTGCCAAAATTCACTTACATTTAATTTTAATGGCAAGATGTTCAGATAATTACATTTTATAGAAAGACCAAAATATGCAATTAAATCCAAATAGATTTAACATGGCTTATCCTGGCTCTGGTTAAATTAAACCACAGATCTCCTCTAAGTAACTTACTTGTTCATTCTTACTTATGCAGTCTACTGCTTACTAAAATACCACCTTGCCAACTTTGTCCAGGACCTCAAAATGATGACATCGCAAGGCAAGAAGAAGTTGGTACCATTCTGCTTACAGGAGAACTGGTATTTGATTTTGTAAGTAACATTTCCATGGAATGAGGCTCTAAATCAAAATATCAAGGTACCGTTGATCTAAAGCACATCGAAATTCAAGCTCCTCATGCTTGTTGCAATGATAACAGTATATTCTTTTCATTCTTCTCACCATTTTGTGGATTAGAGAACTATCTAATTTCTATCCATTTCCTCCAAAGTTCATTTGGTTTATTTTATGAATAACTCATGAGCTTTAATTCACTAAACACTGACTTGGTGGTATGTGCCAAATAACAAGGGCACCTTTGGTACTCTTTTATTAACACATAATCCATAGATTTAAGAATGTGATAGCTGTGTTCTATAATAGAAGGTATCTTGGAGCTTAAGATGTTGATAGCTAATTGTATTTTAATCTGAAATGCTGAGGACACCCCCTAAAGTAGATTTATCTTGGGTGATACCCTAATATTCTACTTGGTCATCATCTTTGCTGTCTCATTCACATTGGCAGCCCTGAATCTGGACTCTGAAAATCTGGAGCTTCAAGAACAAATTACATAGTAATATATTAGAGAAGATATCACTGCTTATGATTAAGGGAAATGTAGAACTCATTTTTCCAAGATAATCAGAACTGATCACAATCTAAGTTGCACCAGCAACATGTGCTGAGCACACAGCTGAGCTGGGCATCACAAAAGTCATTAGAGAAATATCAAAGTCACATGTTTTAGGATTTTATGGCATGGTTTTTAGCACAGCATGAGTGAGAAGTTCAGAAAAGAAACTGAGGATCAGTTTCACTCATTCTCCCATTTATCTGAAAATAAAGCTTATACTTAACAACTATCAGAAACTGGGATGAGATATTATCCTCATTATTTCTGGCATAAGTCTTCCAAAAAATGAAGAGCATAGCTAAAAAGCAACAGTAAACACAATAATGCAGTCTGAAATGGCATCAAACATTCATCTTTAGAATTTGTTTTAGTTCTACAAGTGGCTGGAGAAATGACTGAGCAGTTAAGGACCCTTTTTGCTGTTGCAGAGGGCCCAAGTTTCATCCCTAGCACCCATATCAGATACTCACAAACACCTGCTACTCTAGATCCAGTAATCCAACACTATCTTCTGACCCACACAGGTAATGCCATACAGGTACACAGATACACAGACACACACAGACACAGACACACACACACACACATGCACGCACGCACACACATACTAATGAAATATATTTTTTCTTAATTTAAAAAGCAACAAAACTTTCTTCTACTGAAGCATTGCCTATATCAGACTGAGAATTTTTTAAAATTATAAACTCAGGATATAAATGTTTTAAAATCAGAATTTTAATATGCATGGTATAGGATTTCAAAGGAAATTATAAAGCAGGAAATGCAAAATTTCACTGGAGTAAATATAAGGCTCAAAGGAACTAGAAATAAAAGTTTAAAGAATATATCATCAAACTTTAAATAAGTCTTTCTCTGCCCTGGCTAAATTACTACAATTTATGATGCTGTTTTCTCCCCATAGTAATTGAAAGCATATGTAATTTAACAGCAATCCTCAATAAGCTGTCTTTAAAATACCTCACATGGATTACCTATCTGCAAATCTGCTTCCCATGCAGAATGTGACAGCATTATGGAAATTGTTAGCACAGTGAAGATGGCATATAGCAAAGGGAAGTCCATCTGTACCCTGTAAGATTATACCAAACATTGGAAGCAATCTATCACCATTTATAACACTGAAAAATGCATAATTAAGATTAAGGGTTCACACTAACCTTTATTATGGATGGCATGTTTCAGGTTTGGAAGGGAGGTGAAACATAAGTTGCATGGTAGAGTATCACAGTAAGACCACATATTTTAAATCACAGGAAGTTGGTTTTGTTTCATACATTCAGATTGCACATATCTGTGAGATTATCAGATAACCATGTGCTCATTGAAATGAAGTAGAGAATTTAGCGCCCAAAAAAATAAAACTATACATATATATTTGGTTTAAATCTTTCATTCTAAATTTGAAGTAGAATAATTCCGACAACAGAACACATATCAAGTTCATCAGAGTTCATGTCCACCCCACTGTATTTAGCAGATGTGTATTTAGGTTTTGCTAGTCTCCAAACAAGCTCTGGGGCAATGGCTCATCAAGTAAAACCACTGAGATATGAAAGAAATCAAGAGTATGTGTAAACGTAACATAATTCAAAGTAAGTTCTTTATGAAGCCAAGTATTTAAAAACCTGCTGGTATTTCAAATGTGAGTCATTTTGGAAGCTTTGCCATGGATTAGAAATATCAGTCTTCCTGGCATTCACAAAATACATACTGGCGTGATTGATGTTTGTCACATTTCAGACTAATGCTAGTTCAGAATTGCATGCAGACATCCTTTGGAACAATCAATGTTCTTTAGAGCTTATCAATGCAAAAATAATTCTAAAAAAATATAAATTTAAAGAATTTTTCTCAGAAATTTCAAAAAGCTAAAACTTTTCATGTTAGAGTTACTGATTTGGAAACAAGAAAATAATATGATAGATTGAGAAAACTATATATCTGCTATTGATTCTTCATAAATGTGATGAATGAGCATTTTCTTGGCATAACTATTTTATATATTTTTGCAATTATAATATAATTACTTCAGTTCTCCCCATCCTTTTTCTCCCTCCAAATTCTCTCATATATCTCCCCTGGCTCTCTTTCAAATTTGTGGCCTCTTTTATCATTATTTGTTTTTATACACCTCCACAAAACTGCACTCCTAAATGAATAAATTTAGCCTGTTCTGTCTGTAAAATGGTACCTGTATGAATGTTTTAAGAGCTGGCCATTTGGTACCAGACAATTATAATTCATGTGTTCTTCCATGAAGAACATTTCTTATAATTATAACCCTTAACTACATTCTAAATATCTGTCCTTATGCACATAGATAAGTGCAGTCCTTTTCCCTACAGGAAACCTCTCTTCACAACAGATGAAGAACATGACTCAAAAATAAAACCAATCAAAATACAAAGCTCTGGATCTCAGTCCCAGTCATCCATCTATAGTACAACTCCTGCACTTAAGGTTCAAGGATCATTGTCTAAGAAGGGGTGAAAGAGTTCAAGAGATTCATCAGGGGGGAGTTTGCTGTGAAATGTATCTTATTGGAATCAGAAGATTGTTCAGACAGGAGCTGGACAAGGACAACAAAATAGATATACTAATATGGGGCCATGAAAGCTCAAGTGGGGCTTTCTAGTGGGTGAATCTATTGGCAACGACATCACAAAAACATCTTCCCCTTTATTTTTATTGTAAAATCATTTGCACTCACAAAAGAAAATAAATGAGAAATTTGCCACCTTCAAAAGTTTAAAAGATGATAATTTATAGTATCTAAAACATAAATGTTATATTTCAGGAGTTTACCCATTTTTAATTCTTAACATTTTAATCCCTCTCCAACTAGCACAATACTATCTTAAGCATCTTTCTGTTTGCTTTGTATGATGGATGAATTTCATTCCTCTTGAGCTCAATTGTCACTAAACATGGCTTTGCTACCAAAATACTGAAATGAGAAGAGCAGAAATGCAACTCTCATAATCATTCAGGTGAACCAAGAGCTCAGCATGAAATTTAGGTTTCAGTTACAATGTCTTCCTCAAGATCTATATTTAATTAGTTTCATCAATTAAACAAAAAGGATGAGCTAGACTTAAATCAATTTCAGGGACAGTAAAGCAAAATATTAGGCATTCTAGCCTGACTCCAATCTTCAGCAGTAATTTCAAAAGAAATTTAAAAGCTAGGTAAATATACTGTTTTTCTTCAAAGTCACCCATGAGCATATAGTTCCTCAGAGATAAAAGAAATGTAATATACTATAGTATAGGGGAAAAAAAGTGGAGTAGTATATTCATTGCTTAAAACATAACATCACCAGTTTTAATGACCCAGTGATAAGTGGTTTACAAAGTCTTGTGAAAACCCCTCTGTACAAGGCTCCGGGGTTGTCAAGAAAAAGAAGGCCGAAATACTGTTATAGACAGAGGTCATAGACATCAATAGTGAAATTGTATTTGCAGATATGGCAGTGCTATCGCACACACAAACTCACAGTGTCTGCTACTGCATGGATAAGTCACATACATGATCAACCCAGCCAGAGTGTCAGAATAGATTTGAAAGGGGCTCACAGAATTTCACTCTTAGCTGAGAAACTATTGATAGAGAAGAAGAGTCAGTTCTTCAGAGATGGAGGACCTGAAAAATGTTCCAGTTGATGGTCTAAACCCATGCCTCAGGCAATGGTCTACACTCATGCACATACAACCAGCACTAAATGGACTCAGTAAGTTAAAAAAAAAAAAAAGGAGTACATGCACTTTTAAAGGAAAGTATTGAGAGTGTAAAAAAGAAATTGGAGGGGAGAGATTTGGAACTAGATTTGATCAAAACACTATACGCATGTATAACATTTTTAAGCAATAAAAATGTAAAAAATAATATCTTGATATACCTAAAGACTCAGTGCAGATCTGGATAAAAAGAAAGAAAGATTTATAATCAAATTTGTATTCTACTCTGGATAAAAAAAAAAGCAATGAAATGCAGAGGACCTGGTGTAGACCCATGGAGGCACCACACTTGGCATTTCAGTTTCTTTGAGCCCATGTGAGCCCTGTTGAGGTGATTCAGTGGGCCATGTTCTCCTCCATACCTGCTGTTTCTTGGAGGCCTGCTCTTTTTTGAAGAGGAAACGGAGAGGAAGATGACTTAGGGGAGATGGGAGGAGTAGAACAAGGGAACACTGTGATGGAGATGTACTGTATGAGAGGGTCCATTTCAGTTTACAAAACGCAATGAAATGCATCACGTGAGAGGAACATGGATTGCCTGTGTCAGACTGATCCTTAGTTAAAAAATTAGGAATTAATTTAGAACAGTAATATATCAGTATGGACATCTTTAAAATCTTTTTCTGAATGTAAGAAAATATGGAAATATTTTTTTATGAGACACGGTTTCTTTATATAACAGTCCTGGCTACCGTGGAAATCACAGACATCTGTGTGCCTCTGCCTCCTCAGTGCTGGGATTAAAGGTGTACATCATCCCCCCTGGAAAATATGGAAATATTTTAATAGCTGTCATTTCTATTTTATATTTGATGCCTCATTTGGGGATAGAAAATTCAGTCACATTGTTTAGTAAGAGTAACAGCATTAGTTCACATGAATTAGTGAAGGGGAGTTTTTCAGTCAGTGAATAATTTTCATCATGTACTCAGAAATCCCCTGGGTAACTAAACTTGGATTTGTTGCTCAAAAACTGTTACTGTGATAATGGCTTATCCAGAAGACCTTGTGTTGTTTTATACCAAAACATTAGGGAGTTATTATTATCATGTTTGTATCATAGATGAGGGGCCAGAGTCTCTGAGAAGTAAAATAACTCATTCAAAAACTTGTAAATTTATTTTATATTCCAGCCAGTTTTTCCTCCCTGTCCCCCCACACCTCCCAGTCCCCCCACACCCTCTTCGAGTCCCCCCACACCTCTTCCCTGTCCCCCAACACCTCTTCTCTGTCCCCCTCCACCCACTCCCCCTCTGTTTTGGTTTAGGAAATGCAGGCCTCCCAAGGATATCAACAAAACATGATATATCAAGTTGCAGTAAGATTACAAACCTTACTTTGTATTAAAGCTGGGCAAAGAGACCTAGTATGGGGAATAGGGTCCCAAAGACTATCAAGAAAGTCCGAGACAGCCTTAGAGACACACTTCTGTTGTTAGGAGTCCCAGAAGGGGGCCAAGTGATACACCTATTGTATATATGCAGGATTCAAATTATTTTTATGCTCAGGATAAATCAGCCAGATTTGTTACTAAGAGTAGAAAACAGTTATTCTTTTAGTATATATTTATATATTATTCTTGTTTCACTGTATTAATTTTTTCTTGGTTTTTAGATCATGCTGGTTTGGGATTCAATATGCCATCAAATTCATAACAATTCTCTAGCCTCAGTACCCGAAGTACTGGGATTATAAACATGAGCCACCATATCCCACTCAGAAAGCCCTATTCAAATTACTGAAAGAATAATGAGAAAAATTTTAATTTAGATAATATATCTATAGGCAGTTAAGAAGTGTGTAATGGTATGATTATGAAGTACCAAATAAATCTCAAGACAAGTGATATATGGACAATATGTGACCAAAATTTTTATTCAAATAAAAATGTATAGCAAGATCTATTTATTTTAAAATTGTATATGTACGTTAATGTACTTTGGGTCTCAGAACATTTCTCTATCATTTTTCAAAAATATATTTCTAATTTTTGGACATGCAGCATAATGAAAGCAACAATTAAAGAAAACCAGTTCCTCCCTCAGAAGATTGGTGTCATCAACAGTTTATGTGCTCCTCTTCCTCTGCCCTATTATAAATGTAACTTAGGTTGAATCTACATGGCAGAAGTCCAGAATCCCTTGGATGTATCCACAGAAAATAAATACTCACCATATCAATTGCAAAACGAAAGAAAATAAATTATTACAGATGTTTAGCCACAAAGACTCTTTATTACATGCTGAATAGTAGAGTCACCAACACATTGGTGCATTTTCTATACCAGTGCACCCACCGTTCTGAAAGCATCGGTATGTGCAGGAGGAATTTCTAGCTTTCTGTGAAACTACAAGCCTCCCTTAGTGTTCAAAGCTCATCCCAGTCATCGCAGAACTGCCCCTGCCCATGGCACAGGAGAGCATGCCATTGAACAAGAGTGCTTTGTGCCCCATTTTTCTGTCCGGTTAAAACAGATTCCAGAATCAGTACTTTCCTGTATAGACTTTGAAGAAATCACATCCATACTTCACAGAGAAGCATCAATATAATCTTTAGTTTTCTGCTGGAAGATGCATTTCTTCCATCCTTTCATATTATAACCAAGGGTGTTCTGCATCTCCCTATATACGACATTGAAGTATGTCCTTACATATCCTGTTTGAATAATCTGATAATGTAATACAATAAAGAAATAATTTAACAATTTTGAGATCCCAATGACTAAATTTCTTATGTTATACACCTTTCTATACTTTTTCTGTAGTAGCAACCCAAAGTTAAAAATTGAAGCACATACATTAATATATAGCACATATTTATAAATTGTATGTGTTTTATAACAGAATATTTTTATAAAAAACACTATTATTAACATATACATAGAGGAAATGTGGAAAATAAATAGAATGAAACCTTTAACAATTTATTGAGATATCGTTACCTGACTTTTGAGATTACTGTGGTAGTCACTATCATTATAAAAATTAAATACCTTTCAAGGACTTAATCATATCCAAAGATTCTATAAAAAATACATAAAAGACATTTTGACAAATGCAAAATAAATTCCTGATTTATGTCTTGAGTTCCCTACTAACCTTAAAGCAGTAGGGCTTATAGACAGTTATAGTTCATGGAGATGCTTTTAAGTGACTAAAGATTAAAGTTTTGCTCCTACATTTTTCCCAAAGGCAATTTGGTTATGTAGCTTGTATATTTTAGTTCTTTTCCCCCAAGTACACACATGCTTTTATATCCTCTGTATACTACAACGCTTGCATGAAAAGTTGTATAAGAGAGCATTACCCCTTAATTAGCTCCCCCCCATGTCAATCACCTATGTGCCAGGACCTACTCTTGGCATTGGCAAAATGATAGGAAACCTCTAATTTCTATTCTTAAGATATTTATCTTTCTGTAGGAAATAATGTAACGTAAAAGAAAAACTTTGTGTTAAAACACTAAATTATTTGAAAACTGCGGAGAAATAGTGGATTGCCAACAAATTAACTGTGGAAAAATAACCCTCTTTGGGGACAGAATACTAGACCTACAGAAAAAAAAACAGTATAGGGAGGGCAGTAAGGATGGAGGGAGGGAGGCAGGAAGAGAGGGGAGGAAGGAGAAGGGAACTTCAGTAAGTACAATAGAATTTTAAAAAGGGTTTCAATAGGAAGCTAATATGGCAGGGTTTAGTAAGCAAGAGGAAGCAACACGAATTTCCTGCAAGCCTTCAGGGTCAGATAGATTTGGCTCAAATACTAGTTTCTCTAAGTGTGATAACTTTGAGAAAGCTACCTGCATGCAAAAGGTTAATTAGAACCGTTTTTACCTTCTGTGTGTACAGTCAACTTGACCTTAGTATGATAACCCAATGAAAGTCTGAATATAAGCTATATCACTTGGTAATATTGTTTTGGTAAAAGGTCACTAGACAAAGGTTTTAGAAAGAATATAAGCAAATTAATACCTGACTAAAAAGCCATATTTTGAGATTTCAATAGTTTAGTAACTGATGTGACCCTGAAAAATCTGCATATGACTGGTGATAAAAGATATTTATTCCCAGGATCATAAAATTCCTGACACAGCAATGTGTCCAATATAAATGATATATCATTGTGGTGATCCTTGAGTCCTCAGATAGAGTGATGTCTGAGGGAGTAAAAAAAAAATAGAATCTTGGATCTCATAGAGCAGGGACCCTGCGTCTGAAGCCCATGGGTTCTATGTAGTATTAGGTTTCTGGTCCGACATTTCCAGCCTAGCCCTGAGGTTCCAACCGGCAGACCCACAGTCCCACAGAAATATGCATACACTTATGTTAATTTTATGCTGATTGGCCTATGGCCCAGGCACATAACTTGTTAACTCTTAATTTAACCTATAATTCTTATCTTGTTCAGCCACGTGGCTCAGTACCTTTTCTCCAAGCAGGATTCCAACTTATTTTCTCTGCCTCTCCTGGTGTCTCATTGTGGTGTCTTTGTGGTGTCTCTTTGGCTTCTCTGCTCTGCTCTTCCTCTTCCCAGAGTTTTCTTGGTCTGGTAGCCCCGCCCACACTTCCTCTCTGCCTTTGGCTAGTCAGCATTTTTATTTAACCAGTAGGCAAGACAATTATTTACAATGGAACAAAACACAATTCCACTACATTCCTATTTAGTTTTCATTATCTTAGAATCAATATAGCATATGGTATATTTCTTGGGTCTAAACATTTGACCCCTGATGACCACTGCAACTAAAGCCGTTTCATTAGCTGTTAAGTGGAGATAATGATAGCATGGTTTTCTGTAAAGATTACAGAAAATATATAATATTGTTACAATACTCTACTTGAACATCAAACAATGGCATAGCTGAATTATTCTTAATGTTCACTTTACTACTGAGATGAAGAAATTGTGCCTTAAAGAGGTAGCTGTGTTGCTTGGGTGAAATTGCGTGAGAATGTCAGAACAAAGATATAAGCCTTCTTTGATATCCTAGTTAAAAATCTATGTTATTTGCTATTCTGATGCACTTGAGACAGCCTATTTTTTTGTCTATCATTTATGACATGCAGTACACAGAGGAAACTAAAAGCTCTAACTGTCTTTGCTTGCTAATTTTAATTTTTTTTTGAAAAGGAAGTAACCAATGAGACGCTTATCTATTCCATTCTTTCTCTCCATTTTTCACCTTCTAGTTTAACAGTATAGTAAACCATCTGAATCTATATCCAAGACCCCAGTTCACCATCATGAGCCTCATCACAATCACCCTACCATTACTAATGGAGCTGCAAATGTGCTGCCCCTTCCTCACACCATCTCCACTATCAGCATGAGCAGCACCAACTCACCCATACCTCTGTTTCAATAACTTTTAACTTCTTTATAAAATGACAGAGCTTTGACTGCTTGTACAAGCATCTAAATAACCAAATCATAAGCATCTAGTTATTTTATGAATAAAATACTGAATTCAATTTTATTTTTTTTCCGGATGTCAGTGGAAATGTTCTGGTAATTGCAGCATCTATTGTGGCTGATGAAACTCTTTAAGATCATCAGTGTATTGCAATAACATGCCTGCAAAAAATTGCAGGAGAAAAATATATTTATGCTAGAGAAAATGTACTGAAGTGGGGGATTTTTTACAACTACAAAAACTATATCAACATCTGTGTGCTACTTTTGTAAAGAAGGCCATGACAGGTGTTTGGCTGTAATGTGTCTTAGGGGGTGCAGGAATAATTAGACATTGTTAGGGAAGATTTTTCAGAGGGAGGTTATATTTCCCCTGAATGATATATGAAGTAAAAGCACATAGATAATACAACGACCGAGTCAGGAAGAAAATGTTCATGGAAGATTAGACGGTGGAAAGTGGGAAATACAGTGTTAAAGAATGGCTTTAGGTGCTGCAAAGCCCAGCACATATGAACCATGGGAAAAGGTCAGTGTAATGTGAGAATTAGAGGCTGGTGAGTTACACCTTGTGTGTACCTAACCAACACTGACAAATTCTTTCTGATTATAGATATGATTCTATATGTCTGTCTTTAAAGGGGCAGGGAACATGTTCTTGAAGGGCAGATGTTGATATCAGATATTTTCCTTGATTGCTTTTCTCCTTATTTATTGAGAGAGGGTCTCTCAACCAAACCATAGCTCACCAGCTCAGCTCTTATAGCTTACTGAGAGGATTCCCAATCTCATCTTAAGAGCCCCGTGATTATATGTAAATTGCCACACCCACCTAACATTTATGCAGGACAGAGATCCAAACTGAGGCCTTCAAATTTGCATGTCAAGTATTTTACTGAATGAATCATCTCCCCAGGACAAATATGTCTAATCATTTACACATTTTAATGTTCATGTCTTAATAAAATATTTCTGAAAGTCATTTCATCCTTGTGTATGTTAGACAATGAAAATAGTGTCATATATTTCTGAAGACCTAGGAATAGAAAATAGTATCAATATCCAAACTATAAAATTTATTAATAACTTTTTAGTCTTCATTACACTTATCTTCACAACTCATCAACTTATACTCAATTGATCCAATGTTCTTATTAATCTACTGAATTTTATCATTAGCCATGCTTATAGGCTCTTCATAACTTCATAATATTCTATAACTTTCATTATTATAGTTAAAACATTCTAAAGTTGAGAAGTTCAAGCATTTAAACATTATTGATTTCATCTGCTCTTTCAGGTTATTTATGGGCCACTTTCCCCCTAATTTTTCGTTTTACCTGATAAAGTTGAAGTAGTGTCTTGGCTCTCACTTCCCCCTTTTAGCCAGCATTAATTCACTCAGCTTTATCTTTTTTTTTGGCCCTTTCTAGCCCTTAGAAATTAAAAATTGACACTCAATACACTGTGTTCTTCTTTTCTTTTTTCTCATCTCCATTCCCATAATGTGTCTATTTTATGATCCTACTCTTCAGTTGATCCCCTTGGCACCTTATTTGTGTAGCTGAGGTTTTAACAGTTTCTGATTTATTATGAGAAACAGGCAGATGTTCTAATTTCTTTCTTATCCTGTAACTCCAGTTTTACTCTAGTAATGCTTTTCTCTGACTTCGATTTTGATATAAATTTTCATATTTTATCTCATTTCCACATTTAATTAAACACATGTCTATAAAGTCTAAATGCAAGATATTCAGGTGAGTAAGATATTGAGTATATCACTTGAACACATAATTACAGTAGAAAAATATATGCTTTTTGGATCTTACATTTATAATGTTTGTATTTTGCTCATAATTTTGTATGCAATTTAAACACCCCATGTAATTTTTTGGCTTCTGGGTCTATCCATCCCTTTTTGTTAGTCTATGAGCTTAAAAGTTTTAATATATATTTGCCTATAGATATAGTTTTACAATGACTGTTAAGATCTTCTTACATTTTTATCTTACTAATGAAAAAGTGGAATAATAGTCATCATAAACTAACAGCTATAATAAATTAGTCCTTAAATGTGCAATCCTCAAATTCAACAGAAACCCACTAAGATGGATTCACTAAAATGTTCTCTGAACTATACTTTGGAGGTATGACCTTTACAAAACAAAATCTTCATAGAATCCTGAATGATGTACACTTAAGTTCTCAACATGTGACCTCCAAAGTCAGATTGAGCATATGTTTATTTTTTGCTTATTGGAGAGAGAAGTATCATACTGAAGCCTATGACCTAGACTCATTATTGGCTACCATGCCCATCCAGGGATATAAATAGTAATACTGCATGTCTGCAAAGGATACTGGGAAATATGGTCTACCTCACACAGAAGACAAAGAGAAGAGTCTGAAATGGGCAAGTGGATGCCAGCATCTAATGCTGCATTAATCAAAGGAAATGTTTCCAGTTGCTGGTAGAGATAGAGAAATACAAAAATGAAAAAAGACAAAAATTATGAAGTGGGTGGTATGGTAATTTTTGTAAAAACATTAAATATAAATCTTGTATACATTTTATATCTATGATATAAACATTTTTCAGATTTTGTTTTATGCTAAATTGTAATGTTTAGGAAGTTGAAAGTTACTTGTCTGGAAAGCAACTGTACTACAATTATTATATGTGTTTGGACTATATAACACAATTTAGTAGACATAAACATGAACTGAAGAAAAAGAGCTAACGTCTTGTTTTCATGTCCTAACATCCTGCACCTGGATTTCAACTGGCGGCCATAAAAGATTATTTAAGAATCACAAAACATGAAGTCTCCGGAAGCATGGCATTTGGAAAATGCTAGATGACCTCAGCATGAAAACTCTGGAGAATCTTGCAGAGGTTCCAGATAATGGAGATAACCAAGGTGTCAAGAACCCAGGGCTTTTGGACTTCAAAAGGACTGCTTCATTGTCTGTGTGGTCAGGGTGAAGCAAAAGCTGAGTTTTCTGTGCAATGTTTCTTTATAACAATAAAAATCAAACACATAAGATCATTAATTGACATCTCTCCTCTCTATCTTATAATAATTCTATTAGAAAAGATGATATAAATTGCACAAAGTGCTTTAAGCACTTTAGAATAAAGCTATAGAATTTTGATCATTTTAATCTTGAGATGATTATGGCTATTTCCCAGTGGGTCCAGGCCAAATATAAATTTTAAATATTATATTTGAATGATTGTTTTGGGGTTTCCATTATTGTGATGAAACAGCATGACCAAAATCAACATGGGGAGGAAAGAGTCTCTTTCACTCACAGTATATTTAACAGTTCATCATCAAAAGCAGTGAGTGCAGGAACTCAAAAAGGCAGGAATGTGGAGGCAGGAGGCAGAAGCTGATGTAGACCCCATGGATGGTGCTGCTTACTGGCTTACAAGGCTTGCTCAGCCTGCTTTCTATTAGAATCCAGGACCACCAGCCCCAGGGCGGCCTTAAATATCGATGGATTAGGCCCTCCCACATCAACCACCAATGAAGAAAATGCTCTACAGGCTTGCCTATAGCCAGATTTTACAGAGGCATTATTCTTTCAACTGTGGATCCCTCCTGTCTGATGACTCTGGCTTGTGTCAAGTGGACATAAAAGGCATCAGTACAGATTATCTAATCACAGGTAGCTATATCTAAAAATATTGAAATTTTCTGAATTATTTTTAATAATGAGTTCACATTCTTTCTCTAAAATTAGTACACGAAGACTCTAGGAGGTTTATGAGTACAATTAATGATCCACATTTTGACTTTATTTTTCTAAAAAGAACATATTATCTGATGCACTTTTCTATTTTATTAGCTTTATGAGTTGACTTCCTAGACTTCAGTGATAATATGCTGGTTATTAACCATAATTTTTAGTTATAATTTGAAATTTGGTTTCTGTCTTTCTTTTTCCCCTGCTCCTTTTTTTGTTGTTTGTTGGTTTTTTTGTTTTGTTTTTTGATACAGGATTTCTCAATTGTATACCTAGTTGTTCTGGAATTCTCTTTGTAGATCAGACTGGTCTTGAACTCAAAGATCTGCCTGCCCCTTACTCCAGAGTGCTGGGATTAAAGGTGTGAGCCACAATACCTTTGAGTTCAGTTTTTTAATCTCATGAAGAACACATTAATGACTTTATTAATAATCATGTGTAGCTAGAGGCTGCCATTTTAGAGAGCACATAATAGGACATTGCCCTCTCACAGAAAGCTGTATTGTTAATAAAATTTTAAGTCAATTTAATTTAGGTTGTTTTATTTTAGTTTTTAAAATATAGTACAAACTATTCAGAAAAGCAATTCAAGAAGGTAGTTAAATGCTGAAGTCTGTATATGTACATATCTCATAACAAGAATGTGAATGACAAAGTTATTATTAGTGATTAAACATTTTATGTGACTATGTAACCTTTTAAAGAATGACAAATCTGTCTTTCTGGGTCCAGTGGGTATGAGTCTATGTTGGGGATCCTAACTCTTTCATGTATGTGTATATGTTAGTACAGCTGATGGCTTCTGATTTAATTTCTAGACTAATATTAAAGTTTCCCAAAAAATATTAGAAGTAAGGATCAGAATTTTCTACTCTCTGTTAAGTCAATCTTATTATCTTAACCCAATATACAGATGAAAAACTACTAATTCATAATTAGCACCAGGCACACATGTAATCCTAGAATTAAGGAATCTGGGACAGGAAGATTGCTATGAGTTCTCATGCAAGACTGAGAGTGAGATCTTTTCTGAATACACAAAACCAAACCACCACTAACAACAATAAAAACCATAGAGCAACTCTTACAAGGAACATCACCTATCATGATAACCTTCTGGTTTGGGTTTTTAGTATATTACTTTGATCATATTAAAAATCGAACTGTACACCTTTTACTTAGAAGTAAGATTTGCTTTTGAATATCTTAATTTTTCAGCATAAAGAACTGTGAACCTAGAGGTGACCTAACACAGCTGTCCATTAATTTTAACCAAATTGCAGTACTTTCTTTTGGCTCCTCACCATCTTTCCACCATCAGCCATGTTTTGGTTGTACAACACTGCAACTGTGTCTGTAAAACTATTCAAACCAGTGAAAACTAGCCTCTCAAGGTGGAAATTATACCCATGTACCAATAGGTTATTCATTTTCCTTTTAAAATGTACATAACTGTGTTCATGGCAAAGGGAAATTCACAATATAGCCATTCCATATTATGATCTCAAGTCAGATGAAGTGGTTTCTATTAACCTGAGTCACCTAATTATCATCCACACTGATGAATACATGTGAACTGATATTCCCCTATCTATGCATCTGTATAGTACCTTAAGTGGAAAGAGGAATAGTAATTGGATTTTCCATCAGTAAGTCTTCATGGTATGCTCTGAATATTCTTGTTTTATCATGGTGTCATGGTGCTTCCTGTTCTTTTCCATTGTCAACTTAGAATGATTGTTTCACTTCCTCAGCCGTCCAACATTTCACATATATCCACTAGGTTACTGGAATCTATAAAATGTCAGGGCTAATAACAGTATATGTAGTCTTTGGTCATGATGGAAACAAGTGTATTATTGACTAAATTAATTGGCTAGAATTTGGCAATGTATTGAAAAAGACAGGTACAGATTATTCTAGAAGATCAAAGAGAGGAATCCTGATTACGCTTCTTGAAGATGGTTGACTCAGTGTACTCACAAGTTCCCTGTAAAGGTACTAAACAAGCAACAGCAGGAGGAAGAAAGGAATTTGGTCATTTGTATTAGGATATTCTAAGATATGTCAAGAAACACAAAAAGGATACTTTCTGTTAAAAGATTTTTCTGTGTAAGGGCTGAAAAATACCTGCAAATTTTCTCTCCTTTTCCCTTTCACTCATTTTCTCTCTTTCCCCTTCTCTCTCCTCCCTCTCTCTCTCTCTCCCCCCCTCTCTGTGTGTATGTGTGTGATATTTGTGTATTAGAGGTAGCATTCACATTAATGTGCCTGATGTGTTTGTAGATATATGCATGCTCAGAGCATAATTTATATCCTTTGTAGATGGACAAATGCTGCAAGAAACAACTCTGTAGTTATTTTAATTATGTTTTGAATAATTTCTAAACACCATGTTTCTTATAGTTCTGATATCACATGGTTATTTGAACAGTGACAATCATTGTATATGTGTAAAACAAATACCTATGTGGAACCAGATCTGCAGCTTCTATGCATCAGACAACTTTTTCTGAAGTGGCACATTAAGGAAGGCAAGTTCTGTTTTAGATATTTTTTTTTAGTTTATACTGCCTAGGTTTCTCTATTTAAAATTAATTTGTGGACTAAAGATCTTAGCAAAAGAAAATGGAAGACCTTTCGAAGAAAGTTCAATCAAAAATGATGCAGGAAGCCAGGCATTGTGGTGCATACATTTAATCCCAGAACTCATGAGCCAGAAAAAGGCAGACTTGTCTGAGTTTGAAGCTAGTGATTACAGACTACTCAGGACTACATTGTGAGACTAAGTCTATTTCTAAAATAAGGGAAGAAGAAGGGAGGGACACAAGGATATGCCAGGAGACAGATTAATGGGGAAAGTCACTAGCAGATACCTGGAACCCACAAGAACAAAAACAAGCTTTGCATGCATATAGGCATGCTTCTGTAATCCCAGTTTTGTGTGAGGTAGAGACAGGAGTGTCATTGTACTTTACTGACCTGCTGGCTTATCCAAAGTGTCAAGCTGCAGGTTCAGTGACACCATCTCAAAGGAAGTAGACAAAGTGATAGATCACACAATCACCTGCCTTCCACTGGCCTCCACACTTGCTCTCACATAGTCATGTGTGAATACACACAGGCACAAACAACACACACACACACACACACACACACACACACACACACACTGACCTCTGCTTTTTCCCCCACAAGTGCTATAATGTTGGTAGTTATGAAAATTAATACTCTATCCTTATGTAGGCAGGCTAATATAAACTCCTTGTTGATATTTATTTTGTTTTATAATATCCTCATATTTATCAAATAACTGTAACAAGAGTAACTTATCAAACTTCCTAGGGGAAATTATGGAGCCAAATATTATACACTATTCAATCTTTCCATGTAAGAGTTTGAAATGATTGATTTTAAAAGTTCAAATTACCAGATATCTTAATCATAAAAAACTATTAATACATAACTACTTTTATGGCTATGTTGTTAGTGGTGGTTTGGTATGTATCATGGTAAAACCACCACACAACTACCACCACCATCATCTCGTAATCTTAAACCAGCAAAGTGGCATGATTTACTCAATATATAGAAGCTGGTTCAAAATGTGAACCTGAGAAGCTAGATCTGTAAGTGCTTTTATTAATGATATAGTCAACAATTCAAATGCCTACAGGCACCAGACAGGTTATATCAACATGCAAATCGGGCCAGACAGCATCTAACGTAGCTACACAGCACACACTTGTCTGAGTGGAAAGAGCTACTTGATAGTTTTTTGTTGTCATGTAGAAATAGGGATAAATCATAAAATTTTTATTTAAAATCTATGAAATCTTATTCTTAAATAATGCTACTAATTAAAATTTAGTACAGTATCTTTGAAGACGGCATAGCCTGAAGAGCATCAACATGCCTTTCCTAGTGATATGTTCATGAGAATGAGAGTAGAGAAATATACCATCTTGAATCTTAGAACGTTTGAAGTCAAAAAGGAATTAGTAATGGCTGAAGATCATGTGAGTTAGTGAGAACAAGTACTGTGATTTGAACTCACCAGTTACTTTTCATACTCGGTTTTGTTGTTATGACTATAATGCAATTTGTTGAGAAGTTAAAGAGAAATAAAATTCTGCCATCACATAATAATGTGTTTCTATGCCATTGCATGCTTAAGCTTCAGTCAATGACACACCACACTTGCTTGTGTGCCACAGTCATGACCTGGGGGTTGCACTGAGCACTAGTAAATGTGAGTGGAAATCACAGGATACTTACCAATAGGATAAAAGGGTAAATTGGGGATGACAAGGGTACTTTGCGGTTTAAATTTCCATATTCTAATTCTGTTAGTTATCAGACAGTGCATGGCAGCTTATCTGAGAAGAAATTGTCCTTTTGGGCATGATTTAAACAAGAGATGTCTGATTTCCTCATATGTGGATCCAGATGGTCCTTTTTGCTATGTTAAAACCAGAAGGCATAAAGGCCATTTTTAAATCAGAGACAATGAAAGTAAGTGCAGGATGGAGATGAGAAAGACTGGCCGATGTAATGTCCTCAATCAGATTATATTTTAAAGCTAATTCCCTGTTACTGACATGAGCAACTGACAAAGGATAGAAAGAGGCCCTATTTAATAGAGATTTTGCTAGAGGTGCTATTACATGTAACCAGCAGACACTAGATAGATCCTACAGCCAAGCAGACTCTGTGATTAAATAGAGAAAAGCAGAGAGAGCTAACAACATGAACAAAACTGGAGTCTAATGGTCTATTTGAAAAAAATATACAATTACTTTCTTCCAATTTAAAATTAATTTTACACCAAATTTTTGTACATCTTTCATGGGAATTACAAGAAATATATGAGGAGAGAAAGTTTCATACCATGTGCACACACACACACACAAACACACACACACACACTCTAGTAGCTGAGGAAGATGGAAAAGCTGATGGTAAGCAATTCAAGCAGGGTGCATTACACTAACTGCAGAGTAAATACTGCAAAAGAACAAAAGCTTTCTAAAATGCTCAATTTACAAAAAATTCTTAGGAGCAGCTCCAAATTACAACATCCACTATTTGCATAGGATATTACAGAGCCATTTATTATGGTATTCAACAAGAAGAAAGTACCTCAAAAGACATTTTTTTTTCTCATTTGCGAGTACAATTACTTTGTAAGTTAAGATTTGAAAAGCATCCCTGTTTTCAGCAGTAAAATGATGTTGCTGTACATATCACTTTATTGGAGGCTCTACTAGAAGTTATTTTAGTTGACAAGGTCCTTTTTAAACTTATTTTTCTTATGTTTTTCAGTATTATTATCTACCATCAGTCATTACCTATCTATCTATCTATCTATTTATCTATCTATCATCTATCTATCCATCCATCTATATCCATATTTGCAATTCTATTATTCAAAACACTGGAAGTTACTGTAGAAATCTGTATCTTTGCTCACAACCAAGGTACCCTTGTGATGGACTGCTACTTAATAAAACGAAAATTTCAACTGGGCATTTAAGGAATAGACCAGGGTATTTATTGTGTTCTAAGGAAGGAAAACAAAACCGAAGGACCTGCATGTTAAGTCAGATTGTTTCAGTTATTTTGTATGTGAATATTGGATCTGGTAGAATATGTTGTGTTAGAGCATACTCTCTGAGAGGGCACAACAACATTCAAAACTTTCTACTACTCAATTTCTTGGTGGCCATCAGCCATTTCCTAAGCTTTTAGGGTCTCTATTTCTCCATCTATAGGCAATAATTTCTACCTCAGAGTCCCCTACCTTTGTCTTATTTGTCATACATAGCAAGAATTATCAATTACTGATTTTGTCTTAAAGAAAGAAATGAGAAGTTGATGAGGGACAGTCATAGTTTCATAACATAAGAGAAATATAATTTTCAGTATATATTTAAGGCTGATTACATGACTCAATGATATAATGCTTATCTGTCCAACATACACAAGTCATAAGGGTTGAATCTTATCATTGTCCTTCCCCACTTCTCCCCCAAATAAAAATATTTTTTATGAAAAGATTAAATCTAAAATTTCAGTGCACTTGACTTAACTTGTGCTTCTTTTTTTTTGTGGGAAAGATAAAATCACTGAGGTTTAGCAAGAAATGTGTAAACTGCTTTGTATTAAAATGTTACATGATTATTTTTTCTGCATTGAAACCCTGTAATCTACCATATTTTCTTATGCTTTATTCTTTCTTGACCCTGATTTTCAGAATAACGTTATTTCTCCACATTCACCGATGTCATACCTTACTACTTTTCACTCATCCATAGTCCCCAAAATTGTTACATTTCCAGAATGCTAACATGTTTTCCTCAGTGGAAACCAGGTACTGCTAGATTGCCTCAATGGTCTCACGGATATTGCTACAGTGATTAAATATTTTAGATAATCATTTTTTAGACTGATCATAAAATTATCAGTGGATACTTCTGCAGATTTTTCTGCTCATTTCCGTTGGTTTCCTTTCTGAGTTACTGATCTCACTGGACCTTGTGACCTTGCTTCTCCTTGGATCTACCACGTTGAGGGTTTTCTCCAGTGGAACATATTGAAGACACACAAGCAAGCATATTCTACTTCAGTTTGCTCAGACAGAGCCAGGACTTTCCACTCTGTCTCTTTCTAGGACTTGGATATTGCGGTTTATTCTCAACTAGTCTCTGAATCCAATGATCTTAGAACCTGCAGCTCCTATTTCTGTCGCTTGATAGCACAGGTACCTATAATGTGAGTTTATCTGAATTTTATTTCTATCTGCTTTTCTTTCTTCTCTTCTTCATGGCAAAATAAACAGTAGCCTCCAAAAGTCTCAGATGAGTGTGTAAAGCAGTCTCCATCTCAGCCACCAACAATAGACATCAAATGCAGCTCTGTGTGTTGCTCTGCGGCATTGCCTCCATCATTATTAGATGATTACATATGGCACACCTTTTAAAAATATGATGTCAAGGCTCAGAAAGAGAAGGCAATGAGGAGAGATGAACAATGCAAACGAATCTATTTTGATTTTCTCTTTACCACTAAACACAAGACTAGGTCTCCTCTGAAAGATTTATGAGGCTTCCCACCATAAAGGAGCCTGGATTACAGCTATGCTTACTTTATAAAATGAAATTCTGCCATCACAGACAAGGGTTCACGGCTGTAATTATTTCAATGTTCTTCCCAGTCCATGTGTCTTCCACAGCTGAGCCAAACCCCCTCTCTCACAGGCAGGAAGGCCATTTCATAAGAAGTCTAAAAGCTCCCACAACTTTGTGTGACCTTGCATTGAATAACACTGGAAAATTGATTTGGCTCTAGTAATAAAAGACCGTCTGCATTATCTGCATTCTAATTATAATTAATATAACCAGAATAACTGCTGTATTATTTATGATCAGAGCTATGGTGAGCACAGTGTAATAATAATCTGCTACATAATTTTTTATTGATCTGATGGCTTTATTGCAGAAAAAAAAACCAAAATGCAATACCACTAAAAAAATCCCTTTCTTGACATAAGTGTTTAGAATTTCATTCAACATTTCTTCAATCTCATCAAATTCTCAGAGTTTTAATATCTCAGAAAATATAATGCTATGTTATCTTTCGATTTTCCTTATTGAAAAGAATCGAGTAACTGACATAATTCATCTAACCGGGGTTCTCATCTTTCTCTTACTGAATATTATTAATTCCGGAGCACGATGGTTGTCACCTACTGATTAACAGAGCTGGGATGAGTCTGAGAGAGAAGAGGCACTCAGTTAAAGCAATGGAATCCCTTTACCTGAACAAAGCAAATTCCCCATGTGACACTTAGTAAGTCTATATGTGGGAGGAGGAGGAATGTATCTTTCTTTGACAGAAAGTTATGTTTTGGGAATGTTAGTGAAAGAGCTCTGTAGAGAACACACCTCTACCAGTCCAGCTAGTTTTGTTTTCTACACTCTTCTGGTCTCAACAAGGTTAAATTAAAAGGTATTTTTTTTTTTTATTTGTCTTGATCAAGTTGATAGATACTTCTTTTTTTTTCCTTCATTATTTATCAAAAAAACAGTAAAATGAATTTAAAATGCTGAAAAGTTAACAATAACTATAAATATAAAAATCATAAGCATGACTTATCAAGGGTGATAATGCAAATAAGATTGCTATACATATATTTACTTTGTGTTCAGCTTTCCCTCTGAATTTTTTTTTTTTCCATCGCTGTATATCCTTATTCAATGTCCCTTCCCCCTCCCACCACATCAGGTCATTTTACTTCTCCGCAACTCCCCATGAAGAGGAAACAGAAGGAAGCCACACCAAAATTAAAAGGTATTTTATGTATATGAGCCAATAGTAAATGTTTGTGGGAAAGCAAACATGAGAATATGCACAATTAGTATTTATACTTATCAAATATATTAAAATCTGGCAGTCCAGGATTTTTCTGATATCTAGTTGTGGCAAACATGGAGAAAATTAGTAATAAAATTGTGAAAACCAGTTATTTTTGGTTGTTTAACCTTGCAAACAGAAAATCAGAAGAGCATTTATGATATTCAAATTTTACATTTGGTCTTCTTTTTTAAAAGTCAATTTAATATGCTTTGCTGCTTCCATAGAATTACCAAGTAGATTTTCAGTCCTCATGGATTATCTTAAAAAGTCTACTCAAGCTACATCTTACTTATAATGTTTCATGTATTTTCATAATTCATAACAATAATATCTTATAAAGCCTCAAAAACAATGTTTCATTTGGGTAAATGCAAAAACTGAGGCTTGGGATAAAGCTATGATCTTCTCTAATACTATATTTATAAGAATTTATTTTAATTGTATTTATGTATTTGGCATATAAATAATAAGATCCTACAAGGCAGATGAATATAAAATTTTATAAAAGTTTAAGTATTACTAAATATACACTTCTTAAAATACTCAAGGACTACTTCCAAACAAACATAAGAAATAAGTGTTATTTAAGGAAACCCACTATTGATGCAAACCTTGTAGAGAAACTTAGCTGTACAGGACTACATATGAGTGAAGGTGAAGAGGTCCCTAGATACATAATATTAAACATATAATATTAAAATTAATACCCTTAATAATGTTTTATTTTCCTTATATATCAGTATTCCAGAAATGTTGCTCATAGAGATAAGGGTACATTTACTTTTAAAAAGATAATTGAAATGCTATTTTTTAAAATTTTATAACCAAAGGATATACTGTTGTCTGAAATAGTCATATCCTCATAGCCTTTGAAACTTTGTTACATTTCAAAATTTCATGCGATAGCCATGATGAGTGAAGTGATCAGTCTTATTGTCTTGTGGGACTATTCACTATCATTTTGAAGACTATGCCTTTTGTCAAGTTTATTTGAATTTAATTATTTTTCCCTCAAATTAGAACATTGTTGGATGTTGTTTTAAATATGGAGATTTTTGGCTCAAATAAATGAACCTTGATTGCTAATGAATTTCAGACAAGCATACATTCCCCTTCCCAGGATCCTTTTCTCCCAACTTTTTCTTAGTTGCACAATGAAAAAGGTAGTTAGGATGAAATTAAATTAGCAGTAACAGGAAGAAACACAAGTCAAGAGTCTTAGCCACTCCCCCAGTGCCATCTGCACCATGTGCATGAAGCCACCGGCATAGCAGAACAGCCGTCTTTGCTGTGGTGAACAGATGACACCCACAGTAGGCTACCTGAAATGATGCAGCTTTGCCAGGCCAGTACGGCAGTAGCACAGCCAATGCCAATGCTCAGGGCTTACTGTGTGAGCCTGTTCTTCAGTATTCAGAACTTGTGGAAAGCAAACACATTAAAAAACAAAAAAACCCTGCATTATGCCTGGTCTCAATTTGTTGCTTTCATTTAAAATGTTTGTAAATGTTTAGAAACATCAGTAATACTTTTTGACATATTCTAGAAACTTTTATCAGGTAATAATGCAAAAATAAAAATATAAATTTTAAAACTATAAGAAAGGCAGTCAAAATCATTATTTAAAGTTTAAAACTTATGTATCTAATTGAATTTAGAATTATGCATTCAATGCATAAATATTAATCTAGGTTTTAAAAAACCAGTAGCAATTTATTTATTATTATGAAGAAACATATATTCCTATACATTTTCTTTCATAATTAGAGTAAAACATCAGTGTGAATGGAAATATTTTAAGAAGTAACACACACACACACAACATACATATATTCACCAGGATTTTATAATATGAATAATTAAAATGGGCAAAATACTTGTGTCAATTTCTTCAAAGTGATTTTTTAAAATGTCATATAATCAATTAAAATCTCATCTAAGTTTTTAATTAAAGAATATTACCTCCTTTATGTGTGGAAAGCTCGATAAAATAGCTAAAATAAATTGAAATGTAGTAAAAGAATATTTTAGCATCCTATTATATTATTATAATATAATTACAATAATATGCATTATTATAAACATTATATTAACATTATATTAAAGTGCAAACTCAAGAGGTTAAAAGGTTAAATTGCTGTTTTTGCAGAAGACAGACACAGTGTTGATTCCTAGCACTCACACACATGACAGACAGCTCACATAAAATGTGTAACTGCATTTTCAGGGAATCATACACTCTGTTCTGGTCTACATGCATGTTATACGGTGCACATGCACACATAATGCAAAATGTTCATACACATAAAAAATAAATAGAAAAGTCTTTTAAATTGCTACACAATTAAACAGCCATGATGCAGGAATAAAGAATTATTAACTGGACCATGAAAAGACTTTAGAATACATAACAATTTACTAGTTTACTGAAATTCCATCATTTGGGAAAAATCTCAATTTTCTGAAAATGTACTGTTCCTTAGGGCTATAATTTAAGCCCCTTACTGACATAAGACAAGGGGGCCTGGAATTGAGTGTGCATATTAGAGCCATCATGGTGTGATGATTCAGAGATAAGCATGATAAAATATATTAAAAATCAAAATTTTGTTAAATGAAAAGTTAACAAGCAAAGCTAAGAGATGCAGTGAATGTTGTAAAACAATTGACATCTGGACACATGTGTTTCATAGCCAGCAGGTTGTGCACAAAAACAAAAAACCCCAAATAAAAATAAAATTTTTTTATATTTTCAGGAGGAAATAATTAAAGGAGCCGATTACTTCATTCTACTAAAATGCTCTGGGTTCAAACTACTGGGTGTATATAATCTCTCAAGGCCCAGAGAACTTTAATTGGTTGTTCATGATTTTGTAACCAAATTCTGATATCCTAAAATATCTTATGGTAAAACACGTGCATCAAGATATTCAAAGTACTTCTTTTTTTAATTCACTCTTTACATAGTTATTTCCTTGTTTTAAAGAAATAACAAAAAGCTTTTCAGAAATAGCCTCAGCATAACATTTTTATATTAAAAAAGAATGACAACATATCCAACATAAAGGTTATAGTCAATGAAATTTACACTATTTATGCATTTGTATGTTAATCAGGCATTAACATGACTTTTGTAAAAGTAATTGCAATTAGATATTACCAATTGGAATTATAATGAATGTAATGTTGTCAAGCAAGTATACCAAAACTAGAATCCCCGTAGCAAAAAGATTCCTTTTCTCATTTTCCTTTTATTTTGAGATTATAATTTAATTACATTTCTTCCTTGCCTTTCCTCCCTCCAGACCTTCTTCTTCCTTTCTGTCTTTCAAATTCATATTCTCATTTTTTTTTTTTTACTGATGTTACATGCATATCTGAGGAGCTATTCTTCCCAGCAAGATTTTTATTTTGAAGGGGTAACTGTGGTTGGTATGTAAATAATAGAAATAATAAAACTTTTAAATTAAAAAAGGTGATTTTTGTCTCCTTCTTTTTAATTTTAAGAAAAAAGACTTTTAAGGCCAAGTGTCCTGGTTTGATCTCTAATCAATCCTGGTATTAAGTATCATAGTGATCTCTCCATTAAACCACTGGTGTCTCTTAAATTGTAAACAAAAACTATATGTCTTAGGAGTGCCTTCATGTGTGCTAAATTTATGCTTGAAAGGTGCAGAGAAAGAATTATAAAAATACAGGATAGGAAATTATTGTTGGGGACAGAAAGTTTGCTAAGAAGATGGGACAAAACTTAGCCTTAGTGGGTGGAATGTCACTACATGTTACAGTTCATAACCCAGGTGTGTGTTTATGAATATATTTCACATTTTGCTTTATAATCTGCATATGCTGCAGGGCTTATTCTGTTTATGTCAAAAAAGATAAAAGAAAATAAAGTTTATGGTGTTTGGTGCTTGACCTTGTTACAAACACATCACCATTTTACCACTGCTGACTTTCCATCCTCTCAAAATTTGTGGGAAAAGAGAATTCAGGCAATCCGAAAGTGATTTCATGTAAAGTCATGTCCCACCATTCTGTCTCTAGTTGGAGAAGTTGCTAGTTAGTTACATCAAAAGGTCAAGAAGATGTTGAAAAGTTGTTGTTGTCAGGGGTGGCAAGTGTTTGGGGAATCTGTGGTTCTGTGGCTACAATTCCATAGCCTTCAACAGGGAGGGCAATTGTATTTTTAAATATCGCCTGAAGAAGCCTAAGAGGATTATGATTAGTGGCCCTGTCATGCTTATCAGAAAACTTGATCCTAAGGTGATGGATCTAAATATAAATACAATAATGTATTCAACCAAATTTTTTTTATGCTGTAATCCTTGTTTATGAAGACACACATACACATACAGACTTCCTTTAAAATATCAAGGCAAAATGAAACAAAAAAACAAATAACAGTATGTTGCAAATTGGCAGCATTATCAATGTGTAGGCTTTTAAAAGTAAGTAGATAATGAACTCTATTATTCTAAGAGTAAACACAAAATTAAGGGAGTCAAAAATGTAAATTGATACCTGCCTTGAGGATTCTATAGTGAGAATTGTTATGGAAGTTTTACAGGGCATTTGGCTGAAATGATATTAAGATGTATGAATGGGTTAAAGATTGCCTGCACCCTTGGGAATCCAGCCTTCTTTCTATCATCTTATTTTCACTAAATGTCTCCACATATTTTTCAGGAAAGTGGCTGAACGTTCCTTTGTAGTAGTGGAATGATCACAAAGCATGTGTCTGCATTTCTGTAATTAGATTACTCCACTTTTCACATTACTATTTAGTATTAAGAACCACATATATAGTCTTCAAGTAAAATGAAAGATATAAAACAAGAGATATTGAACTAACTTGGCCTTTTACACAGACTAGGAATCAATTTTCTTTTTTATTGACAATTAATCTATTCCTTCAGTTATTTAAAAAAATATTGATTGACTATTAAATCTTGATATATTTTTGGAATCTAGAAAATCATTGATATATAATTCTTATCTTTTTAAACACAAATGTAGTAGAGGAATTAAGTCAACTTGTGTGCTATAAATGATACCACAGCAACATTTGGGGTTACTAACAAAAGAAAGAATTTATTCTTGCTGAGTATTAATCACATGTGATTGTTTGCTATGATTTATTTTTCTAACTGTACTTAAAAGTTTGAGGGAAATACTCATCAAATTCTCTTTGTATTTTAATAATATTTTTATTTTGAGTTATGTATGCATTTGTCATATGTAAGGGGTTCCCACTGAGCACGGGAGATGATGGTAGGTACCTTGGAACAGCACAGTGTGATGTCTGGGACCCAAATTCAGGTCTCCTGGAAGAGTAGTGCATACTCTTAACTTTAGAGCTATTTCTCCAGCCTTTTTGCTTCATATTTCAAGACACAATGTGACTTAAATGCAGTTATTTCCATAACTATGGCTTGCACTGTGAGGAGTGCTCATAAATCTGCAAAGAAGGAACATTAGCAATTGACATGGACAAAGAGAGAAAGCATCTCTTCTTTTTTCATTAGGAAAGGATAATTCTGGTTCTAAAAGTACTTTTTTCTGCTATGAGAAAATGCAGGTCAGCAAATCTGGGTATTAACTGTCAGCTCAGTCACAGCCATCCTTCCTGTGTCTGCCCAATGTAGGCCGTTGCTTTGCAAGGTAGAAAAAGCTAATTTAGTGGCTGGAGCAAAATTAGACTTCTTAATTGACATTTCACTTTCATCTAAAATTAGGCAGGCACACATTTTTAAATCTTTTTTATTTTGAATGAATTAGAGAACAGCTTGTAAAGGCTGGTAAAGACCCGAAGAGGTGGAGAGGGCAGCTTCTGCCTCACTTCCTCCCAATTTGGTAACAGCTACCTAAGGTATGTGTGCCTAGGAGGAGCTAGTGGCCTGTCAAGGCTTGGAGGCCTAAATCAAGTGACCCAAGCATTAAAAGTCTTTGAGTCCGTCCTCCATGACTTGTATCAATGAATTAAGACCCTGTTGCACTCTGGAAACTCAAAAACCCATCTAAAAATTTTGGCTTATGCGGGTTACATATCTTGTTAGGCACCACAATTGTAAATGTTAAACATTTTGTATATTTACTTAACCACTTAAAAATAACAATGTTAGATTTGACACATCAACAGAAATGAAACATTTCAATGAAAAAAATATTAAATTTTAACTTCCCATGCCACATATTACAAATTTACCAGGTCTTTTCAAAGGCCATATTAAATAGAAAAAAGATGAATTCCAGTGTACCCTGCATGCAATCTTGTCTCCTACGGTGTTTGATTAACAAACACACAGTAAACCTGGCCTTCAATAGAGATCTAACTGGAAAGAGGCATTTATCATTAACCGCTTTTCAGTAATTTGGGAATTTGGCTTTTCATATGGCAACCAACTCCAGTATGTGCTACCTTCTTCTTTTATTTTATTTTTTTTATTATTATGATTAAAGAAGTCACATTTTCTATCCTTGTATATCCTTATTCAATGTCCCTTCCCCCTCCTGTCACATCAGGTCATTCTCTCTTTTCCACATCTCCCCATCCCCACCATGGGCAGGCGGTCCCAAGGTCCCTACCTTCTTAAAGGTGAACTGCAGGATAGAATCTGCCAGTGCATCAAGACGTTTTCACACTTTAGCACTTTAGAAACTATGAGGCACTTGGAATGGATATATATATATATATATATATATATATATATATATATATATGTACTGTCCACTTATCATTTGGCCAATATTGACTCACTGAATTATGGAGATTGTCCAAAGGTAGTAGCATTTTGTCCTATAAGGTAAAAATAATCTCTCTACAGTTACTAATCTCTTCAGAAGTTACCAACACTTCCAAATAATTGGGGTAGACTCTATGAATTTCCAAAATTCTAAGTTTGACTTGAGAGCTTAACTTGATCACTGGTTGTAATTACTGTCAGTTGTTTTCTATGTTGCAATGGGATCACTTTGGTATTTCTAAGAAAATAAGTGCTGATTATTCAGATCTCAGTAATATGGTTGATCTGGTAGACATTAAGGGAAATTCATGTTCTGAGGAAAACAAACAAACAAACAATAAAACTAGCCAGTCCAACTTTTACCTTGCTCAACGCTAATTTCGACTTCCCACTCCGCTCCCCATAGACAGCTGTAGGGGACTACAGGGTGAACAAAGGTACTCCATATGAATTTCTCAGGTTGTCACAGAGAATGTCAAGAAGGCACGTGGGCAGAGTTCTAAGGATATTAAAAGTGGGAAGTTTTACTGCTTCTTCAGAAACATTCTTAAGTGACGGTCATTTTTTGCTGCCATTGTTATCATCTGTGTTGCATGATAGTTAAAGGCAACATGACTCCTTTTAGCATTTGGTGCAGATCTTAATTCATGAAAAATGGTCTAATCATTTTTTTTTTGCATTGCTTTCAGAAGTGCAAATGGGTTCAAAATGGAATCTGCAAGTACCATCCAAGTAATACTATGAAAATTGTTTTGGTCTCATGATCAAGGGTCTTGGGATTCCCCAGCCAATCCAAAGATGTGAATAGACTATGAACTGCCTGATTCAGCACAGAGAGCTTCAATTCCTTGCACAGAGTGTTTCATAATACATTAGTTGCAGAAACATACACTTTCCAAATTGTTTTCTGTATGTGTAAATGTTTTAAGTTTTCCATTCAAACGAAGAATGGAGTAACAACTGTGGTACCTCTACACAATGGAGTCCTACTCAGCAGTAAGAAAAAATGATATCCTAAAATTTTCAGGCAACTGATTGGATTTGGGGAATATTTTCCTGAACAAGATATTTCAAACCCAGAAAGAGAAGCAAGGGATATACCCACTCATTAGTGGACTTATAAAAAAAGATGTATTAATTTTGCTTTTTAAAAACTCACCAGTTTTTCTGAGATTCTTCAATTTTTTGAAACAACTTTATAATGTATGTCATTATAATTTTCTGGAATTTTATTTATAACTGTTACAATGTTTGCCTTTCTTTATCTAGTTGTGTTGAAGTAGGCTTTCTCTTTTTTGTTTAATTTGGTTAAGAATTTGTCAATTGTGTTTTATTCTTAATAAATAAATAAATTAAACAGAAAGAAAAATTTCTTTCTACAATGTGTTCACAATATTTTTTTCCATTCCCCCAATGGTTTCCAGCTCTTCCCCACTTCTTACACTCTACTCCATGCCAGTTACAGGTTTAAGCCAGACAGTTTCTTAGATCTGAGAGGGGCAAGTAGACCAGAGCTCCCACCTCTAACCAAGAAGCTATTTGCAATTGACACTGCTTGCACTTGAAGAAAAACAACAACAACAACATTTTTTTTTTTTTTTGCAATGAAGTCTCACCAGGTATATTAAGCACACTTCAGGGCAAGTCCCAAAACCAGTAGAAGGTAGTCAACACAGAAAGAGTTCAAAAGTATTGCTATAGGCTCTTAGTTTTATATTTTATTATTTGGAAAATTTTCATTTTATTGGTCTTTTGATTATATATTATTGTATCTAAATTCAACTTTAAAGTGCAAGCTTTGAAAAATAAAGATGTAGGGTGGGAAAATTAGAAGTAACCATCTACCTGTATTTTGCAAGAGGTTCTTCGTAGGAATGCTCACACAATAAAATAAATCACCAGAAATAGGGTATTGTTCTTTGCAAATATATCATGGCGGAAATGTAAAAGTCAATAAATTAAGTAATTCTTTACACCCTTAATTGTGGTTTGGCTATCCAAGAGCTTTTATGATTATGTCAGACATTTTTGCATTATATTATTTTCTTTTTCTTTTGCATTGCCTGTGCCTGGATTCAGGGCCTGGAGTATGCTGCCCTATACTCTGGCCAGGGCCATCTCTCAGGCCAGGCTTTGTTTTGCTACAGGAACTAGTCAGCAATAGAGAAAACTTACATTTTTCTGAAATGCATTTGTTTCCATCTGGGTTTATCTCAAAGTCACTTATACAAGGGCACTTCAGAATGTCATTGATGCGATGTATCACCCTATGCTACCAGTTCCAAAGCTTTGTAACTGACAACACAATTCACTTAAAATGTTTTGACTTTGGTAATGGCTCCTTACCTGTGGGTTAACTTCACATGACATTTGTGTAAATATACAATCATGTTCTAAGTAGAATTTTTGAAAATTGCATAGCATTGTCTGTGTCTCAAGCACAGTCACAAGTCTTTTCTTCATACACATTTTGTTACATCATAAAGGGTTTTATTTCTTCTATTTCACATTGAGGATATCAAGGTACAGAAATTAGACAGCTCCTCTTAGCCTGCCCAGCTAGCAAGTAGCAGAGCTAGAGTCTAAGCATTTTATATAATTAAATGGTATATGAGAAGTGTGATGAACAGGAAGAAGACTATGCAGCCTTCTGTGTTTGTAGATTGTTTCTTGTAGAGTTAGTCATAACGCTGAGAACCATAGATGAATGGGATGTGGTTATGATGACACATGTCTGCAATTCAAGTCCTCAAACATTTGGATTCTGAGCTCAAGTTTACATAAGGATTCTGAGCCTGGTCTACATGATGGTATGTGGGCCAATTTGCTCAACGTATTGAGATCTTGTCTCAAAAGAAAAAAATTTAGAAGGAATTTCTGTAAATATTAGACAGAGGTTATAATTATTTCCTGGATACACTTCTAATACCATGATAAAATCAACTCTAGAGGCTACAAAATAGGTTAAAAGTGTATGAAGAATTCCAAAAAATATAAAGCACAATTATAATTCTTTGTAAAATTAAAATCGTATGTATATTTTGATTGCATAGATTTTCCCTTTGTTATACTAACAATTTCTAATAGAATCTTTGCTTTTTCCCTTTCTATTCCAGTCACTGACAATTGTCAGCATATCACTATTAGGTGGTCACTAAAAAATTCCATAAAAGATAATTTGTATGTATTTGTGTATATGTAAGTTAGTGTATGTATGGGTGCACATTCCTATGTAGGTGGATGCTCACATTTGTGTGTGTGTGTGTGTGTGTGTGTGTGTGTGTGTGTGTGTTTGAAAGGAAAGGGAGGGTGGAAGGAAAAGAAAGAGAGAGAAGGGGAGAGAGAGAGAGAGAGAGAGAGAGAGAGAGAGAGAGAGAGAGAGAAAGATTAGAAGAAAAAGAAGAGAAAACGGGAGCCAGAAGTCAGTGTCTAATGTCTTCTATCATTCCTTATCTTATTATTTGAAACAGGAGCCCCACCTGAGCCTAGACTTCACCAGTTTGGACAGATAACAAGCTAACAAGCTCTAGAGAGCTACCTGTCTCTACCTCCTCTACAACCCCAATCCTTTAGTGCTTACATTAAAGGCTGAGCTTTCTGTGGGTGCCAATAACACACACAGAGGTCCTTATCCTTGCATAGCAGGTATCCTACTAGTTGAGCATCTCTCCAGCCTCTAGAAAGTATCATACCTACTAATAATCCTGATTTATTTGTCAAGGATTCAACAGGAAACTACCATGCAGTTTCTATTAGGGATGATTTTTCCAGAGTGGATCATGATTCTGGTTCCCAGTTTGGTACTGTTCTGAACCTTTTGAGATGTGGAATCTATGGATGATAATAAGGTCACATGAGCTAATGAGCTGATTTTTGTTCATTATTTCTTCATACTAGTTGCATTTATCATTCAAATCCCATACTTTTAAATCAATGGCATAAAGAGTATTATCATTTACTTTAAATCATATTGGAATAATGGGGAAAATTTGTGATAGAACTTTTCATATATATATCATTGATTCTTTGGAAATTTCACAACATGCACCCAATTCCACTCACTTTGAAGTCCTTCCACGTCCACCCTTGTAGCCTCCCCCTAAAATAAACAAAACAAAATAAAACAAACAAACCATT
This sequence comes from Sigmodon hispidus, assembly GCA_004025045.1. Classification (NCBI taxonomy): domain Eukaryota; kingdom Metazoa; phylum Chordata; class Mammalia; order Rodentia; family Cricetidae; genus Sigmodon; species Sigmodon hispidus. Next base: position 256,507 of record PVIH01000050.1, read on the forward strand.
TGTCTCCTCCATCTCTCCTGCCTCTCTATCACATGTTCACTTGTTGTAGTGGCATTGAGAGCTGCAGTGTGTCACATATTTCTGTTTTCCCAAACAGCTTCACTTGAAAATCTTTATTCAATGAGTTGCTGGTCTGGTTCAAGGCCTCTGGCTTCTGGTACACCACCAATGTCAGAGTCCTCACAGAAACTTCTCTCAGATATCTGGTTGTTGTCCTGAGACATGGAGATTCTGTGGCTACAGTTCTGCAGGAGCAGTTTCTTCATGTGTTCCAGCAGGTTATAAATGAGGTAGATGTTGATATGGGCCAACTCAAAGCCCTGGATGAGGGTATGAATGGTGGCTGAGTTGCTCATTCCAGACATCTACCCTGATTCGACCCCTCAAACAAGGGTCAAGGCCAGCTTTCTGGTGTGCAAGGGCACGATCTCCTGTTGCAGACATGAAGGAGGGGAATGCACCTACAATACTGGAGCCAGTTTAGGGGAATGGGGCATCTCTCCCACTGAGCAGCTACAGAAGGGGAGGACCATTTGGTGGTAACAAATTCACAACATCAACACAAACCCATGCTACTTTAGGACACTGACACATATATGGCCGTTGGTCACAGCTTACTGGTTCTCTCAGGGAGTCCTAGTGGAGCTGTCCAGCTGGAGAAAGTTAGGGAGAGTCTTTGTTGAGTTCTTGGCACTAGTTTTATGTTACGATACTGCATACACCAGTGTGGCTGATGGATAGTGATGGGTGGGGAGTCCTAATGTAGGCACGGTGGAAGGTGGTAAGAGACATTTAGAATGGGCCCAAGGGGGGGGGAGAAGAAGAAGAAGAGGAGAAGAGAAGAGAAGAGAAGAGAAGAGAAGAGAAGAGAAGAGAAGAGAAGAGAGGGAGAGAAAGGCGAAGGGACTGAGCTTCCCTCTGGCAGGGTAGGAATAAAGAAAGATGAAAAGAGGGGGATCAAAGGTTGGAAACTTTAAATGGAGTTTGACTTCAGAACTCTGGGCCAGGCCAGGTTAATTGCCATTGGCCAGGTGTGGCTTCAGGGATAGAAACTTAACCCCCTTAGGTGGCAGTGCAGACCACTGAGATTGGTCTGATCCTAGCAATAGCATGGCCTATGATGGAGGCTCAGACCACACACATCCTTATGGTTTTCTGTGGCCACTGATATCAGTACAGATCCCAGCTTCAGTAGATCCATGGACCTAGACATGTTTCTTAGCCGCAGTCCAGGCCTGGATAGCACATGGCTCCAGGTGTCAGTAGGTCGCTATATCAGCCTGTTCTTCCCAACATGTGCATTTTCAGTATTGCCTGTCTCAACAGTGCCTAACATTCTGCTTCTCCCTTTTCTCCATTTTTCCATCACATACCTATTCATTGTAGTGATGCTCAACCTCCCAGGGTGCTGGGCAAGCCTGTGGCTGGCTTCTGTCCTTTCAAAGCATGAGCATATTTTAATTAAAAAAAATAAGATGTCTAGAGATTTCGTGACACACCAATAGTTAAAGATGTTTCTGATTAAATTATTGATAACAGTAGTGAAAATACTTATATAATATAGTATAATAAAATTTGCAGACATTTGGAAAATCTGTTAGAAAATGAATAAGCATTTTCAAAATAGCCAATACATGATACCAGTTAGGAGACATTAATATCTTTTGATATGATGGAGAGTAAAATGCTACTGATATTGCTTCAGAATCTTCCAGTCTTTGAGAAACTACTACTTGTCAGTTCTGTTGATGGACAGGATTAACCACAATGATTAAGAAAAGATACTAAACTACCCCCCACCCTTAGTGTAAGGTCGAATTTTCTTCATCTAAATCAAACAAGATGAGCTGATTTTCAATGAGAAGCACTCCTTTCAATTGGGTATATCAGCAAAGTCTGACTACATTTACTTTTGAAGGCTGACATACAACTTTCTGATGAGATTTGTTTTTAGAGAACTATCTACATGTCATTACAGATTACAAAATATAGAATCCAATAATATTACAGCTAACAGCACAATAAAGTAGCAATAGTAGGATAAATTAGGAAGATTGCGTTATACTCACATGTTTAATTTTAAAATCTTATTAAAACTTGATAAAATTACTTTATTTCTCTGTGTTTTTATTTTTCCTGTTGTGAGTGGATTAACATCTGCCTTGCATGATTGATTAATACTTCAATGAGATGGTAAAAGAAAACATGCTTGTGACATATAAGATGCTTTTTACAGACATTTAAGAGAAATATGACAGAAAATAGTCATTTTGTAATAAGAATTAGGCAATAAAATACTTAGGTATAATTTCTCTGAAACCAGAGTTCAAGCCTCTACTTTATAGCCTGCACCTCAAATAATGCTGGACACAGACTAGGTACCTAGAAAAAATTTGTCGAATGAATCTGTGTGGCAAAAAAGAGGATCTTTAAAGACTGCCTGTACTGCCATCCACTATATCACTTCTATTGATGAAACAAAATTTGGTTTTGTGAACTTAATCTCCATATACCAAGGGCAAATTAATTGTTTATTTGACATTTCATTTATCTTTGTGATTACAGTTTTATCTTTCAGTAGACCATATAAACTGTATGAAGACATTGATAATGTCTGAATTGGTTCTCTATTTCATTCTCAATGCCTAGTACTGGAAGAATCTATTAAATAAAGCAAATAATGACAAAACATGCACAAAAATACAACACTATATTTCTCATGGCAACAATATGTTGACATGCAGGTGACCAGGCACCTTGTCCTCCACCCTAAAGTTACAACAGTGCATTTGTTATCCATATGCCACAAACACTGATGAGAGATGACACGATATTCTTCCAGCAATTGCTCCCATTGCAGGTGGAGTACAGGAACCAGGGGAAATCTGTGGAACCTGCACTATTCTTCTGAGATGGGATCCTGGGCACACCAAACCCTAATCAGTTCCAGGAGTAGCAGCATAAAGAAGAGCAGCTAGCAAAAGATTCCACAGAAATAAAAACGAGATGAGTGCCAGCATTCTCTTCTAAGTGGATGCTTTAAATGTATAAATATAAGGAGCAATCCCTTATCTAGTTGCTGTCTTATGCTGGGACCAGAAAGTTGGCGATAAGCACTAATTTTCTTTTGAGAAGGTTTTCTTGGACCAGTTTTGCAGGCGGTGTTAGACCCAGTGTCATGGAGACAAAACAGAAACGTGGTCTTTGGAATTTGCAGCTGCTCCTACTCTGCAAGCGTAGATGGCTAAAGTAGAAGAAAGCAGAACAGCCTCGGCTGAGGACGTTGAACAGCATGGAGCTGATATATAAGGTATTATTTTGTCTTTCTGACAGGGTCCGGTGCTATTTTTACCCAGCTTGATATGGGGTTAGTTTGGGACTTTAGAAAGAAATGATTTATATTAAGCACTATTAGTGTGATACAGCTCCTGCCATGTTATTCACTGTTTCTAAGGTAAAACTGAACCCTTGTCTCCCCCCATTTTCCTTTAAAATGAGCACCAGTCAGTATCCCCTTGAAAGGCCCCCTAGCAAGTCTGGGTGCTTCCCTCCTCTGGCTTCAGAGAGTCTGTCAGGCTCCTTCCTCCCCACCCCTATGCTCAGCCTTCCTGCCTCCTCCATCCTGCATGTTGTTTCTCATTTAAATGAACAGTTGGGTTCTTTTATTTCATACAAGTACTGGATTCGCCTTATCGCCCTCGTTCCTTTGAGGGTTGCCAATTGGTTTTATCCACGGATGTATCATTTCTCATGCTTCCTTTTTTTTTCCTTTCAAAGAGAAAGAACCTCTCCGTCAACAAGCCTCTCCGGAGTGGAAGATTAAAAACCTAGACATCACCTACCTTGCAGCGCTACTCCCAACTGGGTTGTGTAAAACTCAATTAAACGTGTCCCCATTGAATACTGCATTACAGTCCATTAAACAGAAAATTCTTCAAGCGTGATGACAAAGCTTGAAGCCTTGCCTCAAAGCTGCTCCTTACAGCTTGCTTTAACATTGCAGTCTTTATGGCACAAGTCTCTAGTTGATAAAACTTAGTCTGGCCTTGAAAAAAAATCATAGAACCCCACAGGGGATCTGAGACAAGGGGATGGTAAAGTTGGTCTCTGAACTTCCCTGGAGTCTTTATGGGAACTATACTGCCAGCATACCAGGAGAAGCAGGCACAATGCAACAATTGAAGCAATAACTCCTTCATTTGGGGCAGGTGAAATTCACAGATTTCTTCCTCTATCACAGATGTTATAGCACCCAGAATACAAATTAGAGAGACATATGAGTCCTTAGGGTGACAGATTTACACCACAGTATTCGCAGTCCCTCCTAGAAGAAGCTGGAGGAATGATTCCATGTCCATAGCAAGCCTTATAGCTGTTATGAAATAGAAATGACACCCTCCTGTTTTTATCCCTTGTCATCCATCACAACTTTTATTTATAATCTGTGTAACCAAGGAGCAAAGCTCATCATCTGATTCTTTGGATTGTCAGTATTATTAAGCAACTCACACAGATTTACCAAGTTTTGCCTAAAACTTTCTTCCGACAAATGCTAGATATTTACTGCCCACCTTACTGTTCTTGGCATTAGAAGCATTTTTTTTTTCCTGATTTTGAATTTTTCAGCTCTAAGTACAAAGTACCTTCTTTTTTCATCTTTAGCCAACTACCCCTTTTATTTCAGGGCAAGACAGTTTATTAGTGTTGGGAAATATTAAGGTATATTTTTCTTTTTAGACCATGATGTGTATCTAAGGACTGCTTCACATTCTTTATGGATTATCAGTTCTTCTATTCAGTTTCTATGTTACTATATTTGCTCTCAAATTTAAAATCTATGATCTGAAATGCTATAGAATGTCAACAAAAATTTATTGAAAGTTGCTATTGCTTATAGGAAAACTCAATAACTATTTGATTAGTCAATATTAAAACTATACTTTAATGTGGATCTGGGGGCATGGTGATACCAGGAACTTATTTTTCATTTTCATAATCAAGAATTTTAACCACAAATATTAAGCCTTTAGATGTTTTTCTGGCAATGCATAATTTACCATATATGTATGTATAATTGTATGTATGTATAAATACAGGTTTTAAAATAATAGTTTGCTAATGAATGAACTATTCTTCATTTTATCTTTAGTGCCATGCTTTGACTTGTGGGTCGGACAGAGATTCATTCTTCTTCTTGATAATTTTATACTACCCTTGGCAGTGTTTTAGCATAGAAGAGAATGGGCTGCTGGTTCTGACTGTCTTGCAGGTTGTGAGATCAAGTACTTGAATTGGAAATCCAACAGTGTGGAGGCCAACCAGCTTTTTCTACACAGCCAGCATGCCAGAGGCATTATCGAATATCTTCAGGGGTCTAACTAGTGAATATTATTATACTCTGTCTAGCAGAGTCATAGCCTTTTATACCACTTGCAATGATGTCTCAAATCCATCAACAATTGTATTTCAGTTTCCCGTTTGTTTAAGGACATTTAAAAAAACTGGTCAATTATTTATAGAACAAATTAATATTAAGAACAACTAGAGAGTCCTGGGAAGTGTTTATCTTCTTTTCCTACCCTTTGTTAATATCAGGATAAAACAAGACATATTTTCCATTCTAAGGCAGTTTCCTAATGAGTACTGGAAGCTGTTTAACCCTTACCCCAAGGGGGAAAAAACTGCAGAAAAGTAATTCTTATTATGTTCAAGGCTTTCTGAATTCTCTATTAAAATACACCCCTCCACATACATGCTCTCTTGGTAGTTTGGTAAGTAATGTAACACTTTAATATTTTAATTGGAGAAATTATCGTTATTCTCAAAAGACTCACATAGTTTGAAGGATGGTATTTTATAGAACTACTTTTCTTCAAAGATTTGAAATCACATTTGGTATGAGCTTCTTTGATTCCTAATTTAAAGATATTCTATAATTTATAAACATGTATAAAGTCATTTCTGGGGGTATGTTTTCTTCAAAATGGTTATTAGGAACCATTTTTGGTGTTGTCTGATGCTATAACACCCTTTTTACTTTTAGAGTAAAAATCAGTAATTTGTTTTTGTATTTTTAAACACGTGGTCCATCCCCTAATAGCAGAGAACTTTTTGGCTGACCTGAGAACCAGTTCACTCCCTCATGTCTCATGTGCTTCCGTTCCAACATTTCTGGGCTTTTGTTTCGACTAACAACAGATCAGCAGCATTAGATCATCATATGTTCTGAGTTGAAGGTTAGGGCACAGCAGCCAACGGCTGTTAGCTGCAGGGTTTTTCAGGTCCTAAGACTTCTGTAGTTGTTCTTTTTAATGTTTGAGCAATTTGGGTATTGGGGAGTTTCTCAAAACTATATATTTTTTGTAGCAAATGTTTATATGTTGTCATAGAATACAAACTAAACCATTACCAGGCTTATCAGGGGCCTTTGGTTTTTGTAAGGAGCTGCCAAAGCTATCTGATATCATCTGGTAGTGTCCATTTCTAGCTTCTAATTAAGTCTGAGTATACCACGTTATTTTAATATCGATCTCCTTCTGATATATTTTATTCTTGTTCTCAGATCCCTGGTTAGTATTGCTATTATTTCTCTTTTAAATATTTTTTGTACTTCTTGGCCATTCTTTTGTGTTTCTAGTTATTCTTTTCATAGCTTCAACTGCCTATTAGCTGAAATAATAATGCTGATATTTTCCATAGTGTTGGCTGTTCCCATGCAAGGATTCCAAAGTGATTTTCAGAGAGCTATTTTTTTTTTCTTTGTGGAAAATAATTAATACGGCAAGAGAAATAAAGACCAGAAAAGTGAAGTAACTATGCGTATTCACACACCAATATCTTTGTGAAACTTAAGTTTCATTCAACATTGAACCACTTCGGTAGGGGGTGAGGAAGATGACTGGTGAAGTGGAAATACCTGGCAATCTACTGGGGCTCTCTGCCTTGGTTTTAGAGGCTGATGGGGGGAGGGGGTCAGAACAGCACTAAGATCACTATAGGCACCAAGGATTTTATCTAGGTCCATTTGTTTTTCCTAACAAGATGCTAAAATATGCACCTGATGTAATACCAAGGCATACTAGAGATTTCCAGAGTCTCTCAACAAACACTCTTTTTTACTTTTGAGAAATTCATTTCTTCAGATGTAAGAAAAAAAATAATTTCAAAATTTCCATTGATAAAAGGTAGTCTGATTGGTGATAGAGAGTCAGTGGAAATACTGGTCAGAAAGAAAAATAATGATTTATTGATACACAAAACAATATTCATTAGTCCCCAAAATATCATTTGGACTAAAATAAGTCACAAACATATAATTTTATTTCTTGGATATTATTTATATAGAACATAAATAAATAGCCCCAAAACTATTTGCATCAGTAGAAATAATATTTTTTTTGCTGTTTAGAATGAAAGGAATTCCTGGCTGGATAGATATATTTTATGTTTTAAATGCATGCTTGAGAAATTTATTTTATTATATGCTAATGTTGACTTAATATACAAAGAATTCCATAACTAGCTGCATTGCGATTTTTTTCTAAAAATGTTTTACTATTTTTGTCTAAGTAAGAACTCACCTGCCTTATATTTTTTTCAAAATATGTTTGTAATAAAATCTCTACAGACTTAATTATTTAATTATTTGGACAGACTTATAAAATTACGGTGTGATATGCAAGGGAAAGAATAAGTATCCTTTTATTTAAAAAATGAGTTTTGGACAAAACAAAGTCTAAATATTGACTATTCAGCATTAACTTTATAACATAATCTAAATATCTTCCCAGTTTTTTTTTTTTTCATCAAAAACAACATGAGAACTCTTGCATAGTATTCATGGAAGATGACACATACAGGTTTTCTCCAGCAGAAGTACTGCACAAATATTAGTTTTCTTAAAGATGGTTCATTTGCATTTTAAAGGCTCCATGTAAACCATGTGTGCTTCCTATGTGGTTCTTCCTGGCATGAGTGAATTCTGTAGACACTACTACTTGATAGCATAAAACCTTGTGAGTATAGGCGCATCTTAAGAAAGCTACCAGCTGAACTCATCTTAGAACATGAATACATTTAACTCTGAGCTGTTATCTGCTGTATTTCTGCCTAACAGCATCTCTTATTTTTACTTGGTCTTAACAAACTAGAGACAAAAGTGAGAAGAAGTAACACAAAGCATCCCTTTATTCATTGAAGCACGGTTTCTATGTCCTTCTTATTAGAGCTCAGCTACTGATCTTGAACCCTCTCTGTTGCTAGGTCTATACTGTAGTACCTAAGTGTTCAGTGTTCTAGAATGAGAATTCAAATACATCTTTGAAGGAAGATATTGTTTATACAATACTGACAAGATTAGAATTTTGCAAATTCACAATATTGTTTTAATCAAGTTCTGCTGGTATTACAACAGAAACTAAGACCATAATGATGCATTTTTCTGCTTTCCAGAGCACCTGAGATTCTTCTATTGACATAGCCTGTAAGAGTGAAGTTGAAAATGAGAAGCAGGGGTTTCATTAAGTCAAAGCCCTAACCATTTATCCTTCCACAGACCTGTAGGGGATCATGTGGGACTCATCTGTCTTCTTGAGCAATTCCTGGCTAACTCCATAGTTCAGTGGTTGTGGGAGTAGAGAGTGACACAGATTAGATTTATGTAAGACTGTGGTGTATGAGGTAATTACCAAAATATTCACCTAGTCTTTCTAGCAACTTGCCGTATATTGCTATTATAGGATAGGAGTTTACATTTAGTAATATACTGGCAAATTAGAGAGAAACATTTCAAATAACTTTTCCCTGAAAATGTCAGATGTCAAAGAGGAAACACCAGAATAGACAATTTTAATGATAACAAGAATTTCACTCACATACTCTTTCCTTTTTCTTCTTAATTTGTTCTATTTAAAAAACAACAACAACAACAACAAAAAACAGGTGTGTGTGTGTGTGTGTGTGTGCGCGTGCGTGCGAGCGCGTGCACGTGTGTGATTAACTTTGACACCCTCATCAAAAATGTGAATAAACATGGGGATGTGTTGATGTATTTTTCTCTACAGTGTCTGTAAAAAGTGGCTGTTCATTGATAAATTTGCTAAGTATCACATGGATGAAAGAACGTAAAATAGATGGAAAAGGAATAAATGAATAGAACCTCAGAGATGGGCTTGATGTGAGTAGTTTCATTTATTAGTTCTGTGATGTGAATAAATATATTTTTATTTAAGATATATATTACTTTTAGTAATTTGGTGCATGTTCATCTCTGAGTCAGGGTTCCAAGAAGGACAGATACCCTGGATCTGGAATTATAGGTGAATAGCTTCACATGGGTGCTAGAGACTAAACTTCCGTTCTCCTTAAGAGTAGCAAGTGTTCTTATCTACCAAGCCAAGTTCCCTGAGTAAGTTTTAATCTCCAGAAACCTCAATGAGCCTTTAAGCAAATTAACATGATCGTAATGCTTTCCCTGAGGATTTGTTCAAATTGGATGACCAATGTCCAAGACTCTGCAGTGAGTGTTAGCTTGGGTGCACTTTCTTCTTCCATACAGCTCACCCTGCTCCTGTGGTAATTTAATGTGTTACAGCACAGGCAGAGAACAGAACAATTGTATAATAAAATGTTGTAAAAAGTGGCTTAAAAATAATGTGAAATGGGTGTATAATATTGGCTCAAAAAAGGCTGTGCCTGCTACTGCTACAACAACCTTTCTAACAGGAATACAAAGCAAGGAGATAATCTCTAAATTTATAAGAACAATTATAAACAGAGGAAATAAACATATAATTAACAATTTCCTCTTGCTTTCTATGTTATGCTCTGTGCAATAAACTTATTTAACAGGGAGAATTTTATGATTCCTTTAATACATTTCTTTTTTATTTGTCATGCCATATAAGCAACTTGTTCTTCCCCTAAAATTAACAGTTTACTTGGGAATTTGTGCAATAAAACATGAGTCTTTGGTTTCCAATGGCTGAAAGCTAAAACCTTGAATAAACCTTTTATCATATTAAGAGCTGTATCCAAGGATTTTATTTAACAGGGTGGGGATATTTCCTGATGGTTTTTTTTATTCCTAAAGGGCAGATCTGACACCATTAGTTTTCCTTCTGTCATAAATATAGTGAAGTACAATTTGACAGGCATCACTATAAAATGGGTTATAGATAAGTTGGGGCATCTCTCTTTCTGCACAGACCTTTCCCACTTGTTCTGATGGGGCTACTTGAATAACGCCAAGGTTTGATTTTAGGCTTCTAGGTCACGCTTTCACCTTGACAACAGTTCTTTCATTCTGGCAGTAACATTTGCTGGGATCCCTAAGGTGCTCTTATTTTTGTAAGTAGTATAAGGGGGAAGGGGATAGAAGGGAGGGAGAGATAAATCTTAATTCATATGCTGTAGGACTATCTCTGTGTCTCTGGCACAAAACTTCAAATCCAATCCAGGAACTGGATGTGTATTAGAAGTCGGCAGATTTAAACCCCGTCCACCATGATCAAACTGGATTTATAGAGCATCATAACTCTCCAGACACCATCCAGCAGCTTATTAATTTAATAGACTCCTGTCCATTCACTGATGTTCCTGCCCTGACAGTCTCTCAAGATAAGGTGAAAGCCTTTTGACAGGACAGAGAGCATATATATTTTCTTCTGTTTTCTAGTGGAAAGGGTTGTCGACAACTTGAAATGTGTGGCTCAGCAGATTTCTCTCTCTCTCTCTCTCTCTCTCTCTCTCTCTCTCTCTCTCTCTCTCTCTCCCTCCCTCCCTCTCTCCCTCCATCCCTCTGCTTTGTAGGAAGGATGGCAGAGACAAACCTTCTGAGACTGTCAGGGGGTCATGGGTCTGTATTTCCCCTTAGTACTTATTTAGCATTTTGTTTGGCAAAATAACAAGGAGTTGATTTAGAGGCACGCATGCAGGGCCATTTTTACCATGCAAAGAAACAGCATTACAGTTTAATGCCCAATATAAATTAATAGGTGTTGGGGAGAAGAGGAAAAGAGCAATAAATGTTCGTGGTAGAGCACAGTGTCATATTTTTTTTTATAATTCCATTCGGGGAAATGATGAATGGGGGGCATTGCAATGGAAAACAATACAGCACTCAAGCTGTTGACTATCTGAAGACAAAGGAAAGAAACACCTTCAGTCTTCTTATTTTCCCTTAATGACACCCTTAAGCTGTAGCTGGGATTGTTATTTGTCTCTACTACTCTAATTAACCCACAAGTGTCAGCATGAGAGTGACTCTGCCAGCATCCAACAAGGTTAGCTGTTCTCACAAAGAACTCTTCCTTTAAAGCAGTGTTGGTAATCACAAGTCTTTGGCTTCCCAAACTTAAATTCATGGCCGCTGGATGACCTAGAATATTGTTTAAGTGTGAGTGTGAACTGAGTAGGCCTAAGGTATCATGGTCTTAAAAGTTCATAGCATACTTCTGGTTGGTTGAACAAACTAAGTAACAAGGTATTTATGAAATGTTTGAGAAGGATTATTTTTGATGTGGACAAAATATATCCTAGTATCAACAAAGTAATTTGTAACTTGAATGAACTGAAAATACTAAATAGATTTTCTACCTGGCAAGTAGAGGCAAGTGAGTTGAGAACAGGAGATCACAAATACCATGTAATGGTTAATTTTTATATTGTCTTTGCTTTATTATTTTTTATGTGTGTAAAGACTGTCTGAATATCTTGAGGTAGTTATTTTAAAATGTCTGACCAGAGCCATAAGACTGAGAAAATGTTAGTGAACAGTAGAACACTAGTCTCTTACACCTAAGGTCCTGGATCCATTTATCTCTAACATGACAAAAATAAAACAAAGCCATGAGTAAAACAAAAAGATATGGGCTGTAGCAATTGCTTAGCATGTAAAATTTTATAAAATAAAAGTAATTACAAACAACAGCAAAACCTCAAACAACCACAATTTAATCTAGATGCCCATACTTAAAATATATGTGTATAAAATAGTTAAATGTAGCTAACCTATAAGAAAGGTTAATAACCATATGCCTTTAAACTAAAATCATGGTTCTAAGAGTGGCGTCTCATATATCCTAAGAGCAATACAAGCCACTACCATTAGTATTGGTAACTCCAATACTCTAGAAAAGTTAATAAGACCCTGTTGCTGAAGACACTACATGCTGCAGTCATAGAGAAACTGCAGAAATCAAACTGATAATGATCAGGAACTTTATCACTACTGGGTAGATTTATAGTATAAGAAGGTTTTTATGCAGGGTACTTGTGAAGAAAATATATCAACAATCAGTATTTGGGGGAGATATAATACAATGTCCATTTTTAAAAGTAACACTATTGGATTCTCCCTAGGGCCTATCACCTAGCCAGTCATAGTTTGTGGGTCCAGTTAGTGGTACCTGTGATGAATTTCTTCTTGTGGAGAGACTTAAATCCAATCAAATTCTTCATGCCAATATGGCACTAATTAGCATATTTTTTCAGTGTATAATTATTGTAACTCATAGGATTCACAGATTGGTAACACTGTTGAGGTATTTTATTGTGGTTCTGGACCCATGCTCCAGTGAATGGTCCCATAAAGATGCACATACTGTCAGCACTAAGTAGATTTAGTAGATTTGAAAATGAGCACATTAAGTTGGGGGGATGAACAATGACACTGATGGGATGTATAGGAGAAGTAAGCAGGGGTAAATGAGGGACAGAGTTGACCAAAATACATCTTAGTCCTTTGTGAAACTTTCAAATGATTAATCCATAACAGAAAGACAAAGAACAGTTAAAAATACAGCGCATTTAGCAGGAGCAGGATCTTTACAGAACACTTCATATGCGCATATAGAACTAATTCTGACATTGAAAGGCTCTAATATCTTTGTTTATATTCTTATAAAAAACTACTTTTATTTGGGGGTCTGGAGAAACAAACTGAGAATTTACTCACTTGATTAAATTCACTAGAAGTCTTACACTCCTTTTTACATATATTTAATAAGTTTCTATGAAGTTAATAATAAAATTTCCATTCCTTGAAGGATAATATGAAGGGTACATCATTCCAGAAAAAAACTTTATAACAATGAACATAAGATAGTGATGGCAAACACTAGACTTTCAAAGTAAAAATTGGCTTAAATAATTTATTGCAAATGAGTTTCAATGGGAAATACATAGACCATGTAAATAAAATATGATCTACTTACTTACATATAAATGTTTGCATCTTTGACTCATTCTCTTAGTTGAGATATTCATGTTCATTACACCACAAAAATGTTATCTTGGTTGATGTTGTTGGACAGTTACAAAGACTTCAGACAAATGAGAATATATCTTCTCCAAAGCACTGCTGTATGTGTTGACTTCTAAGGTGACATTTAGTGTTCAAAAACAGACAACCAAAATAGGACTGACTTATACACCAATAGTTACATAAAAGGATTCAATGTGAGGATTGGAGCAAAAACTTGAATGAGGATTTCTTCATGAAAAGCAGGAAGTAAGAGACGTAGTTCCTGCTTTTCAGTAGACAGGACCAGGAAAGTAATATGAGAGTGTCAGCACCTTGTTGTGGCTGCTGGGCAAAGATTTTAACACAAAGCCCTGTGATAAGACAATATTTTCCACATATGCATATCTTGATTTTTAAAACATTCTTTCATTTGTACATGTACCAACTGACATAGCACAATATATGACACGTGTTCTCCTTTCCTAGTATGCCAAACACTTCACTAAGGCATGAAATTTTTTCTAGACATAGAAGAAATGGCAATGAGTATACATCTTAAATGATCTCCACATTAGTAGTTGGAGATGCGAGCCTTACTAAAAGTTATTCTTTTGAAGATGAATCATACCTTAAATAATAATTCAGAATTAATGGGCATATACAATGTGGTACTTACGAATATGTACAGGTGAAAAACAGTCTGAAGTATTCCTATCTTGCTTGAGATCTCAGAGACCCTGCAAGGTCCTTGAGCAGTACTTGTTAGCATAAGTAAAAAAAAAAAAAAGAGAGAGAATTTTTTTCTGGCAAAGAAAATATAATGTAGAAGACAGATTAGCAAAAAAGTAGCATTTGAGGATCATACCCATTTCAATACATGGGTATGAATGCAATCTATAATAGAAGTGTGAGAAATGGAGATTAAAAAAGTACATTAAATGTTTGAAATAAATCAAGGAGAAACAAATAAAATAAAACATGCTTGACTTTGAAGGGATAAAATGGAAAGGGAAAATGATGTAATTATCATATAAAAAGGAAATAATTTTAAAGCATATAAATCAGATACTACAGGAAGAAACTAATGAAAGAAGACTCTGAATTCTGTTTAGTTATTGGATAAACAATGATGGAAGCCCTTGCCATTGTGCGTGAAGAAGGATGGCTAATCAGGAGACAAGACAGGGAAGCGAGGGACTCACAAGTGTAGTGCTTCCCAGAAGCACTCGTGGAGAAAGTGGCAGAGACAACTTCCTGGTAGGATGATGAATGGGATTATGCATTTACTTCCTTCTGTTGCTAAAACTACAATAAAATGAAAAAAGAGAAAAATGGTAAGGACAGACAAGAAAAGCAGATAGTGAAAATGGACAAAATGCTGGAAGCTAGACAATTAATAATGAAATAACAGAAGAGAACCCAGAAAGGTAAAATATAAGTACTTGAAGGGAAAGGTGAAAAAGCAACTAGATTAATTCCAGAGAATCCTGGGCTCGATTTGTAAAGCTTCCTAGGAGTGTGGAAGTTAGGGCAAGCCGTGAAGACTAGAGGTACCTGTCCTCCAACATGACCAGCTGTCCCGTTTCCTGAAATGCCATTAGGAGATAGAGGGGTAGTGTTTGAGAAGTGACATAGACAGACTGTGTTTCCAAGGACAGTCTTACCCAAGGGTGTCGATTATGTAGAGGAGAAAGGTAGGCGAGCACTGCCAGACAAACAGCTACAACTAACAACCCAGGCAGGACATATATAAACTCAATGCCATTGTAATGGTAAGCACAAGGCTTCCAAGAGCTCAAGTGAGACAAAATACCAGCATAAATGGAGGCAGGGGAGGTGAGCACAAAGTCCTACCACTAGCTGAGAAGCTTCTGGTATTTGATAGGTACTCGGAAAGGGAGAAACGGCTTTCTTTGATGATGTGACTCTAAGATTGACCTTACTTGCAAGAATAGCTGGACAACGTAAATTGAACTCTATGGAAGATAAGAAAACTCATAATTGGATGAGTAGTGAGGTGCCAATGGAATGAATTGATAAGGGAGGAGCTGGAGTGAATATGATCGAAATACCCTATATGATATTCTTAAGCAATTAGCAAAATACTGTTTTTAAAGGCACTGCAAATTGAGAAGCCTATTACCATGGATGTTTATTGCCCTGTGATACTATGCAAATTCCAACAGGTGGTAAGATTTGTTTCCTTGCATTGATTTTGCACTCAGTCTTGAGTTAATCAATCTAAAGAAGCAAAGCAGACATCTGTCTGAGAATAATAAAGCACAGGAGAGAAGCTTCAGCATCAAATGTAAGGAGAAGAATGGAAAGATAAAAGGAAGATGAGGCAGAATGCCGAAAACTTTCTATACATCCTCCACATCTTCGAAGTGATGTCTATATTGGAATCAATATGCTGAAAAATGAGCATAGAAGTAAAAATTTGTGTTATCTATAAATATGATGCTTAAAATTAAGGGACAATGAAGGAATATAATTTTAATAATAACTAAATGCATAATCAATTTCTATATTATTTTATAAGCATGAAATACTCTGTGCCATTTACTGTTTAAAAACAAGCTCTGGATCATAAAATTTTCATAAGACTAACATTTCAATGTCTAATATGAGATTGAAGAAGCTCACCAGTTAAGAGCACTGGTTGCTCTACCAGAGATCCTGAGTTCAATTCCCAGCAACCATGTGGCATCATCACAGCCATCTGTAATTGGATCAGATGCCCTCTTCTGGCATGTACATATACATGGAGACATAGCAGTCACATACATAAAATACATAAATAAATAAACTTATCTTAAATGGTCAAATATGATAAATGAGAGAGCTGGGACTGACTGAATTGTTCTCCCCAAGCCTCATATACTGAAACCTTCATCTCTACATGCAGTCTTGAATAAAGATATATTGAGAGTGTTAGCATTACAAGAGAGTCACAAGAAGCCAGAGGAAGAGTGAAGTAAGGCAAGATCAATGTCTGAGGCTGGGACGTATTTTCAATCAGAAGCAGAATATTTCTACCACTGGAATGGGAGGTTTGAGCAGTGGTGGAAAAAGAAGCAAAAGAGGAAGCCAGAGAGTAGATCACATACAGTTAACAGACAAGGTTTATAGTTGATTTTGGAAACAAGTGATGGATCAATCAATCTGGTTCAAGCTAGCTGACTTGCAAATAATGACAGGAAAATGGAGTCTGGTAACAAGTAGAATTAAGAGGTTGGTTTATTACCTACTAGAAGTGTGGGACTACACCATTTTTCTGCCAGAACATAGTTTTTAAATGAATGGATAAAAGCTTATTTTTGACACAATCATCTGACTAAACTCTAACTTGATTCTGGATGTCCCTGGATGATCAGCTGTACTTCACTTGATAAAGGACACCTGGCATCTTTCATGGCAAAGGTGAAAAAGTAAGATTACCCATCACTGTTCTCACTTGTAAGTTTCCTACTTTTATGAAACTGTACTCTGAGGAGCATCCCATCCTGTGAGCCTCGAGGCTCACAAATCCAAACTTTTTAAGTGTGCTCACCCCATTTCTCAAAATGATACTTAAATTCCAAAAAACCCCAACCAAACAAAATAACCCACAGAGCTTCACACCTTCCCTGAATCTTGCCCTGACCTTGAGCTATTGATGAAGTCAGTATTTAAATATTTAAATATACTTGATTAATAAAGCTTTCAGTGAGATTGTCAGGCCAAGACTTGTTTTACATTATTTTGCATCCTCATGGCAATATTATATCATGGAAAAGGCATATGATCAATTAAGTGATTGATTTTAGTTAGAAAAGTAACTTAGGAAAAAAGTTTTAGGACATTAGTAAGTGTATTAAGGAAGCTAAATTATATCACCAAGAAAAATGTTGATTTACCTATAGGCTCAGGATTTTTCAGACGAGACAAAAATTCCTTTGTTTACAGTTTGTGTCATATAAGAAGAAAGAGCTGAAGATATTAACTGAATGATTCCCAGCTGTGATACAATGAATGAGTGAATAAATGAAATGAAAGAATGGGCTAAAGCAGAATGATTTGAATGTGCAAACACTCCTCACACTATATGAGGAGAATAATCAAGGAACAGAAGTTTTTTTAAGAGAGGACACAAGGCTGAAAGCATAGTTGCTTGTTTGAATACTTGTCTTTGTGTGTGTCTTAGGTCTTAGGCTCCATCTCTTACATGGAATGTAAAAAAAAAATCCAAATAATGTCCACAAATCTTCCTTCTTTACAGGAAAACTTTTGCAATTTTATTCAATTTTATTTCAGTATGTTTCCAGTGCATGCAATTTTAAATGTTACTCAAATTATAGTAGATGTAATACCGTGTATTCTGCTTTTCTCATCCAGGACTGTAATGTAACAATTTCATCTAATTTAGTTGATGCTTTAAAAGTTATTTACAGAATAAAAATTTTATTCTTAGGAGTTGTCCCTCAGTTTGGCTGACAAAGATACTCCTGGGGATAGGGTTCAAGATTATAATCTGTTTGAATGGCAAGCTAACATCTCTAAGTGATAGTGACTCATCTCTCAAAAGATCCTGCTCTTCATTTCTCATTTTTATACACATAACACAGATATAGCCTTAGTTCTTATCATTCACCAACAGTCTAATGTAGCTTCTACCTCTAACTGACTCACACTTCACTAATACATGGATCCAAAGTGGTTTAAGATTCTTTTATTCCAAACTTAGCTAGCACATCTCACTCATTAAGGTAATTAATGATATAATACAGGCCTATGTACTCATATTTCATTTAGAAAACTCATCATGACATTTGTATAAAAACAAGTCTACTCTTACATGCATAGCATGAATTAATAATAACTATAAATGTGGTAATCAGACTTGGGTCAGCACAATATTAGTAAACCATTTAACACAGTTTTCAAAACAGAAAATGCACAGTAAGAAATGGAAACAATACAAGGTTCAATATTTGCTGAATCTGCCACCATTCTCAATTTGCAACAGAAAGCCCTGTTAACAATAACTCCATCAACAGTGGGGCCCGCTTGTCTTGACCTTCAAACTTTCCAGAAATGACCGTTTGAATCAAAACTGTGATTTTTCTAAAGCAGTCATTTTTCCAATCACTTTTTCTTAGAGCAGGCATAATAAACTGCTCACGCCTCAAAATGTATTTCTCATTTTAACTGAACATAACCAGAAAAAGCCTCAGACAATCATGAAACATGTTGGGTTTTCAGCATCACGTTATCCTGTGGTGCTCTGCAATCA
Source organism: Sigmodon hispidus (assembly GCA_004025045.1). Taxonomy (NCBI): domain Eukaryota; kingdom Metazoa; phylum Chordata; class Mammalia; order Rodentia; family Cricetidae; genus Sigmodon; species Sigmodon hispidus. The sequence goes on from PVIH01000050.1 coordinate 275,025, forward strand.
ATTACTGTTATACCACCATCATTAATAATTTTCTTAATGAAAATGATTCTGTTGATCTCCGTTGTATTTTAATTATCAGAGTTAAGCATAATTACACTGCAGCTCTAGCTGGCATGTGGACTCCTTTAGGGCGCAATTTTGTTTTAACACACTGATAATGTAATTTTACATTGTGTCAGTTTGTTTGGTTATTATCCAGTTGTACAATTCCACTGTATTCCAGATAACAGATAATAACCTTAGTACCTCCTATATCCTGAAGTCATTTAAAAAGCAATATTGGAATTCTAAGACTAGCTAACTTAATCGTCTTATGATTTTATAATTCCCACTGCTAAATATTTGGTTCAGGCACTCACTCTCTTTCAAGAATACTGTAAAATGAGACGACATTCATACATTTTTAAAAAATTAATTTACTGACTATTAAAATACATGTCTAAAGATGAATACTGTTTTCTTTTTAAATTAGTTTATTATTTCTATGATATTAGACCCTCTGGGTAAAGTAAAGCATGAGCTCACACACTACTTTGAAAATAGGCTATCACAACGGACAAAGGTAGTGAATCAAAGTTCTAGGAAACTCCAGCAGATTCTCTGTTTTAAGGTGAATCATGGTCCTGATATTGGATACATTTGTTTGTGAAGCATGGTCAATTTACTCAGGGTACAGAAAGTTTCTCATCCAAGCTAGATCATATTAGATTTTTTGTCATTATTTTAATAGTGCCTAGTATAGGGTCTTGAACAGAGAAGACAATCAATAAAGTCTTAATTTATTGATTGCATGACCAAATGAGTACAAAAGTACAACTTAAAACTTTGAAGATGAGCACTGAATAATGTTAGTGTAAAGCTTCTACATGAGATTCCATTGTTGCTGCCTTAGAAAGTAACAAAGATTAACATAAATTGTGCACTCACTGTTGGCTTTGTTCTAGAACACTATCTCTCAAAGAAAAATGACATCACTGATAAACATGTATGCCATTGCAGAAGAAGAAGAGGAGGAGGAGGAAGAGGAAGAAGAAGGAGGAGAAACTGTAACTTGTCCTAGTAAATGGTGGCTTCAAAAGCAATGTCAATTTAGAAATAGTCATGGAATCAAGCTTGAGATGGAATATCAGCTTCATATCACAGGAGTTATTTGTGTCATTGAATTTTATGTCTCTGAACTTGTTTATTTCATTGTAGGATAGAAGGGTGCTGTACATACCATGTGGCTGCTGGAACAATAAACGGAACAATGTGTGGAAATCATGAGAATTAGTGTAGAGTGTAGAATAGATTAATGACCAATAAGTAAACTAGATGTTCAGCAGGTAAGGGCACTTGCCAGAATACCCAAAGACCCAAGTTCAGTTGTTCAAATAGAAAATCAAGAGAATCAACTTCTGCATGCTGTCCTTTGGCCTCCATACATGTGCTATGGTATACATGTTCCCTACAACACATGAACATAAATTTACAAGTAAGTACATAAATAAATAGTATATGCCAAAACAGAAAAATATCCTGTGCCCATATAGTAACATAGCCAGTGGTTTCCTCAGGAAAAGCTTTAGGTCTCTGAGTCTGTGACACATTTTTAAAACTAGATAAGTGGACTTGTTGGTACTGAATGAGAACTATTAAATTTTCCTGTCTTAAATCACAGTAGGTCATGTATTACATCCAACCACTAATGTCTGGTGCCATTGTCTGTTAATTCATATATTTTTGGCCATAAGGAGAGACTTGTTTGAGCAGATGGTAACCAGAAATATGATGGCTGTGATACCACCACAGACTTGTGACTAGGTCCTTCTTCATAAGCATTCCACCAGGAATGCATTGGTCTTCTGCACTCAAAGCTAAGGAAAGCAGTGTCTGGAGAGAATAGGTGATTTGCCCTGAACTCTACATGGAGATTGATTTTTTTCAAAGTGAGAAATAAATTTATTATATTGAGTGCAAACACTATATTGATCTACATAACTGTATGTATCATAGAAGGAAAGAAATTCTGAAATGGAGATACTAATGAGGTAGAATCTACAGGCTTTCTTTTCTTGGAAAATCATGATGTTTCAATAATTTTGTTGAGTTTTATTCAATATTGTGTTTAGGTCTTCTCCCTTTCTCACTACACTTAGAAAGTCATCCTCTGATGTGGATTGTTTATAGCAACATAAATCGTTTTCTTTTTTTCCCTTTTTTATTATGAATAAAGTCATATTTTTTATCCACGTATACCCTTGTTGATGTGGGGGTAAGGAAAGTGGATCTGCCTGGAGTGGATGCTGAACTAAGCCACATTGTGACCTTGGGACCTCCTGCCCTTGCTGGGGAGGAGATGAGGAGATGGGCAGAAGAGAGCGTGGAGATTGATTTTTACAAAGATGCCATGCTCTTACATACCTGTAGGGAAGGAAGTGAGATCTAATTGATAGTGTTTCAGTCTTTTGATTGACATTGTTGACTTAGTTCAGAGACCCAGTGGGTGGCGTTTTTAAGAATAACTTGATGAAAAATTAACATTGAAACAGAGCTGATTGAAAATACCCATGTGGAACAACAATAGTTAAGTGTAGTTTTGACCACTCAGAATGTCTAACTAACTTTTTTCCCCATGCATGAAAAAGTAGCAGTGCTTCCCAATCTTCAGAAAGTAAAGAATAGATGGGCATCGCTCTATGTAGATTTCAGCACTGTGGCCCATGTGCACTTTCTCCTCCATCAGGGTCCCTTTATCTCCAGGGTGAGGCTGCTCAATATGTTGCTTTAAGGATATTAGAATTCTCTGGGGTCTTTTGAGAATTATGGCAACTAACAGATGCCAAACAACTGTAGCTTTTCACTCTCTGGAAGGACACAGGATAGCTGAGGTAGGAAAACCACATCAGCATATAATGTTAATGTCAAAACCAGTTATTTTCTGATTTACCTAGAAAGAACAATAGTAGCTTGCCAAATAGCTAGCTCTAAGTGATTTTTAGATACTCATTTTATATATATCTAGACAATGAAAGCTTTATAGTTTCATTTAATTTTGTCATTAGCCATGTTTGACATTATTTTAATTAAGTTTGAGCCATAAATAGTAACAGAATGAAGCCTCTTTTTATCCTGTAAAAAAATACTATAAAAATTTTCCCAGGTAAACCACTTTAACAAAAGGCTACCCATACAAAATTTATACTGTATTTGCTGATATGCTCTGAGATAGTTGAGTCCTGTGGTAATAGTATTGACATAGAATTCACAAGCAGTGTGTGTAAGTATTCAGCCAGAAAATAAACAGAAACACACACAGTCATGTCATTGGGAACCTATTTTTTTCCTTATTGAAAGCTCAAAGAAATTTAGCACTAATGACCCATCTACCCAGGTATCTGGGAGCTGCTCACAGGAGAGCCTTGCTGTGGCACCAGCTCCAAGGTTGTATAATTTCTCTTGACCCCACTGATTGATTCAGTTCAGGTTAATTCTCTCAGTCTTCTAATATAACTTAGATATGCCTGTGGGAGTGAACCACTGGTACCATTCATTTAAAACTCAAGATTGCTTTGTCTTCACCAGTGTTACTATGCTGGCAGAACAAGTCTGAACATAGCCATCACCAGTGAGCCTTTCTAATGATGCTACTTGCTACACACACAAGGAAGGAGTCTCAGAAGACAGAAGCAGAATAAAGATAAAGTGTCAGAAACTGCATCAAACAGTCCCTAAAATCTAGGCTACCCCTGAAATCTGCAATACAAGCAGATTGCTCCCTGTGCTCCCAACAAAAACACCCAACACACCCATAATGTACACATATGCACAGAGAGACAGAGGCCATGAGGTTCTTTTTTCCGTGACCCAAAAGATACCTAGCAGAAGTCAGGAAACTCTGAAGCCTCCACCCTGTAAGGCAGTCTGTGTATACTCAAAATCAGCTTCAGTTTTTTGAAGCCCCAGGAAAATCTGCGTAGCCTTCAATGGCTTCCCAAAGTTTATTCCAGCTTTGTTTGCACCTAGTTTGTTTGCATTATTATCCAAAGGCACTCATTGAGAGCACAAATGAAAATACATTTTCACATGACTGGGTATTTTACTGCAGTAACTGAACAAGCATTGCTACCAACATGTATGGTAAATTTTCTAGACAGAGTATAGCAGGTATTTTGTCAAAGACTCATTCTCAATTGTAGGATTCTATAGAATATTCGGGGAAAAATGTTCTATTTAAGAAACATATTTTAGGCATAAAGGTCTGACTTTTTGAGGGAACTTATGATGAAGTAGTTGGACCGGGAAAGGTGGGGTCATGTGACCCAAAGAATATAGGATTTGAAGTTTCCAGGATCTGGATTAAAATTTACCTTCATTGTTAGGACTAAGACAATTATATTGTCTCTCTCAACCTTGACATGTGAAGTGAAGAAAATACAAATTAGCCCATTGGACTGCCTTCATGGAGAGAGTGCAATTTTCAGGATATACAACTAGACCTAAGCTAGCTGAACACTTATTGTTTATTAATTTCATAACCACAATATGCAACTTACCTACTTAATTCTCGTATTTATCTTTTGCAAGCTAGAGATGTATATCTGTTACCTTGCAGGAGATGAAAGAAATGATACAATACAGGATCTAGTACCTGAGTTCCTATAAATTAACAATGGCAGATAACCTTCTACAGCCTAGACAATGAGATCAGCAATTCATGTCTTTCGACAACATTTTATGATATGTCTATTACAATGATTAGCAGCCAGCCATTCATCATTTATCAACTCCATCAATCAGTATTTTCTTCTCTTCCTTCCCTCCTTCCCTTCTTCCTTCCTTCCTTCCTTCCTCCTTCCCTCCCTCTATTCCTCCCTCCCTCCTTTTCTTTTTGTGCTGAGAGAATCCCTGGCTAAGGACAGAGAATTAATAAAACAAATTTCTTCCTCTTAATAAATAGTTAATGGGATAGGGAAGAAAAATCACTAACTTCTTGTTTTTGCCTTTCTTGAACATAGAACAATTGATCATAAGAAAAACAATGATAGGCAATGGAGAAGTGTACAAGATCATTAAAGACAGGGCTTAAGGAGCAACCAAAAGCAGTGGCTATCAATGTGTAATGCTAATATGATTAGACATGATGCAAGCTTTATGAGTTAATTGATATTTAATAATTTCCTGAAAATTACCCCAAACTTAGTCATTGACAAAGACTTGAAGAAGAGACAATCACAATACAAAGTCAAAATTGTGTTCAATGTTCAAATGAAAGCATTAAATTGAAGTCACTATGGAATTATCATTTTAATTCAGAATTATCATTCCTAAATTTCCCAGATATAAATACAGTGGTTTGCATCATCTCAGAGGAAAGATATTTTCACTAATGTATCCTCACATAAAGTTCAGTTAGTGTTAGCCAACAGAAATCTAATACTTACAATGGGACCTGTCCACCCAGAACACTTTCATACTTGTATTCTGAATGTGGGGACTAATAAACTGACCCACTATACTTTATGTTGCCAGGTAATACAGACATAGCCAAGGAAATTTTCACTTCTCCATTAGTTAAAAGATTCCAACAGAAAATAGCAGATATTTTAGGTTAGGAAAGTGGTGGGTCTGTGACCAGCAATTACAGAAAGGAAAGAAATATAATCAGATCCTGGTGTGCAGACTGTGTTTTTAGCTTGCAAATTCCCTCTTTCCGGTGTTTCAACTTTCAAAGGCTCAGGGTAGTTTGGAGGCAATCCTCTTATAAATGTACAAATTGTAATGATTATAGGAACAAGTTGTAATTGTTTCTAGCAAGTTTTTAGGAGTCTTTGATGTTATGATTAGTGTTTTATATGTTAATATATTGATAGGGGTGCTTATTTGCTTGCTCCCTTGTCTGCTTTCATGGTTTCTAGGTTCAATGAGCAAACACATCTTTGATCTCAGTAGGTCTATTTGTTTAAAAAGGAAAGCCGAAAGAAATGAAACATGAGAAGCAAGAGGTTTTGCAATATTCACCACAAAGTGAGACTGGGGACTTCACTGTGAGAACGCTGAGCTAGAGCCTGTGACTTAAAGGTAGAGAAAACACACAGGCCTACAACCCCAAAACCCCAACTGGAGGTTGGCTAGGCTGATGTCATACTGAGCAAATCAAAGGCAATACTCTGCAAGCCATCAGGCTCCCTCTTGGCCATTAGCCTCATGCCCCTCACAAAGCATCATAGGTCAGAATTTGGTCTTTACAAAGGTTTCATGTTAAGCTTCTCCCTCATCCTGTATGATTTCTGGAATCTGCCTCCTGAAGCATGCCTTTGGACACAAATTGCTAAATTTCAAAAGGAATACACTCTTTGGTCAATAATGCCCAAGAAGTGAATCTGCAATTTCATAAAACCCAGCAGCTATGCATAAAACTAAGAGACACCAGCCAAGCCACTCACACATGGCGCTTAGCAATCACAGCACTAAGAAATTAATGCTGTGGCTCTTTTTGTTTATGTCGTACAGAAGTAAAAATCAGAAGGCTTCAGACTAGGGAGTGTCCCAAGTGAAATGCAAGGCAAGAGGCTTACATTATACATGGTCCTCTATCCATTCCTCAGGAGCGGTGTGGTAATACTCAGATTTCAGTGTCACTAAAGAGACAGGGGAAAGGATCACGAGGTTACCTTTGCTGTACACAATGCAATTGTTTTTGCTGTCCTCCACTCCTTGCCAAGTCACATCCAGAAGCCACTTGGGACCAGCAGTCAGCACCATGGGGACCTGAGCCTTTGTTCTCTGTAGAACGATAACAAACAGATGCCATTTGTTCTTGTTGATTAAAAACTTGAATAATAACTGTACTAATCATTTCAGTTTTACAAACAACTAAATCTCCCAAACCATAATCCAAGGCCTTATTCCCCTGCCTCACAGTATCTTTTTAAGATGACAGAAGCCCAAGGCATTACTGCTCTCACTAATCTTCAATGGCAGAATTACTATCTAGGATCCATCCCCCTACAAATGATCCTGGATCAGATCGCCAAGATTAGGCAGATCTCTGTGGCTCTGAATTATAAAGAGAATGCAGATGACTTTCATTGCAAAGAACAGTGTTTGGTAGTGAACTTTAGACACATTGTACTTTAATATTAACAGGATCTCATGATTTCTTGAAACAGACAAGAGAGAATTTAAAGAATCAGGATCCATTTCAAAGCTCCATCCCGAGCAACATTTATATTAGAATCTGCACTTATTTGTAGTGAATAATGAAACCCATCCAACTGCCTTTGCTGAAGTGTGGATATGTGGTCTGACTATAAGTGCAATAATAATGATGCTAATGACCCACCACACATTGTCTCCTAGAAACTCTAAAAGAGCAACTCTGAATAAATCAAACACAGAGAGACTGAGTCATGACTTACCCTTTGCCCCAAATAAACATACAGTCAGGGCGGCCAGTGCTACCATTTTAACAGAACTTACCAAAGATAGGTAAATCATTATATTTAGGTAGATTTAACAGAACTTACCAAAGATAGGTAAATCATTCTCATAAGATCCAACACGTTTGGGAGCTTGGCATCCAAATTATTTACCTTTAAAGCCCATTTGATAAATTTACATGACAGAGATAAACTGAGGATGAAATCTGGAAGTCTCAGGGAGACAGTATTTCCCTGATGAATAACAGTAAACTGGCATTCGGACTTATCATTCAGCAGCCCATGTTCTGTGTATCAAATATCAGGAAACCACAACACTGAGGACAATGCAGGGGTCTCAAGGTAATTTCTGAACTGAATTTTCACCTAGATATGATTCTGCCGAAGAAATCTCAGTTCACCCTGGGACTTCCTCACATGTTCTGCGCTATCATGAATTTCTCAAATTGACATTCGCAAGTATCCGCTGGAGAATTTCTGTGTACTGTGGCAACTTCAGACCTCACAGGAATCTGGGAAAACCATTTCACTCACCTCACAGCAGCAAAGTTTATGTACAACATACCAATCCATTGTAATGGCAAAGCCATGTTCAAAAAAGTACATAAAACAGAGGCTGACTCAATTCCTAAAGTAACAGCCATATCAGGCAAGGCAATGACAAAGAACAATATGCTAATAAGAATTCAACAGTGACAAATAAATTTAAAAACAGCTCTGAAATGTTAGTTAGATCAGGAGTATGTAAGGGTTTGGGTAGCTGCAAGGATTTTACACATCAGAAAAAAACCTTTTGTGGTTAATTCTCTAAAGGAGACACAATCAACAGAAATAGTTCCATAGATGGAACACGAAGAGTAGTGTGGTCTATGGTATTTACATAGACAGTGTATTAGATACTTGCTCTGTCTTTCTTACAGAAAATCAAACCTGAATGATCATGTCATTTCATGGAGGTCAAACACCTGAGCAAAGGCAGCAGGAGGGTCTCTTTATTTTCCCCCGCAGCATGTTCACACTAAGTGACACCAAATATCCTGAGTTTTCTGGGACTGAAGGGTTTCTGAGGAGCAAGGCTCCTCCCAGATGATATTGCTACTGAAACAATATCCTTAGTTTTGATCTACTCAATCCCTGCTGCTGCATGGGGACTGTTGAGTACGTCACCTGAATGATGCTTGCTTTTTCTTTTCGCTAACCACCATCAGATGATTACACACTGCTCCCCCCTGTTTTGTCATTAAACAAGCTAAGACTTAGGAGGAGATGACTTTATAACTCAAAAAAATAGTTGATTAACATCATTTCTGAATGATATGATGCTAAGCACTATATGCTTTAAGACTTAGGTAAACATATATCAGACTTCAATAGGTCAGCAATTAGTTTAAAAAACTAAGTGAAAAGGAAAACAATTTCTTCTACTCCACATCAGCAAGGCAGAAGCAAGAGTATAAGACTGTTTGTCTGAAAGCTATACCCATGCTGTAATGTAAATAATAAATAGATAAAAAAAATCTTGAGGGAGCAGTTATTGCAGTTTTGAAAAGGTAAGCCATTTTCTTCCTGAAGAAGTCAACTTTTGTAGAGATTGACTGCCTTCAAAGAAGATTACCAAGTGTGAGAAGGAAAGAGTTAGCCAGGATTATATGAAATGTACACTCCAGAAAAATCCATGGATAGAAAATAACAATAACATCCACATTGATCATTAGGTTCTTTTCCTCATGTCTCTCTCTAGTCTCAGCCTTCATAGAAATTCTAGAGAAATAGAAACTTTAAACATTGTTGAGTTTAATTCTCTGGCTTCTTAAGTGAGAGCCATAAGGGAAATCTTTATTAACATATAAAATGTACAATTGAAAAAACAGAGAGAAAAACAAGAGAATGCTTATAAAAGGCATGGCAGACAGGAAAATGACTCTGAAAATAGCCATGCTCCAATGGCTCAGAAACTGTGAATATATATATATATATATATATATATATATATATATATATATATATATGTTACCTTCTTTGGCAAAAGATATGGTTAAATATTTAGGACTAAGAGAGGGTAAATTGTTCTAAATTATGCAGATAGCCTCATTCAAAACATAGACATTCCTAAAACTAGAGAAGAAGGGCAAACATGTGAAACAAAGAGATTTTCAGATGCAGGGTAATGTGGTTCATCTGCAGTCCCAGCACTCCAAAGGCTAAGGCAGGGATGTTGCTTTGAGTCTACAGGCACGCTGGACCACATAGTGTGTTCTAGGCTGCACTGCGCTATAGAGTGTGACCCTGTAACAAGAAAACCAGCAAAGAAACAAACAGATTTCACATGCAGATCTCTTAAAGATGAGAAAGTAATGCAGGCCACAAGCAAAAATATATGGTAGCTCAGTCCTCAGTTTATAGGGAGGAAGAGCCAGAAACTGTTGTTTCACAAGCAAGACATTATAGCTGCAAAAAAGCAGCCACCAGGAAATGAACTTTTTCTTTGAACCTCTCTTCACAAATAAACAAACAAACAAATATTTTCTGGACACCTTGATTCCCATATTAGATTTCTGATCTATAGAATTGTAAATGATAATTTGAGATTTGAGGTTTCTTTAAACAGTAAAATCAAGTCTGAAAACAAAGCAACAACAAATTCAGATGTAGCAATCTGTGTCTTCAAAACCATTTCAAAATTTCCTTCTCAAAAGTAATAAAATAGGTTTCCTTAGTTGGAACAACACCATATAATGTCATTATTTAAAAGTGACACTAAGTACCCAGTGGTGACTACATCATCCTAGCTTCCAGACGTAGGTCTATACAAACATGTCTGGCATCAACTTTGCAGTTGCAGTATGTTTAAATGTTTAAAATCAAGTTTAGGGAGAAGATGATATATTTGGGAATCTCCACACATGCCGCTGATAGACTGCAGAGTTGGAAAGACACCTAAGTATCCTAAACTTCAGAATGTATGTCTCCAAAATGGACATTCTTTTATTGTTTTTGTTTGTGTTTTGTTTGGAGATAAGAGTTTCTATGTGCATCCTTGGCTGTCCTGGAACTCACTCTGTAAACCAGACTGGCTTCAAACTCACAGAGATCTGCCTGCCTCTGTCTCTCGAGTCCTGGGATTAAAGGCATGTACCAACATTACCTGGCTCAAAATGCCCATAATAGTTCATTTTTTTTATTAAATAAGAAACTAGTATGATGATCAGTGCTCTATAGAGACATATCAATTATTTACTAAATATCTGAGTAAATAAATGAACTGAAATGTCAAAAGTATTTACTAAATCTTGTTGAGGGGTTGGTAGTGTTCAGTGGTTAGTATACAGGTCAGGGCAGAATTTTCTTATTGTTCCATATATGCTTTACTATAGTCAATGCTATTAATTAGTAATATTATTATTTAAAATATTATTTTAAAATTTCCATCATTATAAGTTGAAAGAGTCTTCAGAAAGTTAGGCAAAGTGTGACTCTATTGGAACAATGTAAGTGAATAAAAAGTAGATGTGGTGGCACAAATCTGGTACCTTGGCATTGGGGAGAACTGAGGCAGAATGTCTTGGGTGATGAAGGATAGTCTGGTTTACAAAGAGAAAGAAAACAATGAAGAGGAGGATTGGGAGAAATAAAAATTAATATGAAGAGAAGAAAGAGGGGGAAAAGGATGAGGATGAAGAGGATGAGGAGGACGAGGAGGAGGATTGACGCTATTTCCATATAGAACAGATCCTGTAAAATCAATGGCATTTATCACCATGCCTTGCTTTTGCCCAAGTTTTCAAGTAGACCCCTTAGAGTGGGAACTCCTGAACTCTAATAGCCATGTAGCATGAGAAAGCAAAGTAACTTTCAAAGGATCACAGTGTTTTTAATCTTAGTAAAGCTTAGTTTATCCTAATTCAATTTCTTTTAGTTTCCATGTTGAAATTACCTATCAAGATAGAGATTTGTCAGTTAAGGTTTATGCTTTATCTGTAGCTCTTTGAGTAATAATTCATGGTACATAGAAAGAGTCTTCAATTTCAGTTAAACCAGATTACAAAAGAACTCTACACTTTTTGAGGCTCCACATTGTAGTTTTTTTTTAAAAAAAGAAACATCTGCACTTCTAGACACAGTTTGAACCCAGAGTTTCACGTTTCGACAGCTCACAACTAGACAAAGTTGACAAGGACAAAATGGGTCATAAGTGTCACTTCTTAGGAATAATTAGAATCATCTAATGTGGATAAAAGAGGTCAGACTGGCATCCACTGCTCACTAACCTTTGGAGTTACTGGACCGACAAAGGAGGTAGCCTTCAATAAATGTTTATAGTCAAGCCAAAAGGTTAATGGAGATAAAAGTAGACAGCCCAAAGGTAGAAAATAGAGGAGAATTCTAACCCAAGAAATTGATGACATAATGCTGTCTTAGAGATTCCAAACTTTGCTGGAAAATTTTCTTGAGTATTTCCAAAATAAGAGCTAGGAAGAACTAGAAGTCTCAGGAAAAGCTTTAGTACAAGAAGAATGAGCCCCTGAGAAGGGCCTCTAACTGTTGCTTGATGAAATTAGTTGAGAAACATATAAAAACACAATTATAGTATCATATAACTTTGACATTAGATGAAGGGTTTTGGTGATGAAAATTATCTTGGTGCTGTTTCCATAGCTATGTAGTAAGTATAAAAGTGTAAAAGATATGAAGTCTGTTTGGCAATATTCTAGTATCTTTAATAATTGATACTTCTTGCTATTTAATATTAGGCTTAAAAAATTTTCAGAGTTACTGTATATTAAATTTATATTAGAAACAGAAACAGTGCTACACACACACAAACACACACACACACACACACAGAGAGAGAGAGAGAGAGAGAAAGAGAGAGACACTTTGTATTTTGTATTTGGCATTAAGAAATTGAATGCCAACCCCACAACCAGGGCAATTGTTCTCATATCTAATAAAAATGATACTCTGTATGACTTCCTCTTTTACTACTACACAAGTTTTGTTTTTCATAGTAAAAATTTCAGTTAATTCTTCACATTGGAATTTGATTGAGAGCTGTCTTACAGCAATGGAATCTTTTAGCCCATCTCTTTTTCCTGGAGGACCTTTCTAGTGACAATCTGTTCAATGGGAGTAGACAACATAAAATACTTGATAAAAATTTCTAATTCAAGGCTTTACTGAATTGTATTTTCAGTAATTTTAGACATGTCACATAGGCTGAAAAATATCAATTTAGCTTTTCCAATCAAAAAATAGTACCTTTAACTAAATAAATGCAATTTAGAATTTTAAAGGCAAAATTTGTGAAAGTTTGTACTTGTGGGTACTAATGTAAGACTAAATGACAAGTCTCTCTCTCTCTCTCTCTCTCTCTCTCTCTCTCTCACTCTCGCTCTGTGTGTGTGTGTGTGTGTGTGTGTGTGTGTGTGTGTTTGTGATTGTTTGTTCTGGGCGTGTACATGTGCTTGAGAGAAGTAGTATAATTATTTAAACATGTAACTAATACAATTTCCATACTCATACCAAGGTGAATTATGTTACCTACATTTCTTGCTTGGCAAATAACACAATTTCATATAGTATTCTAAACTTGTACTGCCTAGAAATATTGTTGTTCTCTATGTATTTTTCAAATTTCAGCAAAAAGAAACTAAAGATACTCTTGAAATTAGATGACACAATTATTTGGCAAAAGAGAAAGACATTAGTGACATTCTGTTAGAGCCATCACAGTGTTCTGTTAGGCAAGGGTAGAGGCATGGATGGGAATTTTATGAAGGTGTCATTATAATTCTATTTTTCTTGAGGGTGGCCCTATGAAATATCTGTATGGATACCAGGATAGTAGAGTTCCAGAAGAGTTCTGCTAAAAAGCATCTTCAACTTGAATGTTTGATGTGGGATTTCATTCATGATAAGAGACATTACAAAACATGATAGAATTCTTGCCTATTATATCCATGCTCTGGATGTCAGAGTTTTAACTTTAAGAGCTAACATTTTAAATAACTGTTATCATTTGTGGTATATTATCTTTAATTTATCTTAACACAAGATGCTGCTTAAGTATAAAAATTTCTGTACAAAAAATACTATTCTTGTTTAAAGCAAAACACAAATAATTCTATGTATCTGGTACTTAAAGAGAACCACTTCCAAATAAGACTGTTTGGTGATGAATAGAAAAACAATGTTATCAGCTCTAAAGATAGAAATATTCCACTGTTGAAGTGGGAAAATTACTAAATTAGTAATTCCTAAATTATCCAGATATTTATTCTACTTTCATTTTCAAAAAGAATAAAGTAACTTTTCTTTCTTTTCACCAACTCCAGTCCAAAAGTCTCACACATTCCTAGCTCGTCACATACATTGGCTCCAAGCAGGAGTGCCTCCTTCCAAGCTGGCAACCCTTAGCTTTACCATTCTTATTTGATGTGGCTCTGAGAGGCACAGGGTGTTTAAAGAGTGTTGCTTTGCTCCTGGCAGAGTTTCTGGGCTTGCACCTAATGCAATGTGCAAAATAGTGTCAGCGCTGAAAACCTGAGAAGGAAAAAAAAAATGTTCTCCAGTAGCTTTCCTTTTAGAAGACTGTCACACAAAACTGTGGCAGGGGTCAGGGACATGTGAGCCTTGGTACCAGCAATGTGACCTGGAGCCAGCCACTTAACCTCTGGAGGTCTCATCTTATTTTCTTTGTAGGATGATCTCATATGTCCTTACAGCTTGTTAATACTGTCATTATGAGACATTTGCTATAGGAATCCCTTCCAAACCAAATTTCATACTCTGAGTGTACCACAAAGATGCAAATGGAAACCCAGCCCCACAGAGCTTCTGCTTATTGAAGAAAATGTTATTCCTGCTGGTGAAGAAACAAACATAATGAAATCTATCTTCATTGAATGTTACATGCTTTTAACCTTCTCAGAGATAGTAATGTGATCACAAAGGTGTTATTTTGAAGAATATATGAACTAAATATGTATTCATGCTGAATGAACTATTACTGGCTTATTTAAGTTAAAAAAACATGGTGCCCTTACTTAGCTTTGATACTGGGGGAAGGACCACAGACCTATCTCAACTGGATATGACAGACTGACTGGCATATACCTTGCTCTCCCTGGCAAATGAATAGGTGGATGGGGAGGGCTGGGGAGGCTGAGGGAGGAAGGGGAGGAGGGGGAAGGAGGGATAACAGTAGGGGGTATGTGAAAAAACTTAAGTAAAAAAAAAATTACAAAAAATCCATGGTGGCAATTCTATTCAAGCATCTTTCTTTGAGACTCATCCAAAGACATTGTGTACTAGAGAGAATATATGCCCTGCTCAAAGCTACCCTTGGATATTGAAAGGTATACATCTCTCAGGAATTAATCTACCACAACATGCAATGAATTTCTTGGCTTTATTATTATTATTGTCACTTTAGAAAATTTTAATTTATATTTGAAGAAAGTTTATATGTAATTTTTGGTTTTTCAAGACAGCTTTTTTTTTTGTGTAACATCCCTGGCTGTTCTAGAACTCTTTCTGAAGACCAAGCTGGGCTCAAACTTACAGAAATCTGCCTGCCTCTGCCTCCCAAATGCTGGGATTAAAGGTGTGCATCTTTTAAACTAATTTGTTCTTTCACAATTTTATGCACATATATGTACATAATTGCTCTCCTCTGTCCCTGCTTTCTCTGTCCCCCGTCACTTCTGTAATCTCTTAGAACAATTCACATCCTTTTGTGTGTGTACCTTCATGTCCCTCCATGTTTCTCTGTGGCCATCTGGGTGGCCTTGTGATTGGAAGTATACAAGAGCCCACCAGTGTGAAGACAACAGATTATAGTGGCGCCTGTTTTGAGCTGTCACCAGTAGCCCATGCTCAGTAGTAAGAGGGAATGTCAATTAAACGCTTAGCCCCATCCATGAGTTGAGAGCTCTGTCTTCCACAGGTCCAGGTAAAGCAATCACAGCTGCCGAGTTCTTGGTTGCACTGGCAGAATCTCTATCAAGAGGATGAGGTTTGTTGCCTCCATCCCTACCTTCTGGCTCTTCCAATGATCTGTTTATGTCTAAGCCCTCATCTGTAACTTATTATTAGCATTTGGGGCAATCATAAGAGATAAAGGGGTCTTAATATAACAATATTAAAGCTCCAATAAGCAAATATATTTTTCTCTTAATTGCTAATACTACTGCTGTGTATTATTATATCTATTACCTTAAACTAATATAAACTCACTTGTATTTAGGACTTAAAATTTCCTGATGTCATAATTAAGTTAATAAAAAAGCCTGTGGTAAGATAAACATGGCAATGAGAAAGGTTTTTTACCCTTAGATGGAAAAATATGGCAATATTAACATTAGTACTAGGTATTATGTTGACAACAGTATATTTCAGAAAGTTATATCCCTCCTGTTGGTTTCGAGTGTGAGACACACACTCACACTATCAAGGCCGTACAAGGGTTTATTTAAGAGAGATCCCAGGCAGGTACAGAAGCAGAGAAGCAGGACAGGAGGAGAGAGAGAGACCTTAGCATGTTTCTTTTAAAGAGAAGAGGTGTGCATGGGTTTACGAAGCCACGCCCAGGGGCGTGCCTCTGTAAGAGGTGCATCCCACCAGAGCCATGTTGGCTCAACCACAGGGAGTGCCAGAAATACTTACACTTCCCACACCGCAAAAATTATTATCAACTTATTTCAGTTCAGGTGCAGAAAGTGCTTGGCTGAAAGGTGAATGTGTCAGAGAAGTTAAGCAAAGCTCATGTTAATCCTATGATAATTTGTTTATGAGGATGTTCAAAGATTCAAGTATCTTTAGTGATGAGGGTGGTTTCGAATATTGTCACCTAAACAGTACACGCAGAGACTATTGTTCTTCAGGGAACAAGTGCAGCCTCATTGAAGCAGGTTACCTTCTTTCCCTCTGGAAGGTAGTGGGACAGGACATTGAGCCAACATTAGCTCTCCCTGTTTCTAACCCAAACACCTTCTGCATGTTCGTCCACCTGGAGAGCTGGAAGAGCACACTATGAAACCAAATGAGCTGTGTCTTTGTTAATACTGCATCTGGATAAATTTTTGCAGTGTAGTATTTTTGGTTGGTACTAATTTCCAGTGGTATGTTGTTTTAAAAATGAAAAACAAAGAATAAACATGAATTTTACCACTGAGCCATCCCTCCAGCCCCCAAAACATGAATTTTAAAAGAATGTACTCATCAGCACGATGTTCTGTATATGAGTCATATGAGAAATTAAACTTTAGTAACGCTACTTCAATGCTATATCCTATATATCCCTCCGCTCTCCTTCCCTTCTTCCCTCCTTCCCCTCTGTCCCTCTGCTTTTCTTTCTCACTGCCCTCCTTGGTTATCCTTTCTTTTCTCTTCTCTCTCTTTCTTCTTTCCTTTTCTTTTCTTTTCTATTCTTTTTTTTTTTTGAGACAAGTTTTACTATGTAGCCCAGCCAGGACTTGAAGATGTTTTGGCCTCAGCCTCTTGAGTGCTCGAATTAGCCATATGCTCCACCATACCTGTTTTTAACCTATCATGTTTTCTTAAAAAGGAACAGTTGTGAAGAGAAGCATCAATCTGTAAGCTGGATGCTGAGTTTAAATTGGGTTAAACAAACTAAGGTATCTATTAAAGCTTAATGTTTGGCTACAAATATTAGTGTGTTGTGGCTGTCAGTTATATGTGAATTATCTTTAAGTTTAGAAGAAATTTGTGATGTCTTACTATGGGTTTTGTAATGTCAATAACAGCACATGTGTAAATTCATTTTAATTAGTAATAGCCAAAGACAATCTACCTTTGTCTTTATCTCAATTGTTTCTTTTTTGTAAAGGTTACTGTTCAGTTATTTGAATAAGCATCTCGGGCTTTTATGATAATTATTTATTTATAGTGATAATATGTGCAGACATTTACTAATATGCTCTACACACAGAACTTCAAGAATCGAGATAGATGACTTACACTTTCCCTAGATGCTCACAATAAATTAACAGTAATACTTATGTAGCACTCACACAGATTACTTAAATCAATATTAATAATCAAGATAATTATATTCAACCCTATGATTGATACACCTGGAAATTGCAATGCATATTCCATGATCCATGACCAAATGATACTGTGCCCATAAATGAGAAATGATTGCTAGTGTATGGTAGGGATATAATGGTGCTTAATGACAATTATGGGACTATCTTTATAGTTTGGCTACAAATATTCAAGTTTCTCATATATAGCAATGAAATACCATAAACATGGCTCATATTTTTGTAGTTATATCTCAAATCTAATACTAATGGCCTTTCAAGATATATACTTGCAGTTCATCTCTGTATCTCCATGTTTATTACATACCAGCTTATTTTTCTCAGCCTTTTGCTAAGATCAAGTATATCAATTTATGCATCTTTATTCTGCCAAAGGCTTTTCCTCTAGATAATTATAGACCCTGCCAAGACAGCAATCAATATTAGCCATGACAATAGCCAGATGAATGTATATATTTAAAGAATATGTTCATTAGCTAATTTGATATACTTTACTAATTAATGATTAGAAGGTGGGTTTAACACTTGTATATGGGGGCAAATGATTGCATGAACACTATATGCACATCACTTTGGGAAATGTGTGACTTTGTAGAAATGTCTAAGATTAATTAAATTGATTAATTGATTATTTTATGGGTCTGGAGAGATACAAAACAGTCATGAGCACTTCAGTTCTTGCAGAAGATACAGGTTCGGTTTCTGGCATCCACATAGGCTGGCTCATAACTATCTGTAACTCCAGTTCCATAGGATATGGCACCCTCTTTTGGTCTCCAGAGGTACCAGGCATGCAAGTGATTCTCCTACATACATAAAGGCAATTTAAATTACAAAAGTATTTATGGGTTATTTAAAAAAAAGCAATTGTTCATAGAAGTAACGTGTACTAACAATGCTTGGGATGTTCATTCCTGGAAACTTTTAGCTTATGCTCATACTTATTCTTAAATGTGTTTTTGTAAACTTTTAGAATTCCCAATAAAATAATAATTCTGGTTGACTCAAAAAAATATATTTCCCTAATGTATAATTTATTCTCTTAGATTTATTAAGCAGCAACTATGTGTTAAATATTTAGGAGCTACAGTTCATCTAAGTTAATTTTTTTTCAATCCTATAAAAATATCTTTATACCTATTTTATTAAGATAAATACCAAGAATCTAAAATGCTAAATGACATAACCAAATACTTAACTGCTAAAAACTTCTTTACCCACAGACTGTCTTCTGTTTTTCTCTTAGTAATCTATGGAAAGTTGAAGTTTCTCTATGATGCGAGGGCACTGAAGATCTTCTTTGGAAGTGTGCTCACCATCAGTTCTTCCTGCCCATGAAACTAGCTAAATGATCTTCCCGAGCCATTGGTTAGCAGTTCCTGTTTTACATTATGCATGATGTCTTACTGCACTTTGTAGAAGCTAATTGCATGGCGCCTCATTAATAATCTTTAGAGCTTCTTGAGTTGTGAAATTTATAGCTTTTGTGGTGAATTATTTCTCACATTTGCACAGTTTGGGGTCTTGTAAGTCTAGTTGAGATGCTAAGTATCAGCACTAGGCATCAAGTAAGAAGAACAGACCAAACATAGTCTACTCAGTAATTTAAAATATTGAAAAGTGTGTAATACCTTTTAATATTGTATTTTTATGACTTTAGGCAATTTTAAACTCATAGAGATGATTATATCTTATACTGAATAAAAATATTCTATTTAAGCAGTTCCAATCATGATCAGAATTCATGGTGAGATCCAGGACAATATGAGGTCCAAGATACAGAGCTGCACTGGTTGCACAAGAATACACACAGAATAAGACGCTTCCCTCTGGTGTATAATTGTTGCTTAACAAACATAAGTGATTTCACATAATCTCTGATGAGGCAGTTAACTGAGCAGAGGACAGTCTAGCCAGCCTTGGGCGCAGAACACTTCCACTTCCTTTCTCCAGAAACTTTGGATACATTGACTATCTACTTGCCTGGGTCTATTTCGTATATATTTTTTAGATGATATGGCTTTGACCACAGGTAGATTGGACTAAAACCTAAGCACAGTCCTTTCCCTTCATGAACAAAATTGAAATTTAATTTGGAAAGTCAAAAGGCCTGCAAAGGAGATATGAAAAAAGTTACTGTCAAGGTCGTTCTTTTGACTAAGTGTTAACTACCATTTAGATGCTAGTCACAGTGGTCATGATTCTAGAATACAGTGAAACTGCTGAAGGTAAGAAGGAGGAATCTTGTTTCATACCCTTGTAGACTTTGCTAAGACACACCACTCTAGACCCAGCTTGTCTGACTCTGAACACAGCTTCCTTCCTTGGCTGCTTGTGGTGTGTGTTTGGCTAGGTACATGTAACCCTCCAAGAATCAGTTCTCTTCTTGATGTCCTCATTACTCTTTGGCCCTGTGGTGAAAGTTAGACTGAACAAGAAAAATATGTTTCATATGCTTATTACATGCACTGATATGAGGAATGGGGCAAAGTTTAGGAAAATTATTAAATTTATGCCAGAAATCCTATGTCTGCCTTGGTTACATAAAAAGGACAATGCAACTTGGACTATATGACAAAACAAGGTATAATAACTATTGAATGTATATCATCCAGGATCAACAGGATAATGTATAACTGATAAAATGTATGAATTTACCTACTTGATCCTTTATATCTAATTACTATATTAGTTGGAGCCAAAAAAACCACATCACAGACATACAAATGAAATAAGTTTGATGACAATTCTGCTATTGAATATTAACTTGTTCTATAAAAAGCTTTACTTAAGATAGTCTAAATCTCATTGCTGTTTTTTTCTGTTTAGCTTATGCATTGAAGCACAAAATATATCTATTTTAAATGTTTAAATGAGGTTAACTATATCTATATCCTTAAACATTTAATCATTTTCTTATTTTAAAATCTTTCAATATTCTTTCATCTAGCCTTTTGAAATTTATAGTCAATCACTGTCACAGCCATCATACTCTGCAATAATCCCCTGTTACTTCTGCCTATAATTTTGTTAGAAATTTGGAAACCTAAATTCTGTTTTGTAGGGCATTGGGTAAGTGGCTGGAAGTTGTTACATCTTCACTTTGAACTCTAACTTAAGAATTCCTTATGTAGTTAGACTATTTTAAAGACATGATTTTGCGCTGTATTGCATACTGTCATAGTGTCTTAAATGTGATTATATTAATCAGATGTTCTTCTTGTCTCCTTTGTCACCTGCCACAAAATGAGGGCAAGTCCAAATCAAAACAGTCTCCAATCATTAAGGAGACCACAACTTTTTTCTGTAAAGCGTCATTCTTTCATGTCATTTTTACAGTTGTTAAGGGATCTGTGCATTCACTAGTCTTGGGCTTTCTTATAAGTGTCTATAAAGTTGGATTCGCTTAGTCACAATGGATGAGTTTCCTGAGCAAATTATGAACTAAAGAACCCAGATTCTTCAATGGTTCGGGCTACTTCTGACATTAGGATTCCCTTCTTCTTTGTAGGAGGAACTCAGGACTTGTCCCAGTTTCCTCAGCCGGCCTTCTCACACTTTGCTTCTTTTCTTGATATTATATAAAAATTAATGGTATTTTTCAATATTTACAAAATTAAATAGCAGAGAGGTGGTAAATATAAATGGCACAAGAGTGCTTTACTTTGTAAGAATAAAGATGGAATCTCTCCAATAAACAGACAAACTTCTCTTGACTCCTTCATGGGACTTTCATGCACATAAAACTGTATCTCTATCTCTGATTCACAGTGACACAGAGTTCCTTAATCCAATTCTGTGTGGAAAAAAAAAAAAGCAGCAGCAACAAGAAAATTCAAAGTCAGAAGTTTGCTTTGCCTCATTATGTATACAGGGAAAATGTGTGTGTGTGTGTGAGTACATGAGCATGTTTGTATGTAATATTTGTGGGCAAAATGTCCCATATTGACCTAGACTGTGCACCACCAGTAAAACATTGAGCTTCATCACCTATTTTCCTGTTAGGGTGACTAACTCAGATTCTCTTTTCTAATACCCAAGGGTGTTGGGGGAAGGCATATTTCTAAATGAGATCTTTTACGACTCCCCTTTCACTGCTACAGAAAATGCATACTCAAGACAGCCACTGGATGGATCCATTTCAGATGCTGATAAGGACACAACACAGAGCAACTCCCTCCTTTCCTCAAATCACACTGTTCAACAACATATGGAAGAAAGTTTGATAATTTTGCACCAGACTGATTTAAGCAATGCTAAAATAAACCTCATGATAAGACCAGTTGGTAGTTAAGTCTCACCCATGAAAAATGACGGTATCTTCATTTATAATGTAGAATGCTAAATGTGGAGCATAAATAAACGGAAGAATTTTTCTTAAATCCCTCTTATTTAACTAGTGTGAATAGACTAAACACTTGGAACAAAACCAAATTATCTGGTAGCTTTCTTTTCTCTGTCTTAAAAGATTGAGAGTTGGAGGTGAAAGGGCAGGCAGGGGAACTAGTGATAAAAAAGAAGGGTCCAGCCTTGGGACTGGTGCAGAGACAGCGGTGTGCCAATAAAGACTCAACAAACAGCTCTGATCAGAATCTAAGTGATGGGAAACAGCCTGTAGCTTCGAGATAGCTGCTTCACACTATTTCTGAACTAAGCCAGCACAGGTAACAGCATGAATGCATAATTATAATTATGCACTGGAGTTTGCATAATGATCTTAAAATCTGTAAACAAAGAGAAAGCACTAGAATTTCTCAGCTCTTTCTAAGACACTGTTACATCACACAAAATACAACTGAGAGAGGAGAGGTGGGTCACGGAAACTTTTATATGAAATGTGCAAACTTCAGAAAATTACTGATAATTGCATTTAAAAAACCCCTCTTTTTAGAAATTTTGTAGAATGAATTAAGTCAAGGACATGCAAATATTTCAAGACACAGGATAAAAATACTTTTGAATGCTCGCATTTAGAAGATCTAGGCTCTGAGACCCAGGTAATAGTTAAGTAATACTTTGCACCTCTGATACCTATCTCATAGAATACTGCATGTCTCTGCTAAGGGCCATGTTGCAGATCATTAAGGGCAAGCAGTGACCATCCTTTTCATACTATCATTTTCCAAAGATTTAATCGCAGAAGTTTTACCTTGTGTCTCCAGTTGTGATGTAGATCCATTTCCTTTCAACGTCACACAGCAAAGCTGCACTTGTAGCTTGCTGTTAAAATTTCCTTCCTACCGTAAGAATTGGTCCTATCTTCTTATGCCTATTTTTGATGCTACTTTCTCTTCTATTTCTCAAGCAAAATGATTTGATATTCTGGAACCTAATCTGTTCCCATGGTACTATTTTTATTGCTTTGACATGGAAAGTGTCCAAGTTCTGCTCACTCCTTACAGAGTCTGAAGCTGAGTGTCCTCATCTGTAGAGGATAGGTGAGCCTGGAGACAAATGGCTGCAAGAACAGAGTCCACACACCGAGATCAGAGAGGCAGGGTACCTGGGAGAGCATGCGCTCCTCAACCAGGCAAATCAGACATCCCGGAACTAGATGCATCATTTTCCTAGCTGTACTCCATGCAGACAGTTTCTCTTTCAAGTGTGTTTCTTTCTTTTTCTCAGTATTCAGTTTCTTGCTTTCTTTACCTAAAGCCCTTACATCTTTAGTGAGAGATTAGAATCCATTAGCTTTTGATGCAATTATTTTATTATTTACGCCATTAATGGGTCATATTGTTTATGACTATCTTCTTCAGTCATCTTTTGTTTTCCGTAACTCCTCTTCCCTTCCATCCAGTTCCTTAACTTTAAGCTCCTTTCTTTACTTCCCCTCCCACCCTACCTTACATCCCTCCCTCCTCTCCCCTCCTCTCCCTCCCCTCCCCTCCCTCCTCCTCCCCCTTCTATTCATCTCTTGCTCTCCCATTTCTCTCCTCCCCGTCTGCCTCTCCTCTTTCCTTCTTCTAACCCCAGCTTTCTCCCTTTATCTTCCCGGTTTCCCCTTTCTCATCCTTTTTCCATGTCTTACCCATAGACAGTGCACTTATTATCCAGCAGTCATGTATCTGTGTTGATACAACAAACAGCCAGTTAAAGATCTATTTTATCCACACATTAATTTTTAGTGCATATGATTTTTGATTACTTAAATCATCTAAAGGCTAGCTCGGGCAAATCAGGCCATCAAAAGATGATTTGAAAGTTATACATGGTGCAAGAGAAGTGTGATAAAATTCACAACAGAGCAGAAACTTTAAGATATCTGAAGATTTTAGTTTGTGGACTAATCATCTGGGAAATAAAAACTCCCCTAGCAGCCAACAGCTCAGCTGAAGAATTAAGAGACCTAATTACAATATCCATTTTGATGGTGACGGGGAAGTTTAGAGATGGTGATGGTGTGCTTGTGTGTCAAAGTAGTGGGGATAATCCAAGTTTCCTCTATGACTTTAGAAGATGGGAAATGTCTGCTGTTTCTGGTTGCTTATTTTGTTTAATTTTAATTTTTGAGCTATGGTCTCATGAAGCCTAGCTGGCCCCACTTGGCAGGTAGTTCAAGGGTAACCACCACAGGGATGCTTGGGTTATAGGCTTGTTCCACAATGCACATTTAGTAGTTTTGGGATTAAAACTTGGAGTTGCAGGCTTGCTGGGCAAGCTTCTGCCTAATGAGTCACAGTCTGCATCACAACCCTTACTTTACTTGTAAGAACTTCATATTATGTAGCCATTAAAATAAAAATGATCTTATTTCAGTTTTGGGAAAAATCTGTCTTTTAAAAAATTAGCAATATCTGAGTTAACATGCTAAAATAGTACAAATAGGCAGTTTCAGTGTATAGTGACCCAGCAGAAAGAAAGACTAAAGGAGACAAGAAAGTTCTCAGATTTTTCCAGTAAAGAGACAAGTTTTGATATTTTGTTGGACATTAAAAAAACCCTCACATTCTAACCAAATACTTATAGATTGTTTTTTTGTCAACATCTGGCTTTTCTTTTTCAGTATTGGCTGGTATGACATTAGTATGATAATATTAGATGACTATGCTGAAGATGTTCTTTACTTAAACCAGAAAAGAAAGTAGTTTGAACTGAGTCATACTTATAAACAAATTCTCCAAGGTCATTGGAAAATGCACATTTAGAAGTCAAATATATTTGTCTCCTTTACCAAGCATTTCATAAAACAGAGACTGCAGACCCCTTAGGCTCTTCAATATTTATAGGCATTTATTTTTCAATTTGATGTCTTTATTTAGAATCTAACATAGCACATATGAAAATAAATGTACTTTCACTATGTGCAGTGGAAAGCTATCTCTTTTGATGGCAAAATTCTGATTTGACATACAGAAAATAGAATATCTTAGTTTATTTAACTTAGTATTTCCAACTTTAAGTTTGGAATCCTTTAGAAAACCTTGAGCCTACTGATTTTTTTCCTTTATAATGTATTACTTAAAATGAAAAAAGAACTGACACAGTCCCAACATAATGAATGAGCAACTCTCGAGGTTAAAATATAAGGGGGTGATTAATCTCTTAATCTAGGTGTAAATTACATACAAGTCCCTGTGTCTACCAATAAGGACCTTATATTAAGAAGATGGAGAAAGAGTGTTTCATCAGTCTTATGGTCATAGGAAAAATTTTGAGGTGATTTATCTTCTGACTTTCTTATATCTATCCCTCTCTTTTAGATCCTCAAATTATTTTACACAATCTTTGGAGTTTGTGTGTCTCAACTCCCCTACAACAGACAGCTAATTTAAGAGAAAACATGGAATCTTATAGAGTACTCTTGAAACAAAGTGGTTTGCTCAGACTTCCTGCTCGGTCCCTTCGATTCCCCTCCTCTTCCCTTCCCTCCCCTCTTCTCCCCCTGTAAACTCCTTGTTTTTGTTTTTTGGAGATTGTCCCTGTGTAGCTCCCATTGTTCTCATGGACCATATTTTCAGCAGTTCTAGGATTATAAGTATCACCTCTTCAACCTGGCTGCCATGAGTATACAAACACCCAATTTTTCAGTGGATTAGTTTTCAGGAAAAATAGAATTGAATCGATATTAATGGAATGAAGGAATGCCATGCTACTTATAAATCTCTAAGTTAATTTTTGCTTTCAAATCTTCTGTTTTTTTTTTTTCATCATTTCTCTAAACCTGAACACATACTGTCTCAAAACCCTTCCTCGTTTTTGTATGTTTGTTGACTTTATTTATAAGTATGCCCAGTGGCTCTTTTGACTAAATATGAGACTCTGGATAATCATGTAGAGTATTTTGAATACAAGAAGCAACAGTGAATTAGAAGTTGTCTGTAAATAATGTATGAACTGTGTGGCCTGCAGAGGCTGTTACCCTGACTTTTGAGAAGCTGTGGATAGGCTCACTAGTTAGCACCGTACTACCTGGAACCACAACAAACCCGAGAACTGTGCACTTCTCCCATCAAAGAGTGCCTGAAAGTGCTGAACTCAGAGAGCTCTGAGTGTCTCCTGGCCTCACTGAATAACACCATCACTAATTGGCTGCAGTGGCTCCAGGCAGGCCAGGGCCTGGCAAACAGACTGAATGCCTCTCTCTGCCCTCAGGAAATCTGCCTCTCCAGGTGAGGTTTGGGGCCATGTGCAAAGCAGCATACCAAGCTTGTTTTCTTGTTATTTGGACAGTGGTATAAATGAAGGATTTCAAGATGTTTAGCGACACTAGCCCTTCCTCTGGATTTCCTAAAATCACTTACATATATATATATATATATATATATATATATATATATATATATATATATATATTTTGGTTGCATTTCTAAGTGAAAAGTGACTATCACTGAATATTCAAATAAGCAAATAGGTTCTTGAGAGCTTAGTGTAATTTGAAATAAAACTAAAGTTGATATCTATTTTTTCATAGTATCACAAGCCATATTTTATAAATGCAAAATTCTTAACTCTACTTATTTTCACTAAAAGTTTAAGCAAAAATGCTGACCTTCATCTCTTTTTACTCCTTTCACACTGGCAGTGACATCATTTTCAATGTTTTCCTCTTCTTTGCCATATTATAAAACTGAATCTTACTCTGTTTTTAATCATAAGCCTTATCCATCAATCAAGGCAGATATATAATAAGCTAACCAACTCTGTAAATCTAAACATTCTCCACAAATGGGAAAGATACAGTCTGGGCTCTCTGATTGTTACTAAGGTGACTATCTAAAATGAAAATCTGATTAACCCTTTTGCTGCTCAGAACTACCCATGGACCATGTTAGCAGACTTCCCTGAACTTATCTCTCCCATTTCCCCCTCAAGAAATTCATAATTGCATTGCTCCAAAGTAGTTGTGCTCTGGTTATGTTATCTGAGCCCGAAAGGGCTCTGACGGGTGCTTGTCCCATATGGACAGCCAAGAGAGAAGGCTCTTGGGGGAACTGACACCAAAACAGACATTAAAACAGAGGGCACAGATGTCTCTCTTATTTTAGGCATCAGTTTGATGAAGTCTTTGACAACATTTATAGATTTCTACTCAATAAATATCAGAATATCACTGTATTTTCCTTTCTCTTGAGAAATAATTTGACAGTAAAAGCTGTATGTTTCACAAACATATTTTGCTCAACTACTTTTGAATGACATTAGCAACTGTTAAAGTTTGCTAGGCAGGATAATATTTCAAAGCCTTATGCAGAATTTTAGCCAAGAATAAATACCAATCAGGCAGTGTCTCCTCGCTTACAGTAAATACAAAGAAGGAACGTTCATCAGGCAGGAGGGAGAGACCACATTTCACTACTAATTCATTAATAATTTGATTTTAAAAAACAAATATTATAGTAAAACCACACTGAGAAATCTCTGTGCTTTTTCAGAATTAGAATTCCAGTTTCCTTAAAACTCGCACTGTTTCCATGCTATGCCCCTGCCAAACCCCGCTAGAAAGAAGTCTGCATGGTTTGCACGGGGCCTCTGCACTGGAGGCAAACACAATCATTTGTTTTTCCTTAAATGAGGCTTGGTCTGTCACTTCTGCTCTGGGTAGGTCATTCGGTCCCTGCATCCAGGCTTCTCTCCCTGCTCCTCTCTTTAATTCAAACCCATTGCTTCCCTCAGACTTAGGACAGCTTCCATTGCCCCAAGGAAACGTTTCCCAATTAACCTCCCTCCCTCAGTTCGTGCTTTTATGTCCTCTCAAAATATAATTGTGTCTGCTGTTTCTACTTGTTGATACATTGCTTATAATTGCCTCTCTCCTCATGCTTGTGGTTGAATGGATTATGTTTACTCTATTTCGTTTTAGTTACTGTTATTCCATATGCAGCTGCCTCTCTGGTGTTCCTTTGAATTTTTTATTATTCCAGAGGGAGAAGCATCAGTGAAGATGGTTTAAAATCTTTTAAAATTAAAAATGATCATTATTTGTGTGTGTGTGTGTGTGTGTGTGTGTGTGTGAGAGAGAGAGAGAGAGAGAGAGAGAGAGAGAGAGAGACAGACAGAGACAGACAGAGAGAGACAGAGAGAGAGAGACAGAGAGAGAGACAGAGAGAGAGCCTGCAAGTGTCATGGAATGTGTATGTGGAGGTAAGAAGACAACTTTGTGGTTGGTTTTCTTTATCCATTTTTATGCAGTTCCAGCTTGCATGGCAAGCAACTTTACTTACCTGTCTAAGTTTTGTGCTTATTATATTGAATTTTGCAAAGAACAACACTCTAGGAAAATGACTCTTAAATCTGTATCACCAGTGCATAGCCAGTCTGCCTTCCCCACGTTGACTTGATGAATTGTCATCCCTGAATCAAATTTCTTTTTCTTACCACCGTGTGAGACTTAACATATCTAAACTGAAATTCTTCTCCTTCAAACAAACAAACAAAAAATACAAAACAACTTTTCTATTTACCCATTTCTACAAAACTTATGTGTTGAAATATTTTTGTATACCTAGTATTCTAACCTGCAATTTCTTCACTCATGGCATCACACAAAAAACCTCCAGAACGATTGTTGCACAACTCATTTACACGTACAGTTGTGTGTTTGCTCAGCATGCACAGTACGTCTCTATTATCAGGGTTAGTAATAAATTTAACATCTTCAGAAGTGTGAAAAGAACACTAAATATGCAATAACCGCTAATGAGAATTAAAATCAAAACATTTAACCAACTTCATATTTAAAGTATATTCACTTACATTATTAAGATGACGTTTAAACAATTAATTTAAGTCTAAGGTATAAAAACACAGATACGTGCTGGAAAGTGAACCTGGGCTGCTCTGTTGGCATAGTGAATAGTGTACTTTGAGGGACCAGCCACCTGGCAGAAAGTCCTGAGCTTCAAAAGAGGGTAAGGAAAGAAGTCGGCTGCCACACATGGGTGGCTGAACATGGAATTTAACTCTGACAGTTCCTGTCTCCATCAATTCACTGGAATAACACTTTTTAAAGGTGGTTTTATCTTGGAGATATGTATGGATCTAAACATAACTCATTGATAACAGGATGACAGATACTGAAGGGAGAAGGGTTCTGAGACCTCAAGGTCTTCCATTCATGCCTCCCTCCTCTCCAAGCCATCAAGGAGATAAAACTCATTACCTTAGAGGCATTTGCATGCCATCCATAAACTGAGTTTCATGTTAAAAGGTTCAGATTTTCTTAGTGTAATTTCAAGTATCAATCAATAAGAGGAAGGAAGAATCCTATGAAAGAGGATTTAGATCTCTAAAATAACACTATTAAGTCAATAAAATAAATTTACAGTAAAATAAATCCAAGAGCTGGCCAAAGAAAAAAGAGGGTCAGTATCCATAAGGAATTGAAAAGACAATATAGGAACCTTTAATATCAAAGGGTGGGGAAACTGCTAGTTTTGAAAGACACTTGGTGTAGGGTTATGAAGGGAATATGACTTATTCATTCCAAGAACTGTACAGCTCTGGATAATTTGGAGGGTATTAATGCCAGGTGAACACAAGACAATACCTCCTTTTTATAAAACATAAGAAAGCAGACACAAAGCAAGAGCTGAATATTAGCAAGAGCCACTCTAATTAGATGTGTAACTAGCCAGTTTCTCTGGAAGCTCATGCTGAACTTCATTTCTTTGTTCTTAAATTCAATAAATGATCAATATTCAGAAGTATCCACAGGTGAGACAGTGGTGGAGTTGGGGTTTGAACCTGGCTCAAACTAACACCATAAAAACTCAAATACAGGGTAACATGTTAATATCTTAAGGATAATGACTTTGCAAGAAGTAACTGCACAA
This sequence comes from Sigmodon hispidus, assembly GCA_004025045.1. Taxonomy (NCBI): domain Eukaryota; kingdom Metazoa; phylum Chordata; class Mammalia; order Rodentia; family Cricetidae; genus Sigmodon; species Sigmodon hispidus. Next base: position 304,791 of record PVIH01000050.1, read on the forward strand.
GGGATTTATTTCAATCCAGTTTTCTGGAGACTGAGGAACACAGGGAAATCACCACGTAAAGAACTCCATGGACATGATGGATCTGTTATTTCACACATTCATGCACTCAGCAAGGGTTTATGGTGTATGCTTTAGGTCTTGGTGAAATATTAATAAAACACAAAACCTTACCCTTATAAAACTATCACCATAAGGAGAAAAAAACAATACATGCGCAGTAAATGTGATATAATTTTATAGGTAAAGATATAAGGAGGCAAACACAGTGTGTGTTTGTGTAAATCACTGTATATTAGTGTCTATTCATGTTCATGTAGAGACCAAATGTTGGATGTCTCACTCTATCACTCTCCACTTTATTCATTTATTCACTTGCTTTCAAGACAAGATCTCTTACTGAACTCATACATTCACATATATTAGCTTTACAAGTCCCTGGGATGCTTCTCTGCCTGCTTCTCCAGCACTAGAATTATAGGTGCATACTACTGAATTTTATTTGGTGCTGGGGATCAAAACTCGGGTCCTCAGTCTTACATGACAACCATCTCACAGACTGGGCCATTTCCTCAGCTGTGCTTTAAATAATATTTATACTGAGAAGATCTTGCAGCAGAGAAACCCTGAAGCAAATCAGAGACTGGGCTTGGTTCAGGATGAAACCTTGGAGTGGAAGGTGGAGATCTGCAGGTTTAAATACAGAGTGAGCAAGAAACTCAGATGTGCCAAGAGGAGAATCTTTGGTATCCTCTGTAACATAAAAGAGATGGCCACAGTTGGAGAGACTAGTGAAAGCCTGGAGATTGGCTTAAAATAGTCCATTTCTTGGCGGATTATCTCAACCATGGAAAGAGCTTTGAGTTTTCCTTTGTGTGTGAGAGTGATTCACCAGATGGTCTGAGGCTAACATGAGTTACATGTTACCATGCCATTCTGGCTGCCATGTGATCAGTGATCTAATCAATGAACCACAGGAAATTAGCTAAGAGGCTATTGGTGGGAGGTTGTGACCAGAATGTGGAAACCAACTCGAGTAGTTAATGAGAAAAGATGAGATTCAAAGGTGGTTTGCTTTCTTTTTGGATCTAACACAGCTTAACAAAGGAAAGGAATCAGGACAAACTTCTAGCTGTGAGGTGTGAATGGCTTTATGAAGAGTGCTGATATGTATCAGGATGATGGAGATAGGAAAGAAAAATGTGAGACAGTATGGCTCTGTGTTCATTATTATGCTGTGAAGTCAAGTATCTCACAGGAGAGACTGCTGCTGGGAAGTAAAGCTAGAATTTACAGAATTAAGGCCTTGAAGAAGAGACTAAAAAGAAGAGGAAAATCTCTTCACTGAGTCAGGTTTCACCAATATCCAAAGGTTAGAGTCTCAGCCAAGTAAAAATGCAGTGCATCCTGCTCCATGACCTGGGCTATGGGAACTGTGTTGACAAGGGTCCAGGAGGACAGGACAATGGACTAGGTAAACTGAGGCTTGTGGCAGCCTTCCAAATACACAAACTTAGAACCACATTCTCATCTACTTTTATTTTATTTTATTTTTATCTGACGAGAAATCCTTTTAACAGATTTTTCACAGTTAACAAGGAATACAGCTGGTTATTACAAAAGACCACGATGCTCTTAGTTTTAGTAATGTCTGTGCAATTAGAGATACATACTACTGTAGAACATTCTAAGTGAAAACTTGAGTGAGCACAGTCATTTATTCTTAAAGCTCATCTATTAGAAAAAGATATTTACTCATTTAGTAGAAATAAATCATTAGCAGTCATTTCTTTGACAATTTCAATTTTTTAAAGATGTTTTCCCTCACTGTAGTGGTTGTACATCACTAATTTTGCAGATTCATTCACCACTGTTAGTTCATAGCTTCAGTAGAACTTTGCCATGTTTTCAGACCAAACTGTGAGTGTGTTATGTAGATTGACACCACCCTGTGTGCTGCTAACTTGGTGACCACACAGTTGAACTTCCCTATACAATATATGCAGAAATTGGTGTAATTTTACATTCATACACCACTATAGTAAAGTACTCAATTCCAAGTCTTATTTTATGTGAGGCAACCAGAAGAGAGTGGCACATTTTGGTATGGAATCTCTTTGCTATTGCCTAATATTTTAAAAATTTTGGCAGCAATGAGATGCCATATGGAGAGATGATGCTTACTGCTCCACTATGCAAAAATCATGAAATGGATCACAGCAATTTTCTGCCTGCACTGGTAAAGTTCCTTTGTTCCTTACACTAGAGCCTTTGAGAATAATTTCTCAGTGAACCTTTTAGAATGACTTCCTCTGTCAGTAAGGTTGTCAGATAAAAGGTAAACTGAGTTGAAAAGTCTGATCCAGTCTGATCTTTGGGCATACAGTGATGGGAGGAAGACATGGATACCTCTAAATTTTTGCAGTTTTATAAATATTTTTATCAAATGTCTGTCATCACATAATCAAATTTGTTTTTAATAAAAATGTTGCTTAATGTCGACATAAAATATTTAGTGCAGATGTATGCAAATGTCATCTGTATTGTAAAAATTGGCAGAAGAAAGTACACTCAGTCACAGGCTGACAAATGCATAACATGCACACACATATTTATGAAAAACAGTGTCCATATATACATATATATTATATATATCACAGGTATAAGTCATTTACCTAGGTGACTTCTAAAAATATATTAAAATATATGCTATTTGTAAAATAATAACTGGAAGAAGAATTGATAAATCTTAAACTTATAAGGTCCCGGTTTGTATTAAGATAAGTTTCCCAGTATATATCTAGTGGCAACTATGGGTAGCAATATTTCTTATTATTGGTTTTTATTTGCTCAAGGCTAAGATATCTTCAGCAACATGAAAAGAAAATAAGCTGTTATTTTACATCATGTATTTATACTGAGCAAAAATTTCCTTCCTATAGTTTGAATCCACCAAGCAAACCAATCATTTTCTTGCAAGATACCTCAAATAACTTATTTTTGTCTCCAGGTATAGAAGATGCACAGGATATGCATCTAGATCCCTGTGTCCTTAGAACTGTTTTGCCTCTGACTTCCAGGTTAAATTGACTCTTTTGCTACTGTTCCCCAAGTATTCCCACACTATAACTTCTGAGTCAATCATACTGAAATGAGAGGAATGAGAATGAAACCAAATTACAAAAGTCAGGGGCCAGTAAACCTTCAGCCCAGTGCACGAGATACTTTACAGGTCATTCCCTCTAAGTGGTTCAAATGTATTTACAGGCCTTGGAACTAGTCTCACCTCATCAACTTAAACCAGCGTTCTTATAAAATAGAGCAGCTCCAATCCAGGCATTACCACCAACCATGTAACCTGCTGGAACTCTTCAGACTCATCTGAGGAATCGTATCCTGTTGGCTTCACTATTCTATTTACTATATATAAGAAGTCTAAATAGAAGCAGAAGTTAGGAAAGGGATCTATTGCCACTTCCAAACCTGAGTTACAAAAGTATCTCTGCTTTCAATACATTTGGCTGTCATTTAATGTCAAGTAAGAAAGGCTAGGAGCATAAGAATATAGGGCAAATAATAATAATAATAATAATAATAATAATAATGATAGAACAAAGTAAGAAAAAATTGAAAGGATGTAGTTACCATTATACCTAGGCTTGGCCATAAATAGACATGTCCAAATCCAGTTAATTAGAGGACAAGGCCAGGAAACAGGTGATTAATTCTCTGGAGTCCCCTTATAGACTTTCCTGGGCAATAATGGCACTAGGAGCTGCCATCTGTGGGCCCTGCCATGTGCCAGCTACTGGGCTCAGTGTTTTCATATGTTATCTTGTTAATTCCTTTGGCTTAGACATCTTCTGGGTATGTTCAAAGGAATAAAAAGACTGCTGGCTATTCCCCAGAGCCATGCAGTATGGAGCATGGCTTCAGGTGACGATTGTGAGAAACGATTCCTTGCTGACTGCCAAATGGAAGTTCAGGCTAACTGCAAGCGAGAGAGGAGAAAGACAGTCACCCACAGAACTCAGGGTGTTTGCCACTGAACTCTGCTGGACTGTCACAAGCAAGTGTTGTATGCTGATCAAGGGCTTAGCACACACTAAATAAAGCATAATATGCAACTACATTTTCTCTCAATTGCAAGTATTCACAGTGAATATGTTTTTTTTTAGAGATTCTGAAAAGAAAAATCACTGTAACTAATCATATTAAATTTCCAAACAATCATGTCATCAATCAACATTTTTGAGAATATACTATTAATAATTGTATATATATGTTCTTAATAAGTTATAGTAACAAAATATGTTTTACATAAGTAGCAGTAGGTGACTTTGAAACATTTGAAAAGCAGGAGATAAGTAAACATGGCCTAAAATATCTTATTATTTATGCTATAGCAAAATCAATTTCTTATAAAATTTTATTGTGAATTTGGCTCTAAAAATGCATAAAATAGAAACAAATTAACTAATTAAAAAAAAACAAAAGCATTAAAAATAAGACAAAAAAGAAATTTTCTCTAATACTTGTCAGATGCCACAAGAAAACTTTTTTTTTTTGGACATCAGTATTTCCATGGCTTTCTCTTAAGAGTGTAGTTTTCATATGCAATTTTTTTTTCTGATTTATAGATGTGGACAAAGTAAGGAAGAAATAAATCTTACAAAATGCCACCTTTCACTTATTCTAAAACTCTGTCATCTGGAGAGTACATTCTCACACCATTGGATTTGTCATTGCCAACAGAAAGCATCCGTTGTATTTATAATAGGGTATAACTTTGTGTTTTAGGAACATGTGTCCTCCTTCTGCAGCCGGAAATCAACAGGAATATACTATCTTAAATACTTGAGCAAAACTCAGTAAAAGATACAGTAGGCAAACACTGTGCCCGGCTCAGCAGTGATTACCAACTCATGCTCCAAATTCACTATAAAATGAAAATCAATATTTCCACAAGTTCCTGCAACATAAAAGATAACCTTCATTGATTTTTCTAGACTTAGGCCTCTCTGATAAAATCTAATATAAATTTTCAACCATGAGGATTTGGATCAGAGCAGAGGTGATAAGTCCCGCACATCTCTTAAGAGGTGGAGAATTTTTTTTTTTTAAAGTGCAAGTTCATACTATTTATAATTTGCCCCGTGCAAGTGAAAGTCTTTTCCACCCATGCTATCAGGAATCTCTTCTAATTTTTATTACTGTGAGGCTAAAGCCTGTTCCAGATAATTTGGAAATTTCAGGGGACTTCTGATAGGGCTGATGGTGCAGCCCGGGCTGACTTGAGAAAGAGGCTAACGGGTAATAGCCTCCATGGCTGCACTGATTAAATGTTGCCATAGATGAAAGGCCTGCCATCGCCGCAATAAATTAACCAATCACACAAATCCCAAGTCAGTGCTAATCCTTCCTTGATACTCTGATCCTCTGATCAGCTCAAGGAGGTAAAGAAACTGGCTTGTGACGCTTGGTGCTCTAACCCCCGGATTTCATGTACACAAGGAGCTAATGATATCTTGCTGACCAGTTCAATGGGATGAACTTCACTCACAACCCTTGGGGAACACCATTGCCTTAAAAAAGAAAAAGAAAGGAAAAAAAGAAAAGGAGAAACTAAGAAGCAGATGGACAGGTTTTTTTGTTTGTTTTCACTAGGAAAACGGCAGGGAAACTATACAACAGCCATTAATTCAAATAATCACTCAGCCAGGACCAGTGTGAGACATGTTTGTATTCTTTAGGTGTGGATAATGAGTCATCAAAGGACAAGGCTCAAACAGGACAGGGAATACTAAAGGAGACAACTCGAGACAGTAGCATTTCAAGAAAATCACGTGCTCTTTTTTTATTTGCTATTGTTATCTTTGGCTCAATTTTGTAGCAGCTCCCCAATGAATATTCTAGACTTTCAGTGGATTCAGACTTCGGATTTGTGAGTTCGATTATAGTTCCTGCACTCCTCGGCCATATTGGTGTGATTAGACACTGATTCCAGAGTGGACTCATTTAATCGATTAGCAGAAGGTCTGACCACATGCAGTTTCTCCTGTTAATTATGCAAGGCCTGTCTCTGCAACAGTGTTCCAAAAACTGTGTCTGTGAAGGATGTGTTAGTTGACTTCATCATTGGGGAAAGGTTTCTTTCTTTTTCCATATATTATATATATATATGTATATATGTATATATGTGTATATATATTATACATATAGTAATTGGTTGCTAGAGGGAAGCAGCTCCAGGGTTTTCTATAGTTTTTGAAAGGACTTCATTATCTTTCTTGGTAAGTCCTGAGAAATTAAAGCTAATTTCTGTTTTATAAGGGAACTGTAAAACAATGAGGAAGATATTTTTAAAAGTCAATATTTTTGAAGCTTAACTAGACTTGTTTTAATATGAGAATGTGGGGTACGAGAGAATGGCTTGTGAGCTTGTGTAGAATTAGTTTTTGAAGGGAGGTAAAAGGCAGAATAGATTGCTTTACAAAAGCAACTTTTAAAAATCATCTAGGTAGTAGGTGAGATCTAATCACATGAGTCACATGTGACACAGTGAAGCTGAGAGACTAAAACGATAATTTGGCAAGTGAATATCTCAGTCTCCAATGTTCTGGGTGGCATAGATCTAAAGTTCTCAGAAACGTTAAAGACATAATTCAGATCAGTTTCATTTTGCAAAACTTTGTGGGGTTTCTTGCCATTTTCTCTTTTATTTACATGATAATCAGGTAGTGACCTTCCCAAAGGCAGTCCTTCTTGCTGCTGGACTAGACAGAACAGCCTTGGTGTAAGGGGCGGGTCTCCTGGGAGTTAATTAGTCAGAATGCACGAGGAACAAGGCTTACTCCCTGCAAGGCATTCTGGGCCAAAGTTGCAAAATAACACAGCTATTTCTGACAAAAGGAGAGGAGAGAAAGAGAGAGGGAGGGAAGGATGGAAGGAGGGAGGAAGACAGAGAGAGAGAGAGAGAGAGAGAGAGAGAGAGAGAGAGGATGGGAGAGAAGTCATAACAGGCCAGGAAGGCACTAAAGTACATTTTGCACTTTTATGCAGTAGTACAACCGGCTTGGAAAGAATCTAAATGATGTTTCCTCATAGCACTGACTACTTCTGTGTTCTCAGCTGATGTCTCACACCTGCAATATCTATTGAGATTTAATATTTACCCTCATTAATGGTCTTCTATAACTATGTAGTTGTAGTGCAGTGTGCTATTAGGATTCAGATTTGTTATCGTTCCCCAAAGAATGACACAATTTGTGGGAAAAAATTAAGTAGGAAACTACTTAAAGCCTGCTGAACCACATAGATGTTCTTACTAACTTACAAAAAGAAAATTTCAAATATATTTTATGTGATTTTTTATTACTAAATTAACATATGCTGATAGAATCATTATAATATTATTAATAATATTTATCTGCATTGAATATGCTGAAAAACAAGGAAAAGAAATTAAAATGACTCAAAACTTAAGAAAATAAAATTATTCTCCTTGATCGGTAATCACTAATCTTTCTCAGTAAGAAGCTACTGTGTCCCTTCCCTGTCAATGAGATGGTTACAGGTTAAAGACTCAGATCTGCTCTCTCCTCATTGAATCTCACACATGTAACTTCTAAACTTCAAATACTCGGAACACACAAGCCCCATATCCTTAATTTTAGAGATAGACATGTTTCTGTGTTTCACATTACTTTGACCAAAATTATGGGCATTTTTAAGATGATTGGAAATAAGCACAAAAATCAAACAGCATTTAGTACTGGCCCTGTCGGTTCCTACTGCTCCAGGGGATTCTTTCTGATTCTTGATGGTGCTGAATAGGGCAAGGTACACAACAAGGTCTTGATGCTCACTTTTATCAGAATTTCAGCTGTGTTAATAAGCCTGCCTTGCTAGGATGCTTAAATACAGATACCTGGTCATGTCTGCCTTATGCGTTGTCCTTGGAAACAAAAATACTAATAGGAAAGCCTGAAAAATGTAAATAGCCCATTGTACAACTTCAATGATGCTTTGTAGTAGAACTTGATGGTGTGTGTGCATGTGTGTGTGTGTGTGTGTGTGTGATTGTTTATGTGTGTTTATGTGTATGTATGTTGTATGTTCGGGGCTGAAGTCAGGGTCTCACACCTGCTAGGTGTAAGTGGTCTATGCTAAGCACAATGTTAAATGCCCAAATCCCTTTTCCTTTTTATTTTGAGATAGCCATTTACTAAGTCTACCTAGTTGACCTTTAACCTATAAGTAGCCCAGGTAGGCTTTCTTCAGCCAGCCTCCTGCTTCAGCCTCAAGAGTAGTTGAGATTCCAAAGCTGTACCACCAACTCAAGCTATGCATTAACAGTGTAATACCTCTAACCCCAGAATTTAAGAGGTCAAAGCAGGAGGATCATGAGTTCAAAACCAGCTTGTATCTCACAGGGACACCTACCCTCAAAACAAACAACCACAGCAGTAATAGCAATAACAAAGCAAAATCAGTACTTATAATACTAATCAATGACTTCATTTTTGAAATAAAAATATTTTGTAAACCTTCATGGACAGATTTTGCCTTTTTTAAAGTCGGATGCAGATGCCTCCCTGCTCAGCTGAGATTTCTAAGAGTTTGACCCACTCCTTCCAATTATTTTATAACTCAGGAATCTCAAAATTATAAAAATATCAGACAACAACAAAATAAAGCAAACATAAAAGGACGCCAGATCGGCTATGCAGAGTCTTTCTTCTCCTGTTAATTTTTCTCTAATAACTGGGGAACAATCATATTCTTTTAGGAAATAATTTAACTGCTGTGAGTTGTTTCTTACAAGAAGAAGCAGGTTTTCATTCCAAACTAAAAAACATCCAAAGTTTCAGGATCCATAGTGAACTTGCAAATGTTTCTACATGAAAATGAGAAGTCCATTCCTCAGAAATTGGGAGAATGGAGTTTCTATGTAGCTGGTCAAAGCTGTGATGGTACCAGTTGAGACATGATATTTAACCTTCTACATAAGGGAAATGGTCTCTGTCTCTCTCTGTCTCCCTTTATGTTCCATCCTTCTCCCCCCCCCCTTTTTTAAAAAAAATATTTAAATGGAAAATTCAGACACGAAAAGTAAAACAATGAAAGAAAATCTAAACTCACTTTAAAATTGTTTATTTGTCTCCTCCCCCCCCTTTTTTTTTTTTGAAGACTCATTTTCATCTGCACAGGAAATACCCAGGGATCACATCTTCTTTCCCTTAAGGCAACCGGATCCTTTCCTCTGACATGGATATCATCATTGCCACAGGTCTTTACAGTGTGCACAGAAGTACTAACCAGCACACAACTCATATTGGTCCACTTAATATGTATTTGGTCATTTTTATTTTATTATAATTACTTTACATTTGTTTAGTTGTGTGTGTGTGTATGTGTGTGTGTGTGTGTGTGTGTGTGTGTGAGAGAGAGAGAGAGAGAGAGAGAGAGAGTGAGATGGGTGTTTGCTCTGTGTGTGTGTGCCTATGCGTATGTGTCTGTGTGTGTGTTCTCATGCATACTCAAGTAGGTGGGTGCCACAGTGCACCTATGGGGGTCAGATGTCAATTTTCAAGAGTTATTTCTCTCCTTTTATTATGTGAGTAATGGGATCCAACTTAGGTCCTCTGACTTGGCAGCAAGAATTCTTACCCATCGAGCCACCTTACCTGTCTTGCTTTTATTTACTGATTTTAAATAAAAATAAGAGCCAATTTTGTTTTATTTGCTTCCTTCTTCATTAGTATAGAATATTTTACAAAGGACCCTGATTTTTGATGCCATTGCACCAATTATAATATTTTAACATATGATTATCCTGGGGATTTTATTAAGAAAAATGTCAAGAGGCTGTAAGGAGAAGTTCTATACAATCTCACAGCTAAAACCTATAAACCAAATGTCTGAGCTATGAAGAAGAGGAGGAAAATCTGGAACCTAACATATGAAAAACCAAGACAAACAACCATAAAAGCTCCCCACATTGATCTTTCTCTGTGCCATCCTTGTTGACTAGAGCAAGAAAATGTGTTTCTACAATGCCTAAATTCAGTCAAATTGGCATCAATATCAACCACCATGAATATATTGCAGCATGAACCCAAAGGGTCCTGCCTTATCTCCTCTATGACTCAAGTTAGTCTGATAAAAATACTTCTTCCTTAGGTCAAAATCCCACAGAAACAGAAGACTAGAACCTGTTTGAAGTCATTACTTCTTATGGGTGTACCAGATAAGACAGTACAATTGCTGATATATTGGTATATTGGTATATAGAAGTCCTGCTATGAGATATCTCTCATCTCCAAATTACATCGATTCTTGTCATTTTTTTAAACTTGGTACTGTGATCTCTCACTGATCCTGTAATTTCCCTATGCCCCCTCAAAACAATTATCTTTTTGAATAAATCACCAGAGAGTGTTTTAATCACTTATTTTTATAAAAGAGATATTTTCCTATATACATCTCCATCAAAACTCACTTTATGATGTATCTATTTTTACATATATGACTCTTTTACCACAGTGAGATCAGAGACCCAACTGTAATCTTTTAAGCAGATCTGTGCATATGATAAAGTAGCTTTGCTGAGTCAGTGGCAGTCATGACATCAATGTCAGAGACTCCTACTATTAAAAGGACTATGGACAGGGAAAAAGAACATAACATGGTTAGATGTCTTGAAGACAAACCTGTTTTTAAATCCATAATTTACATCTGAATTTGTTGAGCATATTATGAACAAGTTCTGAAAATTCAGCTTCCTTGTCTATACATGGAAGCACACCACTTCCTCAGAGTTATGGAATGGGAAACAAAATACTAGCTAGTCTTTCAAGATAAAGTATTCATGTTAAAGTTTTTAATAAAAATACTTTTTTTTAACAAAACGGAGAAACTCCAAACTTAGACCTGAGATATGTAAAGCAATAAATATTCAAAGTATGCTTGATTTAATATATTCCTTTAACAATGTTAAAATAGTAAAGCAAACTACGTCCTATTTTTAAAAAGTAGGCTCAAGTTAAAATGCATCACTTTATTATGTTGGCATAGATTGTTTTAACAATTAATGTTGAACTAATGGCACAAGCTGATCATAATTACAAGAGACAGGATGCCACAGGGCTTAAGCATTGTCTTGACACAAGGTGGCATCACCTCAAGACTAGAAGCTGCATGGGGCAAGAGATCGGCTGCCTCAGAAGGAGTAACTCTGGTGTTTAATTTTAAGGATGCCTTTAAAGATCTTTCTGCATTCTTTGTCAATGAACAAGGTAATCAAAATTTAAAGTTTTGACTACAATGACCCTGAAGCCCCTGGAGAATATTCAGTGAAATATGAGAGCAGTTTTAATACCTAGGAGCTCTGCTGCATTATGGTAAGGTCATTTGAGGAGCACTGTTGAGACTCCAGGCCGTAAAGACTCCATATGGAGCTGAGAACAGCTAAGTAATAAACTCTCCCACAAGGCTCATTTCCTCGCTCTCGCCATACTAATGGAGACTGACAGCCACTCAGCTCATATTTCAGCTTGCTTGCTTTCTGACTTCCTTCCTTCCTTCCTTCTTTCCTTCTTTCCTTTTCTTTTCCCGTGCCTCCCGCTCACTCTCCCTCTCTCCCCCCTTTCCTCCCTCCTTCCCTTCTCCCCTCCCTTTCTTCCTTCCTTAACTTGAAACATCAAGGTTTTTTGTTTTGTTTTGTTTCGTTTTTTTGTTTTGGCAATTGTGATTATGATCTACAAAGCATAGTAAACATTGGCTCGACCAACAAAATTATGTGTGTCTGTGTGTGTGTGTGTCATAACATTGCAGTCAATTTAAAGTCTACAGTCACTAATTTTCTTGACACTCAAGCCCTCCCCTTGGAATAGAATAGTTGTTGAGGAGAAGCTAGCATTAGCTTGTGTGGCAATAAGATGACTCTAAATGAGGCATCTGAGGACAGAAACATTAGAAATTGGGGACAGCTGCGGACAGCAGATTTGGGACACGGGTATCATGTATGTAACAAATCTTTATTAATAAGTACATTAAATCCCATATTTTTTCATTTATAACTGCTGCATAATTTCCTGTTAACACTTCATGTAAATTCCAGATAAGGTAATAATTTTTTTTTCAGAATTCTATTTCTATTTCATTATATGTTCTATACTCTGCCCCACAGGTCAGTTGCATGATTGAAGTATTATGCCTCATTAAAATTCCACTAGTTAAAACATGGAGACAGAATTTGGGTAATTCTTTTCTCCATTACTAAAATTAACTATTCTGGTACATTCCTGAGCTGCTTGAATACCATAATTTATGTATACACATAGACTCGCATCGACATCATTAACAAGTTCTTAAATACACACACATATATAAGAAGCATATGCCAAAAAGATATATGCTGGTCAAGGAGTCTCCATGTCCTAAACAGAAAGCTTTTTATCTTTCCTTTGCTCCAGTGGCTGAAAACTCCTTGCCCCACCACCTCCCAGTTCAGTATTTCTAGCTAGCAGCTGCTATCAGAAACCTAAATAACAAAAATATGCAAACTCGCACGCTAATTCCCTTTGGAGATAGATCTTGGCTGCAGCCCTGTCATAAATCAGAGAATTTCGATATGAAATGAGGCAAGCAGCTCTAATCATTTCTGCATTTCAAATTGGATCACTGGCTCAATCACTGGGCTTTTTTAAACTGCTTGCCTAAGAGCAAATGTGAGGCAGGAGATAATTCTGAAGACATCTCTTCTTTTGTGGCCCTAGAACTCTTTTTAACTGTTTCAAGACTGAAGGCCACATTTCAGCGATAATAGCACAAATCTGGTGGCAGCGATATGGATCCTTCAAGACATCGTCCTCCTCTTTCAACTCACAGAATTCCATCAATATCTGCATATATTATATATATTAATGTATGTGTGTGCATATGGGTTTGTGTGTCTAAAAAAAGGAAGTGAGGAAAAAAAATATGAGAAACATCTGACATATATCCACAGTCTATTTCTTCTTAGAATTTCCTCTTTGACACAGGACATGTTGTTATTGCTTCATGGGATAGTTAATGTTTTTAAACTGGGAAAATATATTTCAGATCAAATAAAATTGTACCAAATGTGAAGATTGCTGGGATTGTAAGGATGTTCATTTGGCTGTCAATCAACAGTTGGCATGAAAAAATAGGAAAGCCCCCTCCCCTTCTAAGATGATTTCTGAATTATTGTGCTTGATTTTATTTTTCAAATCTTGAATAAGCCTTCTAAAACAATGAGTCATGAGTTTAGGGGCAAAAAGCCTCCCAGGCAATTACTGAGAGCAAAGTATTCTCTTGACCTTATGGTATTTTTGTTTTGAGTTTTCCTTTTTTTTTTATCCAAAGGACACCAAAGTCTTGTTGCAGGTTTCCTGTGACCATTCCAGCACTTTGAAATGGAACAAACTCTCAGTTCCAAGGGAGCTGGGGGCGGGGGGGGGGCGGGGGAGGGGAAGAGGCTGCAATATCTTAACATGTCAGGATGGAATGGAACAGTTAAATGGCCCCTGTTCAGAAAACAGAGCAAAATGCTGAGCAGGCTTTTCCTTTACATATTAACAAACAAAGCATCTCTTATATAGTTCTTCATGATTTTGTTCAACTCTCTTCCTTTAATGGTTGATACTATGATATGTCACTTCTGAGGACTCAGGATACCCAATTTACCATTTCTTTGTTATTAATTTTGTGGTTTGGGAGATGGTTGATGTCACACTGATACAGATGTTGGGAGAGTTTAATAATAATACATTTATGGCAATCTAACAATAACACCATTACTGAAGGCTCAAGCACAGCTTTATAAATTTTCCTTCCACTTGCTATTGTAAACTGCATTGTATCATAAACTTACAGTCTTACTAACATCATTTCTGAGGCATAGCAAGAAATGTATATATTAAATATATAATTTATTTAAAATATATATGCTAAAAATATATATGTTATACATCTTTAAATAAGACTTATAATGTGATAATTTAGCATCTAAGACATTTCTGACATACTGGTATAAAATCATATTAAATAAAGTGAAAATTTTAATATAGCTTTAATAATTCAAAATATTAAACTTATTCAAAGAATGTTGTTTAAAGTTATATTTCCAGTATTAACATGTAATTTCAGTGGTTCTAGAAATGTAGTTTTACATTTTTAAGGAAAAATAGACCTATTTTCAATAAGAAATATTTTAACAGAAAGGTATCATTGGTATAAGTACCTAAGTAATTCACTTTATAAAGCAATATATATATGTAAATAATTTAGATGTCACTGTTTCTTTATTTGGTATACTTTCCTTTTTTCAAATAATTAATTCAAAAATGATTCTGTGAGTTTCCTGAAAGTTCTGAATTTTTAATTTCATGAATATGTAAAAGTAATATTTCTAACCCAGTTTGTGATCTAAAAGAGGGAAAAAATCAATACATTCATTCAAGCAAATATTAACTTCTCTGTTGGAGTGTATTTAGCTAAGGCTTCACAATCTTGTCAAAGTTAAGTCTGAAATCTAGAGCTATGAGAAAGAACAGCTGTTGTTGTTAACCCATTAACTTATCTACCCACAGCTGATAAATACATACAATAATCTTGCATTATTTCTGTAATCCCTGCTAGTCCTGTTCCCAGGTTAGCTACTAAGTTACCAACACTCTGCCAGCATCATACATGTACTCTTATTGCTCTGAACTGCTTATTTATAAAATGCAGTATGTCTGAAGCCTTGTGATTGAGTGTGTGCTAATCAATAGCAGATTATACTGCCATTAGTTGTGGGGCTGTATGTGTGTCTATATGTGCACATACACCTTTTCTCAGAGGGTTTTGTGAAATTCCTATGGTAATGTTCTAATCCACCATATCAGCCAGATATTTTTAAAATTGAGTCTTTGCAAAGTTTCTATAAGACTTTTATTTTTCTTCAAATGAAATCTTCAAGTGAACATTACTGTCTATACGTGTACCCACCAAACCATGTATAGTGGCTTTAAGTAAACAAGTATACCATTTTTAAGATTACAAATAAGCTTATTATATGTAATGCATGTGTGGCTTAAAACAGAAACATTGAAAATACACATTAATCATGGAGTTGGATCATAGGTTGTGTGCTAAATAATGCTCACACTCTGAATATTATGATTATTCTTTCAAGTTTTTCTATATATAATAGGAGAAAAAAGCAAAAATTGTATAGGGCTGGAGAGATTTTGGGAGGTTCTTAGATTCAAGGTTTTTGGCTTTGCCACATGTAAGTAGAATAAATGTTAATGGATCAGAAATGGAACATTTCAGACACAATAATACACCTTCACTAACATTACTAGTGATAGTTTTCCACTAGAACTGAATGTCACTCTAGCTGAGCTAAACACAAAAGAAAGTATAATGAAGTAGTAAGCAGGAAAAAGCTACCCCATACTGAATTCAGAAAGGAAGAAAGATGGGCTGGTGCATGGAAGGCTATTTACTAAAACAAGAGCAACTTACCAGTGTCTATACCACTGAAGAAAGAGGCAAGTCCCTCCTTCAACAACTCTAGAATCCCAGCCCTTTGGGGGATGTAGTCTCATGGTCCTGCATTCTCACTTATCTTGATGGATTTAATCATGTGCATATCTTGTGCAGACAACTACAGCTGGCCAATGACTATGTTATGTCCAGCAAATGTCATCTTGTGGCTCTCACATTATTTCTGCCTTCTCTAATTATTAAGTTCATTCAGTGAGTGAGTCATATTATATATATATATATATATATATATATATATATATATATATAAAGAATACAGGGAAGTACAGAGACATTTTCTTGGAAGAAAGATTTCCATGAGAAGGGGCAGAAATGAGGGAGGGACAGTGAGGGTGAGGATAACTAAAGTTCATTGTATAATTGAATGTATAAATCTTTCAATTTAAAACTAACAAAGAAGAAATAAACACACAAAAGACAAAGACAACATAAAAAGACAGATAAGCAGACATATAAAGGCTGAAATGTAACAAAAGAAAAAGTATATGAATGGTAGAGTAGCAGAGGAATGTTAATACAGAATCTCTGTTTTGGAGAGAAAATTCTCTAAGTTTGTATATTGTAATGATATTGTAATTGACTCCTAGGCATTCTGCCTGAACTAAATTAATTTTGCACCTTAAACCAATTCCTCATATTCTTTTCCCTTAGGCTTGTGTGATCCTACCAAAGTAGCTTTAATTGTAAAAATTATTTTTTTTTCTGGCTATAGGTAAAATGCAGCTATATGGCACAGAGAGAGTCAATGTAATGTCTTTGTTAAAACTTAAGGAAATCATTGCTAAATAAACTTAAAGTCTAAAGAAACTCCAAAAACATTTAATACCTTCATGTAACATACCAGCTGAGACAGTCACTCAAACCATGAGCCAATGACATTCTGCTTCTTTAGTGGCACGAAAGTTTCCTATCTAGAAGTTGGTTGTAAATTAACAAATGGAGCTGAAGATGAACAAAAATGCAGCTACTGAGTTCAGATTCCAAAACTTACTGTAGGCTTTCTTGTTGTACTAAGGTTTCCTCTTTAGCTGACTGCCCAAGTTAACTGCTATGAGACATTTTTTATCTCCTAAATGTTTCAAAAAAACAATGGGATTAAGTATCTTTAATCACATTCAACTGTGTTTGCTGTGGTCCTAGCCCGCTTCTGCCTTCTGTCTGTGACCATCTTCTCAACAGGTCAGGGAGGAGAGAACACAGGCCCACCCATCATTAGCTGTCCCCTAAACTTGCCCCCCGACTGGCATGACATACATCCTCACTCTAGGAATTTAGTAAAAGACTATCTTAAAAGCCATCCTGCCTGTGTGGAGGCAGTGTGGTTAATCTTTGACAAAAGAGCGTTCACATGTCAACAAAACAAATATCTAATGGAAGGTCCTACTGTGAAAGAATAAAGTAGGCCATTCACGCTGCCAATAAGAAAGGCATTTAGAAAAGATTGAAAGTTTGATTCTAGCATCATCATTTCCACTGAGATTGAAGTCCACCCCAAATCCACTGCTCCTCCAGCAACCCTAAAATGAGGCTGGGAAAGGCCCTAAGATTTAGTCCAGGTGCTTTGTCTAATGAAGCTCTTTCAAAATGGAGTAGGAAGATATTTTAGAACATCCTTTTATTTTAATGTGATGATTTCATCAGGCATACACTTTGAAAATCATTGTGGAAAATTACTGAAAGAATGAAACTAATTTTTATATTGTCTATCCTCATTTTCTTTTACATTTATCATAAAAAACACAGTGCATCTTTTGGCAAGTATAGAGTTTATCCCGACAGAAACTGAGCTGGTGATCTGGTAAATAAGTAAGTTTCTTCCTTATGCATATAAGTAGATTAATCCACAGAAACAATAATGTTTAATGTATTTTAATTCATTTTCCTGGTTTATATATTTCCAAGATTATATATTTAAAATTTAGTCAACATTTCAATTTGTTTAATTATCTTATTGTAATAAAGTCTAATAGTCAATTATCCAAATTTTAAAAGTAGAAGCTAAAACAACCAGGTACATGTGTTAGGTTTAAATTTTTATGATCTATATCTTACAATACACTAACATTACACATGGTCATTCTCAAAAGGTATGATTTGTTCCCCTATAGGATATATAACAATGTCTTTAGACATTTTCATTCGTCACTATCCAGGGAATGATAGCAGTATCTAAACAGAGGAGTGCAGGGATCCCACTAAACTTCCCACAATACACTAGACAGCACTCACATAAAGAATCATCTAGTCCAAAGAGTAATATTGCTAAAACTGAAAAATTCTAAAATACGGATGACTCATCCTTACCTCCTGGTTTTACGTCTATTATTCTGTGTATAGTCTATGCGGGAAGCTGAGGTCAGACCTGCCCACAATTCCTTTTTGGGCTGCACTTTGCCTTCTCATAGTTTTGCCATTAAAGGAGCAGTCAGTGTTTTTACAATAAGCCATTTTTCTTTTTGACTTAAGACAGAAAAATGTGTTTTAAATTTATTCTCATGCAGGAGGCATTATGATCACTATGATGCTAAAATTAACATAGTGAAATGTCCTCAGCTTTAAACTTGAAATAGTCTTTTTGCTTGCGTCTAAAAACAACTTCTTTTTTCTAGTCTTTATTGCAGTGTCATCTTATGTTTCACATAGATGACGTCATCTCTTAGGCAGGTAAACATGGAACATTCACTTTAGTCTCATGCATGCACGAATTCATTTGTTCAGGTAGGTTATGCCTTCACTAGATGGAAAAAAAGCCAGGAGAACAGAGAATTTCCCTGTCTTTTCGGACTCTTCAGCAAAATAGAAAGATGAAAAATCAACTCTATGGGGACAATCACATAGGTATACACACACACACACACACACACACACACAGACAGAGAGACAGAGAGAGACAGAGGCAGAGAGACAGAGACAGAGATACTTAAAAAATAATGTGGCCAAAAACTTCAATAAGCTTTGTTATTATATGAAATGCCAATAAAATATCCAGCAAAATCAACTTGTAACCATTTCTTTTTGAAAAGAAGTAGCAGGAATGACCATGATGACAAGGGTAGATCATTTCTAGTGTTAATTTCTTTGGGCACATTTAGAAGAAGTTTATCATTGGTAAGTCAAATAAAAATAAAACTGAGGAAAAAAATTTTTAGTAAAGTTTGAAGCAAACCAGGCAAATAGTTTTTCTTTTTCTTTTTTTCCTGTGTAGCCTTGGCCATTCAAAACTTTGCTCTGTAGATCAGACTGGCCTTGAATTCAGATTCCCCTGCCTCTGCTTTAGAATTTCACTGAACTATCTTAGGACATTCCCTTGTGGCTTCATTTTCATTAGATAGATCTGCAGTCAGTGCAGTCTCCTGTCTGTAGGCTTTTTCACACTCTGTGCCATCTTCCCTGCCCATGTACACAAACATTGGTGTAAACATGGAAGTGCACACCCTGGTTCCTCCTAACCCACAGCATAATTCCAGGCTTTTCCAGTTTTCTTAGCACTTGTGTTTTAACAGCTAAATACAGGTTAAATACTTTTCTAGGATACTGCATTACTACCTTTCTCTTGACTGGTTTTAATATCTCTATGTCTTATTTAGAATTTGCCAATTTATCTATACACCCCACAATACAGTCTCTATGATAATTATTTTTGAGTATTCCAAAACTCTGAAGTCTCTTTAGTGCATATAACTATATCTGACATTTCTTGAGATATTAATAAATGATTGGCAATTCACAAAGAGCTTAGTAAAACAAAATACATAAACAAACATTATGATCTCACTTCTGTCACAGCACACATAATGTGAATTTTTTCTAAAAATATTCTAACTCAACATTGAAGGAATTTGGAGATCTAAAATCTTAGAGAAGAAACTAGAAAGAGCTGAGTGCTGGTACCAACTGGGGTAAAACACACACACACACACACACACACACACACACACACACACACACACACGCACACGCACACGCACGCGCACGCGCACGCGCACACGCACACACACACACCTTTTATCATCCATCTCAAGGTATATATCATTATTCACTATAGAGATTTTGTATTTTCTCTTTTGAGAAATCTTGTTTATAATGTTTAGTTTGTAACTGAAATAAATACCAAAAGTAAATTCTCTATTATTTCAGATCATGTGGCCACTGATACAAATTAGTTGGTCATTTAGGAGCATGTTTGCAGAGTGAAGGGCTATCCTGGGTCAGCTTACAATGCTTCCTAGTGGAAACTATGGGTGATATTATTTACTTAATGATACTTTTTTCTTTCCCAAAGAGGTCATTTGTTTCAACTAGAAGTTGAGGAAAGAGCACAGTCCCCAGGTTTTTAGAACCATGTGTCCCTTATCATAAACACTGTCCTACCTTGAAAGGCAGAAACATAGAGTCCAAATCATAGCTCTATTATCTCAAGTGGTATTTGCATTTAGCTGATCATCCCCAATCAGGGGGAGATACAGACTCTGTCAGACAGGGGATTTTTTCAAGACATTGTCCAGATCAGCTTCTTTAGGTCTTTATTGGAGAGTGTATTAGGTCTCAGATGATAAGGGCTGCTACTATTTGCCAAGTTGGAATTTTTGTAAAATTCCTTAATTTCTGTTGTTAATCCATCAAAAACAAACACTTAAAGATGTGTCTTATTCTGCAAGAAGAAATATCCGCTGGACTGTAATGTACTATGAAATAGACAGATGGGAGAAACGGGTTCACTTAGCTCTATCCAAACCATGCTACTTTGTGATTTTTTTTCCACTAGAAAATTATACAAAGGATTTGCTTTCCCAGTCATCTTTTCCTCAGCCAATCAAAACCCAGGTTTGTGAGGGAGAAAAAAATATACTTTCCTAAAAATATATAGTTAAAATACCTGAAAACAAATATAATCTGTTAGAAATAATTTTAGAGCATTTAGGAAAAATATAAGTTAAAGTTAATACTACATTTCCAAAGTTAAGTTTAAAGACATTTCAACAAGACTATTATGGTATTTTTATTTAGAGTATACATCTAGAAAGAGTAAAATTTAGAATTTCTCAGTGTTTGAAAGTATTTTTCTCATACAATTACATAAAGTTAAACTAAAACTTAGGCTCTTGTAAAAAGAAGTAGAATGCTTAACAAAAGAAAAAGAAAAATAATAACCATGTTAGTTTATTTGATTTGAATATATTTTAAAAATATGTTTCATTTTCTAGCTCCTCAAAGATACTGTAGGAATAGCAAGCAATGTTTCTCTATAGTTAATGAATCCAGTATTCTACAGAAAATGCCTGTTATAGTGTAGGGCCCTACTACTGTGGATATAGAGAGTGATGAATACAGCTTAGGCAGGATTAGAGTTCTGACTTTTGATCCTGACTTTAGTGTAAATTTAGTCTCACTCTAGAGGCTTTTCTCTAAGTAGGTTCTCCAACTGCTCACGAGGTCCTTTCCTGTAAAGCTCATCTTCCCTGGTTCTGTCCTGACTAGCACCTCCAGTCCCCTCTCTGGGCACCCATCATAGTACTTAGGGAAAGAACCTTTAGAACTCAATTACCAAAAACTAAAATAAATATTCCCTCTACTGGACAGGCAGAAGGAAGAGTGTGAGCATCAAAGGCCAGTGATACAGATCTACACAGCCCAAAGAAGATATTCCTTAATGATTTACCAAGATTTGTTGCTTGTATGTTGCCTGGTGTTTTCTGTAAAGTGTTATAAAAATGGTTTTATAGAGCTTATTAGTTGCATCTGGATCTATGAGCTTCCCATACATGAATTCAAATAACCATGGATGCAAAATGAAAAATAATTTTGTCTATAATGAACATATATGGATCCTTTTAGCTGTCAAATTCCAAAACCAAAACAATAATTAATTGCTGACATAACATTCATATTGTATCAGTATATGCCATCTGCACTTTCTCAAAGGTGTATAGTTGGATATATATATATATATTCAAGATTATATATTATATATACACAGATAATAAGCACCTACAAGCATTCATATCTTTTGAGGATCTTTAAACAGTTACACACAGATATTGAAGAATGGTGACCTAGATAAGTGACACATATAACCAAACACATGGTGAATAATAAACATATCTCATGACACAAAAATGTTGTGGAAATGTAAGAAACGAACTGAAAGTTAAGTTTACCATAATATAGGGAAATTGGGATTAATTGAGGTGAGAGGTTTCACATCAATGATTACTCACTTTAGTTTTTCTACCTGATGTTTGATTTAGCAAAATTTTGAAGAACACTATCAGATCTCAGGAAGCATATGACTGTAGAAATACCATAATTTAAGTTTGCCAGATGTTTGTTAGCCAGGGAAAATGACAACTATCTAAGGATTTGTGGTTCTGAAAAGGTAGAAAGGGGTGTGGATAATTGAAATCATTGTACCAGGAACCTCAACTTTTGCTACATCCATAGTATACATTATATAAGGATTTTCAACAATGGCATGATCAGCATTTTGGTCCACACTGTTCTCTATTTATTGTACAAAGCTGACTTCTGCATCAGATAACAGTTATTAGTCATTCTAACCCCTACCAACTAGATACTAGTGACACTACTTACTGTCCTTCTCTTTTCATAGGTGTGATAACCGAATTGTTTTCAGACATTGTAAAATATTTCCTGGGAAACAAAATTATCCCTAATTGCAAACAACTGAATTGTTTATATTTGTGACTTGTGAGGGAGAAAAAATACACTTTTCTGAACATTTTTATTGCTTTTGTTAAAATATCTGAGATCAAATATAATCTGTTAGAGATAATTTCAGAGCATTTAGGAGAAAAATAAAGTTAAAAAACTGTTAAGATGGTGTTTTGTTTAAAAAACATGATTTGCTTTCATTAGGTAGGATACCTATCTGAAACTTAACATTTACAGGTAGCTAGATTAATAGTTATGGTTTCCAGAACTTGACCTTATACTTTTATAAGGAAAAGCCTTGAGCAGATGAAGTTACACAGTTCCTGCAACAGATGGTCTCACATCAGCCCACACATCACACACTAACTTTGCCATTAAGCAAAAACAGACACATTTTCAAATATTGATTCCAACTAATGCCTTATCCTAACAGGCATGATCTTATCATGGCCCTGCTATAATAGAAGGAGTGTCAGAGCTAAACAGAGTGAGCCAGGATAAGATCACAATCTTCCTCACAATGATGCGATGGTATCACAGAATGAGGATTGTACTCAAAGTAATTATCATTAATAGATCCTGGCTCTGCAAAGAGGAGACATGATGGGGTGTAAATAAAATTGAGGGAGATAAAAAGAGTTTGGTAAGGATCATAGTTTAAGGTACCACATGTTCTTGATATCCTCTCCAAAGTTTTAAATGCTGCCTTTGAATGAACAAGGAAGTTAGAAATGGTATCAGTACAATAAAAATGGAAGAGGAAAACACTTCTTTATTAAGGAGATAGTTGTGGGTTCCTTGTCTTTTGGCCCATTGCATCCACATACCTTATTTCTATTCTTCATTATAATTAGTGTTTAGGTAAGTTCTAAATAAGTTAACTGCATTTACTCACACTTTGTCAGGCATAAACAGCTAATATCAGTCATCTTTACAAGAAACAAGAAAGATCTTCTTACAAGCTTCCATATAGTCTCACAATACTTTGTAATTTATCTTAATGCAGATGGGCTTTTCCAATTTTTACATTTCAGATGCTTGGCCTTAGCCTTATGCCTTAGGTATTCCAAAGCTCTCAGTGAAATATCATGCAATCTACAAAAAAAGTAGGGTGCCTTTTTAAAATTAATGATAATTAAATAGTCATGATAGATCTAATATGTTTTATTTCCTAAAAGGTGTGTTATGTAAAACCAGTGCTGCTTACTGGGATTTTTACTCCTTTTACATTGCTGTACCACATGCAACTAAATGATACCAGTGAACTCAAACCAAGCCATTAATAGAGTCCAAACGCGTTTGCTAAAAACTATTGTGTGTTGAGTTGGTCACTACACACAATCTGCTTTACTTTATCATCATTCCAGAGTATTTAACCTGGAACTTGAGAGAATCGGTAAATAAATGTTATCAAATAAAAACATGCACTTGATTATAACTAAAACTGCTATTACTTTTATTCACTCTGTTCCTATTTTTTGAGGGAAGAAAAAAGCCAAACAATATCTTAGTCTGCTTCTCTTCTCAAATGAGTGGTTAATTCTGGTTGCCGAAATCCTTTGGATAATAATCACCAAGAAGAAATACAACACTGAAATCAGTGGTACAGGGCCCTAAACTCTATTAGCTCTTAGTTCTGTAACAGAACGCATCACTGTCGTATTTTGTCAAAAATTAATGCAGTCACTGAATTTCAACTTATCAAACAGGTTCCACACATCAAGATCAAATATGATAGCAAATAAATTCAGTGGGATTAAGCATAACATACTTACCTGTGATAAATACGTTTCTTGATTTTGTTTCCTAAAGTGTACTCACAAGTCTAGGGTGGGAGAAATGCTCTGAAGCAGAGCATTCGATTATCAAGTAGAACACCCTGGGCTCCATTTTCAGCAGCATAAATAAATAATGTATCCATACCTAAAACTAATTTTTAGCAAGTTTTTAATCATTAAATAATTGGTGAAATTTCACAAAGACTTAAGTTAAAATGCATCTCTTCACTGTTTAATTTTTTATTTTTGGTCCTCCCATATTGCTTTCCTTTCATAATACATGGTAGGCTTAAAATACAGCTTTGTATTAATAAGCTAATATGTCTGTATATGCTAATTATTGCTGTTATCAGCATATATCCTCATATGTCTTGTGACACAGTCTCCGATTTGCCTTGACCAAGGGGCACAGAATATACAAAGTCAGATAACATTAGATCCCAGTCCTTGAGACAGTATAAGGGGCTTCTGGGTTGCAATAACCATTATACATTATGGAAATCCACTTGATGAATCAGGAAGCATGAAGGTGTGGTGCTGTACTTTACTGGAGATTAGCCATTGGCTTGGTTCATGAAAGACAGAAATACTGAGCAAGCTACATATGAATGTTCCTTTCAAATATAACAACACATCCAGCTCACTTTCTTTCCACTTTCAATTTTGCAACAATGGATTAAACAAAGAAAGAAAACTACTATCTGTAAAGAGAATCATTGGTCTGTGGAACAGTACATGGAAAAACTGATTTTTGTTCTTTTATGTACTAGGGGGATTTATGCAAAGAGAAAGCAAATGCCAGGGAGATTCTTCAGGCTGAGTTTGTTGCCAAAGGCTCATCACTATTCTTCATCTCTGTAACATACACCCACGATATGCTCTTTCTCTTCAGCCTGCTAATCAGGGCAGTGGTACCTGATAGTGGATGATTGACTAAAGAAATCAAGATTGAACTTATTCCCTGAGGCACATTGTACCTTAGATCAAAGAGTGTACATGTGGCATCCTGAAAATGAAATCCCACTGCTTTCACCTCTCAGCTCTCTGACACAGAAACCAAAGACAATAATCCTTATAAATCAGCAATGCTGTCTCTAAAGAGGGAGGAAAGACCAAGAAGAGAAACTTAGTGATCTGGATTGACTCACTTTATTTATTTTTTAAGCTTTAGGCTAATTTTCACTTTCTAACTCAATTTTCTACATTCCAATTGCACTGGCAAATTAAGAACAGCCAAATTGAATGCTAAATGCTTACAACCAAGACAACCTCTTTGAAAACTAATAGAATTTCATCTACAAATTTTGCTGGATCTCAAAAGCAATGCAGGCTATCCCAAGAATGTGACAGAAATACAAGTGAAAAAAATGGGGATTTTAATAATCGGCAGTGTTTTTTACTTACAGCATCATTCAAAATTTCTTTTTTCTTCAGCTATTTCAGATGTCATACATTTCATACAGTGCATAGTTAGTAAAAAATACTCAAAGAGCAGCCTCCAATTTTAAAAATAGGAGCATTCTGGATAACAACTACCTTGATCCTGCTTTGGGATCATGTTTTAATGCAATAATTAGCATTATAAATATCAAAGGAAACTGCCAAATGTGATTGAGATTGGAGGAGTTATAAAAATGCTTCTCTTTACCAGTTTGCTAGTCTATCCAACTGTATTCAAATACAATACTCATATTAGAGCATTATAAAAACCTCAAGCTCCAAGCCAAGCAGCTCTAGCCAGTATTCTTTCACATGGTCTTTTGCTTTATTCTCATGTTGCATGGTAGAAGTACTGCTCTGTTCTCAATGCAGCAAATCTGCTTGCTTTCTTTGTGAAGTAGTCATGGAACATAATACCTCAGAACTTCAACTTTACTGTTTTTTTTAATTGTTGTTGTTTAATTGTATCATCTCTAATTGGTCAACATTAGAGATAAGTCATATCTTCAGACAGGAAGAAAATTACTTAGAAAATTTTACATGTCCCATGCATTAAGTATATTTTGTATTGTCTGATGCTAAAAGAGAAAATCAGCTCAGATGAATGCATTTAAAGAAAAACTGTGGTAAAACAATACAGTAAAATGAGGTACAAAGAAGGTTAGATTGTAGTAAGTGATTAAGGTTTACTCTACTTCCTCCTATTTCTCCTGATTTCATTATATTTGACTTTAGGATAATTGCCTATGGGCTGAAAAAAGATAACTAAGAACTACAGGAAAGAGACAACTAGTCAGTAGATGGTTTGTTCATCCTTAGCAGTCGCCAAGTGATAGGAATATGCTTCTCTTTTCAAGGTCTTCATCATGTAAGGGCACGCAGCAATCTGAGAGTGTATATGCATTTGTGCTCTACCACTTGAGTGATAAGTAAGCTTCATAGAAAATATGAAACCTTCTTTATAATACCAATATTGTTAGAAATCACTTTATTAATCTAGTGACAAGTACTAAAAACGATTAGCATGACCATCAATAACTTTGATTGTGGGTAAAATATTTCTCTATACTATGTAAGATGTATCACTATGATTGGCTTAATAAAGAGCTGACTGGTCAATAGATAGGGAAAAAGAAATTAGGTAGGACTTCTGAGGACACAGAAGACTCAGGGGAGTAAGGTGGGGTATGAGCCAGACATGGAGAAAACAGCATGAGCTATATATAAGAAAAGATGAGGTAACAAACCATGCAACCAAATGTAGATTAAAATAAATGAGTTAATTTAAGTTATAAGAGTTAGTGGGACAAGCCCCAGCTAAGACCAAGTTTTCATAATTAATCATAAGTCTCTGTGTCAATTTTTTATGAGCTGGCAGCCCAAAGAAAAATCCATTTACAAATGGTGTCTAATATTGAGGCTTGAAAATTCAAATATAGGGTCTGAGAAAGCTAAGAAAAGTTCTGGACAAAAAGCCAGATGTGGCTTTCTAGTCCTAGAGTCTCTCAGGCAGGCTGGTGTCAGTGTACAGTGGTGCAACTACCAGCCACTACCTGCGAGCTGGAGCTAGCCACCAGAACCATGCACTAGCATCATGTGCTAAGCTGAGCCATTCATGGCATAGTGGTTTAGGATTTCTCTCAGGCAATCTGAGAATGCTGCATGGGCTCAATAAAGACAGATAGACATGGGGAAAAAGTCAAAGCAAGTTACAGTGTTATTTAAAAAAATTGTAGGATTTAAAAAGAAAAGCAAATGGGTATACACAGAAAAATAGTTTATAAATATCAAAGTCTTTAAAGAGCTAATAAAATAATATAGAAAGGACAAACTACATAAAGACAAAAAATACACAGGGTATCTGGACCCTGTATGGTGCTTTGCTGACTTTGAATTTTTAAAATGCTATTGAAAAAAAAAATAGCTGCTTAGAGATATTGAGTCATGGAAACTACTAATTTAAACCAACCTATGTAGTTTAATATTATAACTTCAAAATAGAATTCAGAAAATATGCTGTGCTGGTGGAGAGTTTATGTTTTTGTTTCCATAGGAAATGAAAAGCTATAGATTCTTTCAAAGTTAATTGAGATCAGATTTGATCAGGGGAGACCTCCTGAAGATCCTGGCTACAAACGTACAGAAATAAACCTAAAAAAAAACCCTACAAGACAGAGCAACAGGACCAGACACCAATAAAAACATGTCTCAGATGATCCTGCCTCCTGGACTGCCTCTCTTGCATTTTCCTTAGAGTTCTGCATCAGAACAGCTTTAAGGCTGTTGGCCAAAATCGTGCAGCCTCACAGACTATTCTATCCAGGACCACAGATAAACCTTGTGCTTTCCCATTGCACAGAAAATGGACAACCAATGGTATGACTAGTTTTCCAAGGGCTTTACCATTATCCTAATTTTTTCAGATTCCCTAAAGATGCTGTCACAAGACAACAGAAAGCAGTCTAGAGACAATGCCCACATTCCCAAGAGGTGGGTAGGTGGTTTGGGAGCATTCAGTGGGGTATGGATGTTTGTCATCACTTAGGGGGGATGATTACAAAATATCATGATAAGGGAGAAAGCTATACAAAGGAGATTAGGTTCAGAGACCTCTTTCTGAAATGAAAAGGGGGGATATAGTATAGAAATGATGAGATAATGGGATGGATTGATTGGTAGTTCATCCTTGAACAATTACTAATGGCATGGATTTTTGTAATTGATACATTTTAAGCCTATTATTGTTATACTATTTGTATGTTTGTACTCTCGTTTAAGGTATTGTAACCATGCAGCTTATTTAACAATGTAATGTATATTTCTACTCCTTGAAAGTTATTAATACAAACTATTTAGAATAACTAAAAATATAAGTTAGTGGTGAGTTACCTAACAATCAAATTTGTGGCCATGTATTTAGGTATGTTGTTATGGTCAAACAAAGATATATTTTAGGTAGATAAATGGTCTTCAGAAACTTATGAGAAATATATAATATGACTTTTAAGATGTTTTAATAACATAAGGCTTTTTATGACAGTGAGATATGTCTGCTCCTGGCAGCACCAATTTAGTTAAAAAAACTGGGCATCAAAGAACCTACATGTGGAGTTTGGGTTTTTTGTGGTAAAAGCTGGCCATTTGAACAATAAACTGCACTTGCCTTGACAAGCAGGGTACAAGAGAAGACAGCAGCCAAAGTTTGCCAAGACAAGGTGGGACAATCCTTCAAAATTCCTGCTGCACAGAAAAGTTTACCAGATACTCTAGGTCTGCAGGCTGAAGATGGATGCTCCAATGTTACAGAGGAACCTTGGATGATTATCCAGGCAACCAACTGCTTCTGTCATTCCTATCCTTTTGGAAGTGGCTTGCTCTGCACTTCCTCTTTAGTCAGATAATATTATATCCTAAGTTTTCTGAAGGAGATGAAAAATATATATATATATTTCTTTGTTACAAAATTAAAAAAACTTACAAAAGAGGTTTAAAATGTATAACATTGAGTGACATAAAAATTTAAAGTGTTTATCTAAGAAAATGTCTTGAAGTGTAAAAAGATAGCTATAAGTTGGTAATACAAATTATGATAGAAAATGGTTTAGGTATAAAACTTCAAATTCATCAAGGTAGATAGATAATAGAGTATTTTCTTCAAATATGCCAAATACAAATGTACTGGACACTGTGAATGTAATTCTTACCTGATAATTATTCTTAATATTTATAGTTTCATGTTAATATTACAAACATACCTATTTATTTAAGAAAAATGCAGAGATGTTGTAGAATATTCTTTTTTGCTGTGAGATGATGTACTCTGTGATTAATAAAGAGCTGAATGGCAAATAGCTAGGCCAACAGTGGTTAGGAAGTACTTCCAAAGACAGAAAGAACTCAGACAGGAAGAAAGGCAGGTTAGGTTGTAAGCCAGACACAGAGAAAGCAGTACGAGCAGCCTGGGAGATGAGGTAAGGATCAACCAGCTAGAACATAGTTAAAATATATGAGTTAATTTAAGTTCTAAGATCTATTGAGACAGGCCTAAGCTAAAGCTGAGCTTTCAAAATTAATAATAAATAGCCATGGTTTCTTGTGAGCTAGCAGCCCAAATAAAAATCTGTAAACAAATGACCAAGAACTTCTCATGGAAAAGTTACAATAAAAAAATAGTTAGAAAATCAAATATAACTGGCTTTCCACATCTACAGAGGATATATTCAAGGATCTCCACAGACACCCAAACATACATTTGCTTATATACCTTTAGTAAAATGTCACCATAATTTTATACAACCCCAATATATGCTCCTAAAATATCCAGATTATTTGTGACACTTTCCTGAATGCAAATACAACTTAAAAGTATTATTTAAGCAATAGTGACAAGAAAATAGGAACTTTGTCACATTCAGTACAGATACAATTTTTCCCAAATATTTAGGATTCACTGTGATTTGGATCCATGCATGTAGAAATTATGAATATAAAGTTTGAAATGTGAAGGAACACTTTGGGTTATAGTATTCTTTTTGATTTTTTTTCTGTTTTTCTTTATAATTTCTCACATTTCTTTTCTCTTTACAAACCCTGTTACTTTAACTAGAGTTTTTAAAAAATGCTTTAAATGATCATAACGATGAACAACATTTTATGTTTTAGATGTTGTGTGCGTGTGTGTTAGTGTGCATGGATGCATGCACATGCACGTGTACCTAAAGAGGCCAGAAGATGGTGTAGATGGTGTAGGATCCTTTACAGCTCGTGTTACAGATGTTTGTGAGACGCCTAGTATGGGAGGGTACTGTGAACAAAACTCCACAAAAGCAACAAGCCTTCTTAACAGTCGAGCAATCTCTCTATAAACACTATGAACCACCCAATAAACACCTTTTTGTCCAATATGTTTGTGTCTAATTTTTCTACATTTGTTTAAACATACCTATTAATTTATATATGCTATTTTATGGTAACTTAGTAATATTGCCTTTGTCTATTATCTAAAATAATCTAATTACCAGAAAACATATTAGAAATATTATTATTTACAACATTGCTTTACTTGTGGTAGAAAAATATTGAAAAGTTTATATATGTCTTTCAACCATTGAGTTTTTTTTAACTTTTGAGACTATTTTACTTAAGAAAGAAAAAAAGCAAAATAAAGTGTGATTATTAATTTATTTTCATTTTATATGCTGTCTCAGAAAACTAATTATTCATTATGTATAAGTTTGTATGCTTTCATCCACAGGGTTTCTTTAAAGCATTAGATGAAAGCAGTGGATAGAGTTCAGATATATTCAATAAGCATACAAGAAGTAATTCTGTCTGATGAGAATCCAGACCTCTGTACACCTACATTTTAACAGAGTTTCTGAATTACAGGACATAATAAATATCGAGTCACGTTTTTCTTTATGATTCTTATCACAATTACTTAACATAGAAAAAAATAGTTTTACTCATTTAATTACTGGCCAGTACAGCAATAATGACTACAACAATAATTATGAAAATATGCACATAGTAGTTTAACTCAGCTATGATTAAACTGTAGAGAAGAAAAAAGTCACACATCACTATGCTGCACATATAGTAATGTGTGTCGTGTAGGTATAGTAGCGGAGCGGAGGCAGGGTTATCAGTATAATCAGATCTATTTTTTTTTTATTCAGACCCTGTGAAACCATTGGTGAAAATTTAACTAACATCCATGTTAACAGCGACCACATAAATGATTCATGGAATGAATATTAAAGTCCATGTACATTTATCTACCCTTTTATAGTGTTCACAAGGAGGAAAAGTTGTTTTGTGAATGGACACCTGTGGGTTTGTCTTTTCTTTTGCCTTCCTTTTTATTCACAGATAGATGATTGTTTTATCAGAAAGAGTTTGAAGTAAAGAAAGGAAAACTCAACAAAGAAGGACATTTGAGGTGAGGGGGGAATAGCTCTCTCTGGCACACTCAGGATAGCGTTCTAACACTGCTGTCCACCCCAAGGAAGATGTGCTTTGTCAAGGGAGCCCAGAAGTTCTGAGCATTACACTGTGAGGACACTGACTATCACCTGCCAAACTGATGATCATTTTTACATCTTCAGTTTTATTCATAAACTAGACTAATAGTATGATGAGCAAAAGAAAGTAATCCCAGTATCTATATGGATGAAGATGCTTAAAAATAAGAGCATGTTAGCTTAATATAAATTTCCACTAATTACTGCCATAAATACTATTATTATGATTTATAAAATACTGATTCTATGTTGCTGAAGCATCATATGTCTATTTTCCTCCTTTATTGTTAGGAGTAGTTTGTTTTAGCTTGCCAGCAAACAGCAGCTTTCCCTCTAAACTCATTGGAATTCTCTTAGCTGGACACATTATTTTTGAAACATTTAATGTGTACTTTTTAAAAACCAAAGCAAAAACGAAATCTACATTTGTCCTCTTTCAAAAATTCCAATAAATAACAAAGGTGCATTTAGCTTCCAAAAAAGATTAACTGAACCATATGGGTATCCAAAAGCCTGCCAAAATGGACTCAGCATTATAAATGATAGCTTCGTACTTGGTTGAGCAAAAAAATGAGAACCTACAGTACATAAAACACATTGGTCACCCATACAGAGTCCATGATGCCAGTGGCCGAAAACTCTCTCAACAGATTAAAAGTGACCTCATGTGTCCCTTCAAGAAGATAGATAGATGAGAGAGAAAGAGAGAGAGAGAGAGAGAGAGAGAGAGAGAGAGAGAGAGAGAGAGAGAGAACTATTTTTGTCATTTAGCCTAGATGAACTAATCAAAGATTATGGAGAAAATGACTTAAAACAGGACCTTGAACTTTGGCCCATCTGACAGCCATATAATTTTTACCATCAAAATATTTTATTGTAAAAGCTTCAAGAAGAAGCACAAGGTTTGGCTTGTAACACTTGGGATCCCATTAAGGGCCTCTGCTGTAGTCCATGGCTTGTCTAGTCCAAAATAGCACACTCTACCCCCACAGAGTCTTTCTAAAGCCATCCAGAATCCTCTTTTCCCTTATCACACGGATACAGACCTGCATCATCCTCAGAGCCTTTTGACAAGGGCTACAACAATTGGGAGAGACGGGGAGCACAGAAATGCTCATTGTTTCCTCTCACAAAAGCTGCCACGGGGTAAAGATTAACGCCAAAAAATAGATGGCTACAACCAAGAAGAAACATTTTTCAGAATGCCTCCATGTGATTAATGAAGTAATAGCATGGACCACTGTTGGTCTCTCTTCCTGTGCTTGCCCTCCGTAGCCCCTTCTCCTGAATGTGAACAGATGGGGCACTCCTGGAAATGTCTCTTTCCTTCAGTGAGTGTCAGTGGGTCCTTCTAGTTAAGTTCTGAAGGAATGTAGTAGGAGTATCGATACCTAGATTCCTGTGCTGACAGGTTCAGGAAAGAGACCACCTTTGTTCGACATGTCTGAACAACCTGAGTGCAGATACTAGCATTTTGGAATTGTTGTACCTGAAGGAAGTTTATTCTATATGCACTATGATTGTAGCAATCATATTAGCTGCACACGTGGACATCACAGAGTACTTTTGCATGAACAGATAGATACAGAGAGAGACCAAGAAATAAAAGAGACAGGGAGACACAGAGATCATGTACATAGAAGAGACTCCTGCCCACAGTATACTGACTGTACTTCTATATACAGTGTAATGATGAACAAATGCTGTATGTTTGACTTCTTAATCTACCTATGAAATGCTTTTGCTTTTTATTGAGGTCTGTACCAATTCTCATTTTATCATGTTACTGTCAGAACCATGATGGTAATATTTACTTTCTTTCTATTCTGAGCTCTAAAACTCAATAAATAATGGAAATATCGAGTTAACATTTTAAAATATAAACCTACCTAAGTAGCAAGTTATACAGGATAAATTAGTTTTTCCAATTGTTAGGAATCCACAATCACAGACTCTAGAAACGCTTTCTAAAGCATAATTTCCCACTACAAAGAAACAATGAAGTCAAGATAATTCAAAAAGTAGTTTGACAGCTCAACCTTTCTCTTTCTAAAATTATGTGTTCTTATCCTCTGATTTTTCAGGGATCATCTACTTAGATGTTAAATGCTCTAAATACATAATGCTACTTTGTCCTTCTCAAAAGTATATATTGAGAGCCTGGGAAGATTCACAGTAGCTAATC
This sequence comes from Sigmodon hispidus, assembly GCA_004025045.1. Lineage (NCBI taxonomy): Eukaryota > Metazoa > Chordata > Mammalia > Rodentia > Cricetidae > Sigmodon > Sigmodon hispidus. The sequence continues at coordinate 338,471 of PVIH01000050.1, forward strand.
GATAACTCTGATGACCATATGTGTACAAATTAATGTGAATACATATGCATAGAGATGCATTCATAGGATGAAAGGAAGCTCCTGGTTAAGTACATTCAGGCAGCAGGCAGAAGTAAAGGGATTGTATGTACTTCCTGAGGAGTTAAAGATATGAAAAATCATAAAAAGTAATGCGGTTTCACATCACGAGCTGTATAGTTTTCAAAGTGACTAAATGCATATAATTTTATATTATTTTAAAGCAACTATATGAGGTAAGTCTGGTATAATAGCTCCTCTTTTATATACAAAAACACTAAGAGAATATGTTATTACTCAACAATCATAGTCACTTTGAATAAAACCAGGCAAGACTGGAATCAGGCTATTCTGACTTCGTTGTGAGTGCTTTCACATATGTTCTGATGTATGCTAGTACATCTTTCTCAAAATCACCAATAAAGATATGACCAAGAAAAATACTTTGTATTTCTAATTCCAATAACATTTTGTGTAAAGTATGCTTCATTTTAAAGTTTTAATATATTTAGTTGTGTGTGTGTGTGTGTGTCCATTGTGTGCAGGTACCTATGGAGACTAGAACAGAAAGTTGTATAACCCGTAACTGGAGTTGCAAGAAGTTGTTAGCTGCCCATGTTGGTGTTAGCAACTGAACTTGGACCCTCTGGAAGAACACCCAGTGTTCTGAAACACTGAGACATCTTCCTAGTGCCTGCATTTCAACTCAGTTTTCTTTACCTGCAAAATTAGTATTTAAATAAAGAAGCCACTGATCACTTTCTGTGGGAATATCATTTTTACCTACAGAAATAAGAACAAAATATACCTCATTTTTGCAAGTGTCTTTAACTAAAGAATGTTTGATTTTGCCTATGATAATTTATAAGACATAATCTCTTTCCTTCTGATCAAATTAATTGAATTCTTTTGTAATTTCTCCCACTGCTCCTATTATTTGAAAGTTCTTCTCTAAGCAAAGGTCAAGTATCTACTTATTCAAATCACCTTCTGGAGTAGACAGTGTCTGAAGGGTCCGGAGATGCCTCCTTTTCAGTTGGAAGCCATTATTTAACTCAGCCCAGAACTTAGCAAAATTATGAGCTGTCACTCTTAAAGCGAGGTTACAAACACACTGTGCTTCTGTCTTGGAACCTCTCTCACTGTCTCATTATCCTGCCCACATGGATGCCAGCAACCATACAGTCAGTCATCTAGGCTGTAGAGAAGCTTACTAGGTCAGGAAGTAATCAGGAGCCACTTAAATGATCTAGCAGACAAATCCTCCACTAGCTGAGTCTTCAAATAACACCAAAAAACTGACTGTTTGTCACCTTGGCATGTGAGAGTCACTATGCAGTGACACCAGGTAATCAGAAATAAAATTAGAGGTAAAAAAGGGAAAGAATATAAACAAATACACAGAACATGAATCTTCATGCACATTTTTATGTTCAGCTCATTACTTCTAAATAAAATGATATGAATTGGTACTGAGGATACAAAAATTATTAGAAATAAGAAAATGCAGTTGGGTCAAACTGGACCAAGGGTCTTATGAAAAAAATAAAATTCAGTGAAAGTAAAGGAATAATAAAGCAAAGTTTTAAATTCAATGCTTAACTTAAAAATTAGGACCAGTGAGATGAGTGATCACGTAAAGGCTCTTATAGCGAGGCCTGATGACCTGGGCTTATTCTGGAGGCTCACATGACAGAAAGACAGAGCAGACACTCCAAAACTGTTCTCATCTCCCCAAAAGTGCTTCCTTTGCGCACAGTACATAAAATGCAATATAGAAATATAAGTACATACAAAATTTTAAAAATAAAATATTAGTCTCCAAAACAGAATTTTTCAATTATTTTATTTACAAATTTCTAAAAGTAATTAATAAAATCTATGCCATTTTTTAGTATAAGTGCAAAAAAAAAGTTTGCCCTTAGATCATTATGCATCAACCACACAGTGCTTTGTAGGAGTGGTGTGGATAGAGGCAAAGACTCACCTCTGCTGGCTAAGCATTAACAAAGATGGTCCATGCCAACAGACAGATAGTTAGACTGTAATACCAGGTTCAGGCCACCTTGGATTTTCCTAGTGCTCAGTTACGTTAAAATCAAAGTTTAATTTATTATAAGATTTAGAGAGAATTATTCTGTAATAATTTCAATTTTAAAACCAAACTTAAGAACTGCAATATGCTTTTTTGTCTACCTTTCAATAGGCATTATCTTCAAATTATTGAATAATTTGGTAAGTTAAGAATGCTTCTAATTCCTCATAACTCAGAGGGATATGTATTATCACCATGTAGAACTATCTTAAAATATGTAAAACGGAAATTCTTTTAAAACTTCAATTAGAAAAAAACTCACAAAAGCACTCTTGCTATGTAAAGAATAGAACACACTTTCATTCAGCTTTACATACAAACACCCCTCACAACATCTCACTTTAACTTTCTTTCACATACTTTTAATAATTTGTGGGCTATAATTTAAGTCATGAAGCCAAAAGAGTACACTTTGCAAACTACTTCCATAATATCTGGAAAGACAAAAACCTTCCTCTAGACAGTCAAGACTTTATATATCTATCTCCTCACAGTCTAGACCTTCACAATGACTTCTCTTGGCAAACTGGGAAAGGACAGTAACAATGGCATCTATAATAAGAAAATTCATATATGTTGCTTCAGTGTATGAGAAAAAGAATAGTACACATGTGATCTCCCAATATAAATCAAACCCAGCCTTTATCTTTCATGCCTGAATTCTAGGAGGTTGCACTTGTTGGCCACCTCAGCTTCAGACACATACTCCCAGTTCAGCCACTTTGATCACATTATCATTATGTGAACAGTTCATCCTTTAGAAAATTACTAATCTTTGCAGTATAACACTTATATGCATCTCAATAATCCCATGAGATCATCTTCAATAAAAATTATTCTTAGGTTCCAGAAAAATACAAAAACTATTAAATGAAGAGAAAAAAAAACTAATTTGTGTAAGTATCCATAAATAGGTTGAGTCATTCATCCTATCATAAGTAGAAAAATGTGTTTCAATTTCTGATTATGAAACCAGATGTGTTGGTACATACTTATAACCTCAACATCTGAGAAGTGAGGCAAGAAAAATGTAAAATCAGAATTCAAAGCTAATTAGACTACATGAGAAGTTTGAGTTCTGTCTGATATATAAGAGACAATGGTGTGTATGTGTGTGTGTGTGTGTGTGTGTAAAACCACAAGCTCTATATAAATGACAAGAAATTGTGCAATTGGATTCCCATATTTCAAAAATTCTAAGTAAAAACTTACAGAACATGGAAAGACTATCATCAGAAGAAACATTATGTCAAAAGGAGATAAAGATAAATACAGAGTTCAGTTATACATAAAAAGTGTGTTTTGAGGACAGGTAATAATTACCAGAAAATTATACTTTATGCTTCTGGTCTGACATTATTGCCTCCTCAAAAGACAATCTAATTCCATCTTTTGTCAATAGTATGATGATGCCTTCATCACAATATAAGGAGTCCCTTCAGATTACAATGAAGATGAATTATCTAGCTTCCTACAGGGTTCTAAAATGGTTATTTGATATTTTATTTTCTTTTAAGTTCATATTCTATAGGATATCTTTAATTTCTGGCACTTTCATATTAACCTATTTCCTCACTTGGACCACTTTGAACTCTTAAAAACCAAAAACCAAAACAAAACTACCCTCATTCTAGACAGAAAGTATGTAATTTTCAAGGCTCTGATACCTTAAATGCCCTGCTTCATGTCTTCTAGGCAGCTTCCCTGTCCACTCAGTTTCCATTATTCTCCACATAGCAGATACAGTATAAGAGAAGCAAGATCTTGCCCTCCCTAAGAGACAAACCTACAACCTCCATCAATAATGTATTTCCCCAATGCTTCCCAAGAGGAACAGGGTACAATTAAAAAGGTCACAAGTCAGTGCACTAATAGAACCTAAGGGCATCCTTGAATGAAACTGGCTAAAGCCTAATTAGAGGAATCAGTACATTTGTCTTCTCTTGGAACAACCCTGCTCTTATGGTTCCCATCAATTCAGTATAAATCTGACTGATCTTATCCAAGAAGTTAATAGAAAATTGTTCACAGTGGGAGACTGCCACCTCACTTTCCAAGCAGAGACAGATGGAATTTCCCAGATGGTTTGTCGCTGGAAAGTGAGATGCTGGATGTGACTTCACAGAAAGCATGGTGGAGCAGAACACCTCCTTGGCCTGCACCCACATTATAGTGAGGATTAAGACCGATTCTGTTGTAAATAAATCTTAATTGCATCAATGGCACAGCAGCACCTCCTTCCTGTCTCAAAGGGTTGTTAGGTATTACAATAAGTTCATCCACATCCATTCAAAAATCACCAGAACACATGTCTCTACTGGGTGCAAGCTTCAGAAATAGATGTAGTTACTTTGTTCTATGAAACTTTCACTGAAATAAACTTAAAGTACAAAGTAACTGTTAAAAAGAAAAGGAGAAAGAGCATGTTTACTTGGTACCTGAACTCTAAACTGGGCCGCTGAAGAAGAACTGCTGCAAATGTTAAATCAAGTGCAATCTGAAATGAGGTGTGCTAACCCCAAATAAGGGAAACCATCCTCAATTTCCTACTTGTAAGGAAAAAGAAAGGACCACTTATTCAGAGGTTCTGTCTGTCTGTCTCCCTTACTGTAGGCTGACAAAATAAGAAAGCAAAGATAAAAGTAGATAAGGAGCCCAATGAGAGGGAAAATAATGTGGAAAGTACCCAAGTCGTAGCAAAGTGGGAAACCTCGAGGAGTTTATCTTTCCAGAATGGAGACTTCGGGGAAAGTTTTCATCAGAGACAACCTGGACTAGAGCAAGTAAACCTTGAGTGACCATGATGAGGAGGGAAGGGGAGGAAACAAAGAATTTCACCATGTTAAGAAGTGATAGGCAGATGCATGGATGTGGGGGAAATGGCATCTACCCAGGCAGGACCCAGGAATGGGAGACTGCATGTAGAAACACCGTAAAAGTTGTAAATGTAAAACTAGAAGGACTTGCTTAGGCTTTACCAGTTTGATTTCTTTTAGGATTTGAAGCACTAGAGTTAGGGGCTGCTGTGATTTAGGGTTCCCCATAATCTAGATCTTAAAAGATGAGAATGACAGAAGGCAGAAGGAGCAATGAAAAGAACAATATGATAATCAAGGAGCATTTGACGAAGGTATAAACTGAAGCCGTGGCATAAGACCAGGGAGGAAAGAATGGAAATCTGGAAGGAGGGTGTGAAAAGTAAAACACTGGACATGGAGAATTGATTCTAGAGATGAGGGAGAAGAAGGAGTGTAGCTCCAGAGAAAATGACGAAGAGCCGGCTTGTGAGCAAGCATTTGAGATGGGAGAGGAAGTGGAACAATGGAGCACACATGAGGAAATGAGGAAATGAATTCCCCTGAAGAAACAGGAAAGACATACAAAGCTGGAATCTGAGTTAAGTCAATGTGGGAGACACGGGAGAAGAGCAGGAAGACCATCACAAAAGCAGCAGACCCTGCTCGTGACCATCGAGCTGGAGAAATTTAGTGGGAGAGGCTAGTGGGAAAGGCACATAAAGTAATAGAAATATGCTGTATTAGAGAAAGAGTGAAAAGTCAAGGTTAGAGATTTTTGTTTAAATGTCACTAGTAAATTAGTAGCTGAAGCTTTACAAGTGGATAAGCTCCCTGGGGCACTGGGAACAGAAGAAGAAGAGAAGAAAGCCCAGAAGTGTTTAGGGAAACATGTACAGTAAAATTAACATGAGCCAAGGCTCCAAAAAGAACAGAAAATGCAGCACTACTGAGCCTGGATGAAAATGAATATTAAAGAGGAAGATACCATTCACAATATCAACATCAGTTAATAAAAAGTCCGGGTTACAACAGAAAGTCTTGCTTCAGCAGAATTATCCAGTTCTATCACTGACATGACATGGTTGGGAAGGCACCAGTGGGTTTCAGTGAGGATATCCCTGATAAGTTTATTCCATTGTACTGGATTTTTGACTTTTAAAAGCATTTATTGAAAGCTTATTATGTATAAAGATTCAATAACTATATGCCCTCTAGAGTCTCAATATTTATTTGAATACTGCTTTCAAACATAGTTTGTTTACTGTATCTCTTTTTACATTTATTTGTTTTATTATTTATGCCTTTGAGTATTTTGCATGCATGCATGTCTCTGTACCATGCGGGTGTGCCTGGTTCTCCCAGAGGTCAGAAAAGAGTGTTGGATCTTCTGGGACTGAAGTTACATATGGTTGTTAACAGCCATATGGGTGCTAAAAACTGAACCCAAGTCCTTTTCAAGAGTAGTAAGTAGCAAGTGCTCTTAACCTCTGAGCAGCATCTTCAGCCTTCATCGTTGTAACTTAAAGAGTGTCTGTGTGTAGCTTTTCCAGAAGCTTGCTCTGAGAGGAATTCAAGTGTAAGTAGTTTATTGGAGGAAGTGACCTCAGGAAAAAAATCCAGCAGAAATGTGTATCATTAGATAGAACAGGAAAGATGCATTGTTAAACCTATTGGAGACAAGTTCCATTGACAAAATTGACAAGACAGTGTAGATGAGATCTCAAATTCTATAGAGAGAAGCATGAGGTTTATTAGTCAATTTGTATTTATCACTGGTTGAAGACTGTCATTCAGAATATGAAATCTCTAAGACTTTCAGTTAATCTCTAAGACTTACCTGGCCTTCAAGGATCTTGCTCCAGGGCCTAATAAATGTCTACATGTAGAAAATAAACAGAAACAAACAAATAAACAAAACCCATGTTTTCCACTAAACAAACAACCTTTGTCTACAGCAACAAGTGCAAGAGTGAGACAGGTATGGACATGCTTGCAACACGTAAGATGGGGCTTTAGCAAAGAATGGGTTCAAATATCAGTGTCAGGAGAGAGAGAACTAGAAGAGGAGAAATAGAGGCCTCTGTTAAATGGGATCATCATAATAATATGGATCAATAATGGCTAATTTTTTCCCTCTACCAAATTTCAATGCTAATAATTACTCTGAAACATTTTGTGAAATTTAACATAAGCATTGTCTTATTACTACGTCAATACCATGGACCCTTCATATATGCACTACCTGTTTGAAGATTTAAAGGCACAAATGAAAATCAAACAAACACTTCTATTCTGATTGAACTGAATAAAATTAGATTTCTCTATCATTTTTCACCTTTTAATTTACCATGTCATGATGAGTTTAATATTATGCAGCAATATGGAACTTTGTGTTTATGTTCTATTTAATGAAGATGCACATTGAATCATCCCAGCAGTTGGTTGAATCCAGTCAGATTGTTAGCTATTATCAGCTGATGCATTCATAAGCAAGAGAATGTGAAGGCTTCTCAAGTTCTAGACCTTCAGTCTTTTAAATAATTATTGGTCTTTGATGATATTAGTTACTACCAAGCACTAATACTAATGGGAAACTTAGTTTAGACAGTTATTTATATTTGGAAGATATACAAGTCATCAAAGAGATGACATATACATATTTAGAATTTCCTTCTTCAAGGCAGATACTGTCCAAAATTTAAAGTTAACTTTATTGAATAGATAAGGGGAGAGAGAAGACATCCTTGTCTAGTTCCTGATTTTAGTGGGATTGCTTTGAGTTTTTCTCCATTAAGTTTGATGTTGGCTATCAGATTCCTGTAAATCATCTTTATTATATTTAGATATTTTCCTCTATACCTGATCTCTCTAGGACTTTTATCATAAAGGAGTGTTGGATTTTGTCAAAGGCTTATTCAGCATCTAAGGATATGATCACGTGGGTTTTTTTTTCCTTCAGTTTGTTTATATGATGGATGACATTTACGGTTTTTCGTATGTTGAACCATCCCTGCATTTCCGGAATGAAGCCTACTTGATCATGGTGGATGATATTTTTTATAAGTTGTTGTATATGGTTTGTCAGAATTTTGTTGAGAATTTTAGCAATTAAATTTAGAATTTAGCAATATTTAACAATATTCATGAGGGAAATTGGTTTGTAATTCTCCTTCTTTGTTGCGTCTTTGAGTGGCTTGGGTATTAGGGTAATTGTGGCCTCATAAAAAGAGTTTGGCAATATTGCTTCCGTTTCTACTGTCTGAAACATTTTGAGAAGTATTGGTAATAGTTCATCTTTGAATGTCTGGTAGAATTCTGCACTGATAACATCTGGGCCTGGGGGTTTTTTACTTGGGAGATTCTCAAAGTTTTAGCAAAAGCAACAAGACATAAGGGGATACAAATTGGAAAAGAAGAAGTGAAACTATCTCTATTGGCAGATGATATGATTGTATACATAAGTGACACACAAGATTCTACCAGGGAACTTCTACAGCTGGTAAACACCTTTAGCAATGTAGCAGGATACAAGATTAACTCAAAGAGATGAGTAGTCCTCTTATACACTAAAGATAAAAGGGCTGAAAAAGAAATAAGGAAACATCACCCTTTATAATAGCTCAAATAGCATTAAATACCTTGGAGTAACTATAACCAAAGAAGTAACAGACCTATTTAACAAAAAATTTAAATCACTGAAGAAAGAAATTGAAGAGGATATCAGAAAATGGAAAGACCTCACATGTTCCTGGATAGGTAGGATCAACATAGTAAAAATGGCCGTTCTACCAAAAGCAGTCTACAGATTCAATGCACTTCCCATCAAAATCCCAACACGTTTTTTACAGACATTGAAAGAACAATACTCAATTTCATTTGGAATAACAGGAAAGCCAGGATTTTTGTTCAAAACAATTTTGCTCAACAAAAAAACCCTCAAGAGGCATCACAATCCCCAACCTCAAGTTTTACTGTACAGCTATAGTAATAAAAACAGCCTGGTACTGGCATAAAAACAGATATGTAGATCAATGGAATCAAATTGAAGATCCAGACATAAACCTAAAAACCTATGAACACCTGATCTTTGACAAACAGGCCCAAAATACTCAGTGGAAAAAAAGATAGTATCTTTAACAAATGATGTTGGCATAGCTAGATGGTAGTGTGTAGAAAACTGCAAATAGATTCAAGCCTATCCAAAACTCATATCCAAGTGGATCAAAGACCTCAACATAAACCCAGCCACTTTAAACTTGATAGAAAAGAAAATGGGAAATACTTTCTACGAATGGCACAGGCGACCACTTCCTAAATATAACACCAGTGGCACAGACATTAAGAACAACAATCAATAAGTGGGACCTGCTGGAAATTACATGCTTCTGAACAGCCAATGGTACAGTCCATAAGACAAAACGACAGTCTACAGAATGGGAAAAGATTTTCACTAACCCTACAAGTGACAGAGGACTGATCTTTAAAATATATAGAGAACTCAAGAAACTAGAGCCCCAAACTTAGAACAACCCAATCAAAAAATGGGGTTCAGAGCTAAAAAGGGAATTCTCAGCAGAAGAATTACAAATAGCTGAAGAAGCTTGAAAAAGTGCTCGACATCGTTAGAAATCAGAGAAATGCAAATCAAAACAGCTTTGAGATACCACTTGACACCTGTCAGATTGGCTAAGATAAAATACACAGATCGCAGCCTATGCTGGAGAGGTTGCTGAGCAAGGGGAACACTCCTTCATTGTTGGTGGGAGTGTAAACTGGTTCAGCCGCTTAGGAATGCAGTATGGTGGTTTTGCAGAAATTTGTGAATCAATCTCCCCAAAGATCCAGCAATACCACTACTGGGCATAGGGCATACCACCTAAAGGTGCACATTCGCACTTCAAACGCATTAGCTCAACTATGTTCATAGCGGCATTATCCATAATAGCAAGAACCTGGAAACAACCTAGATGCCCCTCAACTGAAGAATGGATTAACAAACTGTGGTACATCTACACAATGGAGTACTACTCAACAGTAAGAAAAAACGATATCCTAAAATTTGCAGGCAAATGGATGGATTTGGAGAATATCCTCCTGAGCAAGGTATCACAAACCCAGAAAGATAAGCAGGGTATGTACTCACTCATTAGTGGACTTTAAACAAAAAGCTAAGCTGCAAACCACAGCCACTGAACATATTGGGACCTGAAACACCTTGAACCGGCAACTTGCAGCCCATTCCCTCCAGAGGAACACTTGACCCAGTCTTGATGATGGGGTGAGGAAAGCTCATCTACCTGGAGTGGATGCTGAACTAAATCACCTTGGGACCTTGGGATCTCCTTCCCTTACTATGTTGCTGCTAATACTACCAAACCTTTACAGTGTGGAGCCCAGATAAGAAGCTATTGGGAAGCAAAAATCTATTTATACATTCATTGCATAATATTATTCCAGGAATAACTTTATGTCTAATCAGTTTTTGTCTTTTTTTTAAGGAAAAGAATATACTTCTTAGAATATCCTATATACATACAATGCCTGATCTGCAGAGTCTTCCCTCAGAAGATGGCATATTATTTATTAATGTACTTCAAGATGGAGACTTTAAAGATATAAAAAAGGATTTGACATCTGGCATGGTGACTCAATTAATTACCGTGTTGGATTAATTAGTGTGGCTGAATATCCTGAGCCAACCTCATGAGTCTGAGTAACATTACATTAGTTGGCAAACAAGCAATTTAAATGAGTATTTTTATTCAAATACGGTTCAAAAATGGGCAAGAAAGAGTTAGTAAGCTATATATTTTTGATAAGAAAATTTTGTCTTCATGTTAAAAAAAAAGATTGAAGTACTGTCCAAATTCCAAGGATGTGATAAAATTGCACAAATATTTGACTAATTACACACTGCACCATAGGCCACATTTTGCCCAAAGTGAAGTAAAAAAAACAAACAAACAAATAAACAAAAAACAAATCAACAACAATCAGTCATCAATGTTGATTTTCTTTTCTTTTTATAAATTTGGAATCTATGTAAAAATTCTTATCATGTTAAAAATATACTATAGATATTCTACCTAGAAGGAAGTGTGGGAAGACTTAAAATTATTGGACTCAATAGTCAGAACTTTGGTCTTCTGATCTATACAAACCCAAAATTGAAATATAGCAGATGTACAGATTTGTTAGGAGAGGTAGATTAATTAATCAATCCTCAAAATTACACACTTTAGTCTAGAAATATATAAGAATTCATTACACACTAGCACTTCCTATGCAATAATAAGCATGTTACTGTAATAGTAGAGAATGCATTTAATGGCATAATATCAGATTAAGTTCTGGAAAAAATGTTTCAAAGTAAAAATATTCTTAAAAAATCATAGTAAAATATCTAAATTTTATAAAAAAATGGTGTTGTCTCTAATAGAGCCAATAATTATTATTTAGACTCTAAAAAATTAAATTGATGTAGTAAGGTATTTTTATAGAGAGTTGTTAGCCACAGATGATCTGATACCACAGGCGATTTATATGCCCAACATAGTAGTAAAAATATTGAACACTTTCATTATACAAGCTGAATTATTTAAAAATCTTAAATATGGAAAAAATGGAACGGTAAAGGAGTGCCAAAACCACAAAAATAATGCCCCATAGGGAGCAATAAGAAGTTAAACTTTTACAAATAGGTTTATTTTTCATATATCACAATTTAACTGAAGGTAAATTGTCATGAAACAGCTATCCTGTATATATACAGACAGTGATATAAAGATTTATAGAATGTTGCATTTTAATATAGATATCATTTTGATATAACAAATGGGAAAAGTCTTTACTATTTCATAAGTGAACTACAGGCTGATTTCAATGGCAGAAACTATTGACAACACTGAAGACATGACAAACGTTTTTGGTGGTGTCTGATTGCAGTTGTGAATATGATAAATGTCTTAATTTTCAGATGTCTGTTAAGCAGTGCTAGGGAGCAAATAGAAACATGTAGGTGAAATGGGAGATTGGAAAGTCTGTTTTTTGCTTGTTGTACCTTTCAATGTCTTCAGAAATCAGGTACCCTTATAATAATGAACAGATGACTTTGGTCTCAAAGCTTTGATTAAAAAAGAGAACACAAGTTATCATGCTGATCATTCATCTTTGCCCTTACAGATACAGGCAGCCCTATGAAAGGATAGCCAAGTTGTTTATCTTTTTTTTCTTTTTTATTATGAATAAAGAAGTCACACTTTCTATCCTTGTATCCTTATTCAAGGTCCCTTCCCTTTTCCACCACATCAGGTCACTCTCTCCTCTCCACATCTCCCAATCTCCTCCCCAGCATGGGCAGGAGAACCCAAGGTCCCTATTCTTTGTGTATAACTATAATATATGATGCATAACTTGTGTCATCTGACAAATTGCACTTAAAATTATATGTGAACAGACTAAGTCTGGGTCAGCAGACACAGTAGTAGGCTGATAAGTGACCTCACTAGTCAACCATTTGATATGAATAAGTAGTTTCTTTTGAGATTATTCTTGTATTAGAGGTAAACAACTGGAAAAAGTTTGGAAATTCATAAAATCGGCACCCCCCTCCCTTTTCAATTAACTGGGCAAGAAACAGAGATAAAGCTTGACAAAGAATAGCCAACCGTCTTAGAAGGTCCACATACCAAGGAATTATTATTCAAGTCCATCTTGCCAGCAAAGGGGCCCCAGGTTGTTCCCACCGGAAGTTGCTGCCGACTCTGAATTTTTCGTTCCCCATCTCTCTGAAAGGCTTCCAACTCTCCTGTAGAGGTGAGAACAGGGGCCATTAGAACACCCACAAATACATCCTAACAATAGTATCTGTTTTGCCTTTGCTCTACACATCCGATATTTTCAGAGTTCATATAACGAAAATTAATTATGGTTCCCTGAAAACCAATGGGCCTTGGTACTCATTAAAGAAAGACTACTTGTCTTCATAACTGCATTCAAATTCAGTCTTGTTTATTTTTTGCACTTTCCACACTCAATATGCACCGATGCCATCCTTAAAAAGCAATATTTTCTTAAAAAGCATTGATTTAAAGCCAAAATAAAAAGGAAACTTTGAAGAATAAATGATGGGTAAAATTCTTGTTTCTGCTCAAAACTTTTGAGGAATAATTATCTGAAAAGTATCAAAAAACAATTGACAATATTTTGAAGTTATTAACAGTTTCAACACATATAATTGGTACATATACCTAAAGGAATGAGGTTTCTTTGTTTTGGTAAATTCCCCCTAAGGACAGTTAGTTCATGGCTATCTTCTTCTTTATATTTTTAAAATCCATAAGGGAAATAGTTATAAAACTTTACGTGTATTTAATGTATTAGAACTTAATTGAATACCTGGTAAATAGACAAGAGACTATAACAATAAGTGAATAAAAACTAAATGAGGCTCATTGCTTGAACATGGTTTAAAATGAACAGAAATTCTCATTCCAAAACTGGAGCTTTACTCAATATTTTTACCCTTAAAGCACTGTTTTGTCATAAGATTATCCAATACTTTCAACATTTTAGAAGCCTGTGTCATTAGTATAGTTTCTTGCTTCCTGTTGGTATCTCCTCTCAGCCTCTTCAACAGCAGATTTAGAATGAGAGATTGAGAGTTATTAAGTAAAAAGAAATGCATATTGAAAGCCATGCAAATTGGAAAGGAAAGTTCAAACTGTAATCCAGTTCACTCTGCTTTTTGCTTCTACATACCTGTGGTGGGATCATGTTATGGAGTAGAGCTTATGTCTTCACATTCTAAAATGCAGTCCCATTAAACTGAGCTCAGTGATATTTCTTCCCTGTTTTTTATATGTGTGCCACCTTTTTCTCAATTATTTAAATACTAATCATTATCTTTTGTGTTCTTATTGTTGCTCATCTTCTAAATCAAAAGTATATAAACCTTCTCTATACCAAAATATTGCCTAATGCTTAAAATGTTTTTATTTCAAAATTCAAATTCATCTGCATCTCCAAAAGAATGTTCAGAATAATGTCATGTTCTAAAATAACCACCAGGACTGAATTTACATAGCCCCCTCTGCTCATGCTCCCCCAACAACGATTCTCAGAAGGAAAGTGTTAATCACATTAAGATAGATAATACTCCTCAATGTTTATTATGAGAGCAGAGCAGAAATCAACAACGCTCAGCAGCAAGGAAAGAGACTTCAAAAATAGATTCTTAAAAAGAATGCTTCGATAGAAAATAACAGCTGGGCTTACATGCAAGACCCTGAAGCTTATGAAGAATATGGAAGTGTAATAATGCATTTCAGCATGTGGAATAACAAACCCATTTCCAAGCTTTTCCTTTGAAAGCATCTTTAAACCTTGTACAATAATTTTGATTAATCCATCTGAATCAGTAGCCTTCCGTAGAAAATTTGTCAAAGACAGAGCAAAGCTGGCAACCTATTTTCAAGGCGAGAGCTTTACCAAATGAGTCACCCCTCCCAGATCCACTAGCAATCTATTATAGTGCTAAAAAAATAGTCAGTGTGAAAAATATCTTTCATGTGTATTAACTTATTTGAGCCTTTGAGGATAACTTCTAAATTTACAAAGAAAATATCTAATATTTCTCAGATAAGAATTCTGAAAAATTTCTAGTGTTTATGTTTTAAACAATACCTTCATCTAAATATTAAGAATTTTGTGTTTGTACATAAGAATTATTTCTAAACAGTTCTGGTTATGCTTATATATATTTTTAAAAAACCCATGCCATGTCATGTGACACCAGAGGAATCATGAAAATTTTTGAAAACCTCTTTAAAGAGTAATTCATCCTGTCTTTCTGCGTTTGACATATTTCATTTTTAAAAGGTTCAGCTGCAGTCAAATAGTGACACTTATCTGCACCTGTGGATGAACAATAAAGACTGTCTTCTAATAGACAGGAACTCAGGTCAGACAATAAAGCAATATCCAAATACCTCCTACGTTGTCAGATGTCCCTGACTATGATTAAAATTTTAAACAGACCACAAATAGTTTGTGAGTTCATACATCCAGCTATTGCAAGCCACCTTGTTTCAACTCTCTTCTCAGTTTTTTCTATGCCATTAGACAATACCATTGTCACTGTCACTGGACAATGCCAGCCTCCTTTCTTACTTACTAAGATGTTGCTTTGAAGTTTTGGGGAACTCTTTTCTGTTGACCAAAGTAGTTTATAAATAAATCATTTATTAGTAACTGAGTTTATAAAAAGCCACAGCACAAGATATTAATATATATATATATATATATATATATATATATGGTAACAAGAAACAACAAAAATAAGATGCTAATGTTTGGAAATTATATTTACTTTGTATTGTTATTTCAGAGCATAATATTATTTTAAATATTAATAGGCATTATGTAAATTATTATTTTCCTAAAAGAAAGATGCTTTTTGTCCTCAAACTGTCCAATAACTGGCTAAACAGTCCTTTAAACATCCCTGTTAAAGTTAAGAATTAGCACTCACTAATTGGTAAGGTGTTTTCCAACACTGACTGTACCACATTCATGGTTTTCTTTCCCTGGCTATATCGTGAAAGATGCAGAGAACTCTGAGCTCCTGAGTGATAGATCCCAGTCCTAGAAACAGCTTGCCCTAAAATGGATGGTTCACTGGAACTATAAAGGCAAAGTTCCAATTCATGCCTAATCTGGGGTTCATGGCTTTATGCCTCCACTCATCAATTTATTCAGTCATTTATTACACAAATACTCATTGTATATCTGCTGAGCTCTAGACAACACGGAAGCCTCAAACTCAATGTAGCAATCAACATAAGTCTAGGCCTGCAATAATAGTGTAGGCGATGGAGTCTGTGTGTCTTGGACAGATAAAATGATAGAGCTGAGTTGCTATTTATATTTCAGGAATTGGAAGAAAATTCCAGCGATGATATTCGGGCATAAATTTGCAAACATGGACCTTGAGCAATGAGCCTTTTGAGAAGCCAAGGATTGAGTAATGGCTTGAATGAAGAAAGATCAAACAAATTATGAAAATAATGATGGGTGATAAGGTGAAGCTCACAAGTCTCTGGATCCAAGGGAATAATGTGGAAGGAACTGCTTAATAAGAGTTCCATTGCGAATAGCAAAAGAATAATGAGAATCTCATGACAGCCAGGGGAGTCACTTAACATTTCAAATTACAGTTGTTGTACACAAAAATAGGAACTGTGATAATAATAACTATTTTTTTCAATACAAAGAAATACTCTGTAGTTCACCAGATCTTCACATCACAGCATCCCTGTGTCCACCAGTGTCTGTGGTCAAAGCTCTGTCTCTTCTATCCAAATCACTTCATATTTTCACATATCTTCCTTATTCGTATCTTCCAGATTTGCCTTTCTTATCAATTCTGCCTTTTTTGTCAACTCTGACTAAGTGACTGAACAACTTCCATTGCAGGCTCCATCCCTGGATGGATAAGGTTATTAAAATTCCACTATCACTGAGTCAGCCTTTTGTACAAGATCTGAAGTCACTCCCCTTTGACCTCTCAAAGGGGGTATCTGTGCTGAGACCTCAGTCTTTCCAGGAGACTGTCCAGTGTGTGGGTTTTGCTGCTCTGATGCTTTTTCTGCAGTCAGAACAGTCCCTTTTCCCTCATCTACCGGTTAGTACTTATCCTGTTCTGGGAACTGCTTCTGCTACCCAGCCAACACTCACCAAATATTTGTCTTTACAGGCCCTGTTAATAAAGTTACATGATCAAGCATAAAGCTACTTTTCTTCCTGAAGTTTCTTTGAACTTGAAAACAGACTGAATTATTTCCTCATATTCTTATATCCAGAGTCTGAAGAATTAGCTGTAATTTCTCTTTCATAATTTCTTTTACTTCAACAAAAAAAATATCAAAAACTTGATCTACAACATTTTAAAGTGATTATTTCTGGGTTGATAATTGCTTTCATGTGTGGTACTTAAGAAAATACAAAATGAACAAAATTATGTACAGATTTTCATAGTGTGCTAGGTGTCAATTTCAGAACATTTAAAGTTGATTTTAATAGGAGAAAATCGTCTTAGTGTGTCTTCTCTTTCTAGTACAATGTTCACATGTTTCAATTGAACAGCCTCTCACTTTTTTTCATGAACACTTCATCTCTGAAAGATAGAGCTTGAAGAAAAATAAAGCCTTAATTTATCTGCCTAGTTCATATTTTTGCTGCTACTCTTCAAAATGAAGCCTTATTTTTAACATTTTGAGTAGCTTCACAGAAAATGTCTGAGACACTTAGGATGGTCTAATCAATTTTAGTAAAAGATAATATTGTTAGTGCTGTGGGCTGTTTCTCTTATCTTCTTGATAATGTATACTTTTAAAAGTCTGTGATTACTCAAAGACTTATGATAGCTCCACTTAAAAAAAGAAGCTAAGTCAAACCACTCCTAAATACCTCTCAGCTTACATAATACCAATTCAGTTTTAGGCCTAAATAAAATAAATTGACCGAAGGGAAAAGAAGTTTAAGTCACCAGAAATGACCTCAAATCTTTTTTTTTAATGAAAGGGTTTTCAATAGATAATTTTTCATCTCAAAGGATCCCTTTACATGCCTCTTTAGAAACAAAAGTCTATAAAAATATTAGTACACAAAAAAGGAAATATGTGGGCCTTTTCACATCACTATCCGCAATCAGCTGAATTCAGTTCCAGCTAAATCTAGCATTAAGTTGATAACATAAGCATATATGCTATTTTACTTAACGTCTCTTAACTGTGGGCTCTGCTTTCCTAAAGAACGGGGTTCAAGTAAATGAGATGATATAAGATCCTATTTCATGTGCTGAAAATAAATTCTGAATTGGTTTAAACTTGGTTTTAAATATATAACCAAATTTCAAAGCAGAGCACATGAATTGGTTTGAAATGTTTATCAGGCCTCACTAGAGCAGAAGGCTATAGCTTCAGAACCCATATTTATATTTTCTTCATGGTTGGAAAACATTATACATCATGGTATCAAACATGGACAGTCCCGAAGTCATGCTGAGTTCAAAAAGCGCTCAAAAATTCAGAAACATTTTCAAAGTCAGCCAAGGTGGCCAAAGTATGGCAATGCTCTTTGCTATTTTATGGTTTAACCATTTGACAGCTGCCTGCCAGACACGTGAGAGGGCTAGAACATTTTCACTGATGATTGTCTGTCTGCACAGGCAAACCACAGTCTTGCCACTACACTGACTTCTGCAAGCACTAATAACTGCGTGTCCCATTTCCCTTCTGAGACAAACAGCTCCATTTCTTTTATGCTATATTGATGCATCCCTAAGCATTGTTTGACTCAGTAAATAATAGTTGTTGGGTGATGGCAACAAATTGCCTTATAAGGATAGCTTTTCTAATTTCCTGTCTCAATTTTTGAGTCATACAGTCACAACACACACTAAACTACAGTTTTGAACATAAACTTGAAATACGACATTTCCTATTCAAGTACTCCAGTCAAACCCTGATAAATCAGGCTGGCCAAGCAGTGATCTTATCCCTTCTGACTCTTTAATAAATCGAACCTTGTAAGTTCCTACTGTTGGAAGTTGTCACTAAATGAAATTGTGACCTTATCCGGCGCATGAACTTATCCCGCTGACAACCACATTTATTGTGTGGATAAGAAAGGGGAAAAAAAATAAAAGAGGAATAAAGAAAAAAATGAGATATTTGATAATTCTGATCTTAGCCATATGTAACTCTAACAGATGGGATCTTTTTGATGTTCTATTAATGATTTGCCAAAGATGAGTCTACTTAAAGAAAAATGCTCACCCTAGGTAAGTGCTAGGGCGCTGCAGATGGCATTAAAAGTGCATGAAGAGGTACTAGGTGGCAGAAGAGAATCAGTAGCTATTAGTCTATCACAAAGAGCCCTGAATTAGCTTGTAATTACACCGGAAAGATAACACAATGGTGGCTGTGAAATAGAAACATCCCCCTTTACAGGCTGCATTTGGTACTTGAAAACTCTAAAGACTCTGGCATTTTCTAAAGCCTACAGTGACTCAAAGTGCTGTGTCTCTCAAGATGCAAAGCATTTCCTAGGGCTAAAGCTTGTAGAATGTCATATGAAATTATCAACGTGTACGGCATTATTTAGGGAGCAAATTGATCCACATATGCCATAAAATGTTGTATGCATTACAAACTTGGGTAATTTTCACCTTATTAGTCTGAATGACTTTGAGAATTGATTTTCTTCCTGAAAAGAAGAGATAAAATATGGGTATAGGAAATAATATTGCTGATCTAGACCAGTAGTACTCAACCTTTTTAATGCTGGGCCCCTTTCATACAGTTAGTTCCTCATGAGGTGATCCCCTGCCATACAATTATTTTGTTGATACTTCATAACTGCAATTTTTCTGCTGGTATAAATTATGAGGTAAATATCTGATATCTTAGTTGACTCCTGGTTAAGAGTTATTTGAGTGCAAAGGGGTCGTGACCCACAGTTTGAGAACCATTGATCTAGATTAACAATGTAGCTGTTTCTACAAACACCACCACGTAAAACGAATAGAGAAAATTCATCTACGTGTCTGTGTTTAAAGTAAGGTGGGGAAAATCGGGACTTCCTATTTTCCTCTTTTCTATATGGCCTGTGCACAACTGGGTAAAATAGCTATGGCGGATGTCTGAAGCACGTGCTTGGCATGCCTTGCCCTAGGAAAACTTTGGAAGAATGAATGGGAATAGGAGCCGCTGTCCTTTGAGACTTTTCAGTTGTCGGAAGTAGGAAGGTAGTCAACAATTCTCTGCTCAGATATCTGGCACAGTGGGCTTCCCTGCTGCTAGGAGACTGCACTGACCTTCCAGACAACACTCCTTGTCAGAGGCTGACCTAACACCACTTCCTGATTCCAATCTTGAGAAGCAGAGTGAGGTTATGTTTGGGAGTCCTGTGCTTAAAATGAATCATTATGGAAGTACCACAGCTTGGCTGGCAGACACAGGAAACACAGTGGGGGGCAACAGTCTCAGAGAAGCTGCAAGGGGACACAGAGGTCAAGACTGCAGGGGCTGCTACCAGAGCCTGACTGCTCCAGGAGGAGCCACTCCAAAGGAAACTTCGGAGAGTCATCAGCGGAGGTAAAGTCAAGAAGAGAAGTTTTTACAGCAACACTTAGGAAAGTCAGCAAATCTGACTGATGAGCTATGACTGTGAACTTCATCCAACTGTATTTCTTTCTTTAGTTAACATGCAATCAAAATCGCATGCTTTCTCCTAGTCTGCTGTCACTAAACTGTAAGAAGCTGTTTCATTGACATTAGAGTTTACTACAAGTTTTAGTTGATTTTTAATGACTGAAATTAGATATTCATTGCTTTACTAGATATTATTTCTCTTGTAGCTTGTAGTATGGCAGAATTCAGTAGGTCTTCAACATGATAACATGGTTTAGATGGAGATGGAAAGATTTACACTGACAAAATTGGACAGATCAACATCCTTAGGCATCATTTGCAATAGGGTGATCTATACCTGGAAGAAAAAGGTCTGGATGGGTTTCCATTAGGGAGTGGGACCTAGTGGATTGCAGCATTAAAGGACCAGAAGTAGCAGAATGGTTTGACAGATCAGTGATGACATGGGGGACCATCCTGAAAGCTTTCAAGAACTAACTTCCTGTGAAGTTCTTCCTGTCAGCAATAGAGAAGCACAAAAGCCCAGATGTATTCTACTGGGCTTTGTGGATTTTGATTTGGAAAACACAGGCATCAAATGGTACTAGATTATTACTTTAAAGAGTTTAAATAGCAAATCATAAAACACTAAAGATATGACATACCATGAAAGAATATTAACCCTGTGGGTTTTCAGCTCAAGCCTAATACCATTACCAGAATACCATATAAAATGTAATGATTTGTGAATCCTTGAATGGACTGTGGGAAAATAAGTCACACACAGTCAAAGTTACTAAAGTACAATTATATCACTTAGCTCTCTTCAGTGTATGGTATCTCAGGAAAATTGTTTAGTTTGACACTTCCTTAGTCCTTGGAAGATCTGAATTATAAAGCATAACACTGATATGAAGTTGCTTATTTTTAAAGTTTAAGCATTGTATTATTAAAAAATTATTACTTTCATAGGTGCTGGCAAAAATTTAATATCTACTAGTAAGGTAATCTGTATGCAGTTCTTGTATTTTTGAATGTGTGTATGTACTGTAAAGTCACATAAAATGATCAGAAAAAACTGAAAATTCCAGGCTCCATCATGCTAATTTGGGGTATTGATAGTCAGTCTTACTATAGTTTGAAGGTTCTGCTGTCTAGTATATTTCTTAGAAACAATGAACATCCTTGCTATGTGTGATTCCTCCATCAATTTCTGAAGCCTTAACCCTAACCCACTTACATTGTCTAATAGACCTTTTCTGATTCACTCGGGCTCTTTGTCAAAAGTCCACAGGGATGGGCTCTTTTTCCCTCTAGTGCAATTCTGGATTTCAACTCTGGCTTTTTAACTCTCTCATGCTTTATTATTTTCCTTAAAATAATTACAAGCTAAGCAGGCAGCTCAGGCCCTCATCAGCAGCCACTAGAACAGATTCAGGTAGAAGATTAGCTGTCACTTGATTTCGAATGCAGAAGGTGTATACCTAAAAGACAGTCCATAGGCAAGTTGATTGAAAAGGTTAAAAGTAAACCCTGGGCAATCATTACAGGCAGAAGAGTGGGAAACTTGTGTGACCAGCAGGAGTTCATAATAAAAATTTTCCATTTCTGTCACCAAATTTCCAGAAAGATGCACAAAATTTAAATAGTAAAGTTCCACATCAAAGTATATTCTTCAGGGGCAAGATTAACTTAAGGTCAGCCTGTCTGTCATCCCTTCCTTTGCCAACCCCCACATCTGTAGCTCACTGAGACTCACCTGAAACTCATTATATAGCCCATGTTAGCCTCAACTCATGACAGTCTTTCCACCTTAGCCTCCCAGAGTTCTGGTGTTACAGGCATGAGGCATCATGCCCAGCAAATCACTCACTTACTAGATAAAGTAAATCAAACTAAATTGAAAAGTCTATCATGTTACTGACTCTTTATTCCCAATAATCCAGAATGCAGAAGACAAATGAATATTCCAAACGACTCTCAAAAACTTAAGTCATGTTGATAGCAATTCCTCCAGAAATGACTATCACATATGAAATTGTACATAACTACTTAAAGCTAAAAATTCACTGTTCTTACCTCCTCAAACTTGCAAATATTGTATGTTTTCTATAGAACACTTAACATCTCCAATATATTAAGTACAAATATGCTCAGTATATATGTCATTATTTCTTTTTAAAAATTTGTTATTGTGACATTGAACCTGATGCCAAAGACTCCTGTAGTTCTCTGCCACTGTGCTCAACTCTAAATCTCTCTTTCTTTGTCTTCTCTTTTTCATCTCTCATCCCCTCCCTGACTCTTTATTTCTATAATATGGAGAATGGATATACTCTAGATCTTGAGGAATAAGAAATGAAGGAAGCAAGAAAAGAAAGCAAACAGACTGGCTGATAATGCTCAGGAACATAGCTTTGATACACTCAACAGCTGTTGCTTAGCCCAGGCTGGGTCCTTTCTTGCACATAGAATGAGCTGTAGTTGAAACCATCATTTCTGTGGAGTGGTCCAAAGAATAATATGAAAACTTCATATGATTTAAATCCACCATATATTAACTTCTACACAAAAAAATTAATTCCATGACTATTTTACTCAAAAAGCAATATTTAACTGAATTTTAATTCAATAAACATTTTTTTATTTAAAATTATGTTTTAACTACTTTCAATGCCAGATTTAATATTGGATATTAGATGCAGAAATAAGAATGTCCTATCAATCATTTTTGTATGTGGTTTATTTGAATGGTGGTAAAATATTCATTGCCTGGTATAATAAGTTTAAGGTAAAATAATTTCCCCAGAAATAGGATCTAAATGAAATATAGCAAGGGACCAGAACAAGCTCAGCTACTTCTTTCCTTTTAAAAATCAGAAGCAACCACTTTTAATAATGGACAAAGCACAGTGCTAAGGCAAACATGGAAGGGCATTTGCTATGTTATACATAAAGTGTTTGCCAGGCAGAGGTTCAGAGATTATGAAAACTTTGCTTTAATATAAAATGAGATCAAATGAGATCAAACAAATGGCCTGCGATTATTCAAACAGTTTTAAGATTGAAGGAGTGACTATCAGTAAGTTTCTGGTTTTCAGTAAGTATGTTATTCTTAGGCAAAATAGTATTTTTTTAAAAATGCTAGAAACTATTTTATAAGCTGCTTTCTGCATTACATATAAAAATATTCTCAGTATTTGAAATTTTATTTTACTTTTCAATAATTTCACATGAGATCATGTAATAATCCTGGAAATGCTCAATGGGTTAAAGGTCAGATGAACAAGTTCATTTGTAAGTGTATTTTTGAGGCAGCTCAGTTCATAGAGAAGTCTGCCCAACCACTGTTGCTCTAAGTATGATGATCTCATTTAGAAATAAAGATGCCATGTTTGATATCAAAGTCTAATATCCGCAAATGATCAAAATTATTTATACTATACAGGCAATGCAAAAAGTCAACTTTGCTTTTTAAAGAAATTCTTCACAGTTCCACAGTTTTATAAATCATACAATGATGACTATGTGTCAGAATATTCAAATAGGTAAATAAGTAGTAACTTTAAAAAAATATCTTTAAAATACTACTATGTAAATGGATAGATGTTGCCTACCAATAGCAAGAACTTTAGTGAATAGGCCTCAGAAGCTAAAAAAAAATTAAAATAAAAAATACCTATTATATATGAGAAATTTTGATGTATAAATAAAAATGAGCATAAATGCAAAGATAGTTCATCATAAACTTAAGAAAATGGCATTCTGCAAATCTAGCCTGGTTGTTTTATTTATAACTATCAGCCATCTAGAAGTGCTAAGGAATAATAAGTATAGTGATATAGAAATGATTATACCTATTTCTTAGAGTCAAAATAATAATTTTCATTATAAAAACCTTGATTCTAAGCACATTGTATTCCATCTTTATTAAGAACTAATACATGAGTTTCCCTCAAGTCTGTATTTTCTGATTAAGAAAATTACGATACTGTAGTGTCATGCTGTTACATAACACAGCATAAGACAGCCAAAAGGATGTATGCCATATTTAACAAATTCCTTTATTGATCTGTGGGGAGCAGAGGAAGCCTTCGTAGAACATACAAGGAACAAATGAAAGCCTGAGTAAATGAGTATTATTGACAAAGATCCCAATGCTTCAAACATATAAGAACTGACAACACCTTCCCCAGGATTGGCTCAGGAATAGGAAACACCTTTTACCAGTCTATGTGCAAAGGTTTACAGAGTGTATAGAAAACAAACAATGAAGGTTCCCCCTCCCATATGTCTGTAGCTAGAGACTGCTTCCCTAAGAAGATCTCCTACTGAAACAAGCAAATCTGTTCTCCTGTGTAGTGTATAATAAAAGAGCCCAGTATCCAGGTTGTTATGTGGATGAGATGGCCTCATCAGAATAGAATATCCATGGCTCACCTAACCGTAACTTTTCTGTTTGTGTGTCTGGGAGTCTGTCTTATTTCTTCATTGACCATTCAATAAGCCTTGTAGGATTCATCAAATCAATTAAATCATTGAAAGGGTGGGATATATATATATATATATATATATATATATATAAATTCCTGGACTTTAGTAGAGGGATGGAGGAAAACTTTGTTCACCATTGTGAAGAAACAGCTTAGATTGATTGCTATATATCTTTGTAGTTACTTTACTATGTTAATTTACATGAGAAAACCCTCACCCCACAGTCATGTATTTGAAAACTTGGTTTTCTAGCCTGTAGTATTATTTGGGGAGGTTATGGAACCTTTATGAAGTGAAGTCTTACTGGAGCAAGTATGTCATTTTCTGCTTCTCCTCTCTGCTTCCTTCATGTATTTGAAAACTTGATTCTTGCCTGTAGTATTATTTGGGGGAGGTTATGGAACCTTTATGAAGTGAAATCTTACTGGAACAAGTATGACATTTTCTGCTTCTCCTCTCTGCTTCCTGCATCAGTACTATTGGAAGTAATTTATAAAGTACAGCTCTAACTCATTAGTTTCAGAGGAAAATAAGACCTGTATGAGCTACTGGACTACAGGCTATTGCTGGGCTATTTGTGTGATAAATCTGGCTTCATTCTGCCCAGCTTGAGTTTTAGAACAACCTTAGCTGTTTCAAACTGAAGTCTCAAATACGGGACACTCAGGGACACTACTTTTGTGTTTCCTCAATAGATTACAATCTTTGGCTCAAATTTCCTGACTATCCCCATTCTTCCCCTTTGGAATAGGTAATATGTATTCTGTCCCACTATATGAAGTGTGATTTTGTTTTGTTTATTTTTGCAGAGGTCACAGTTATAAAATTGCTTTAAGTCTCAGAAGAGATTTTGACTTTGCAACATTGTTGAGACTGTCACAAACTATGGGAAGGAACTTCTAAGGTTGAACTAAGTTCATTTTACATCAGGAGATGCCATAAACCTGTAAGAGACAAAGATACAAATGTGTTGCTTTGAATGAGAAATGTTCCCCACAGGCTGATATATTTGAACACTTGGTTTCCCTCTTGGGGTTGCAGTTTGGGGAGCTTATGGAACCTTTAGGAGGTGCATCTATGTGGGAGGAGGTATATCATATTGGTAGAGGCAGGCCCTTATATTCAAAATTTTAGCCCACTCCCTACTCTTTTTCTGATTCCTGTGTGTAGATAGTGTGTGAACAGCCAGCTAATGCTGCTACCATGTTATGCCATCGCTGCCACTGTGGACTTCAGCCTGTAGAGCCATAAGCCTGAGCAAGCTCTCTTGTCCTTAAGTTGCTTTTGGTATTTTGTCTGAATAACAGAGAAGTAACCAATAAATTAACCATGGGAAGTCAGCTAGTTCAACACTTGCTTCTAAGCACTCATCATAAGAACACATACGCAAAGGGTTGTTATGATGTTGGACATACAGAAGATACTAAGCAGAGGCTACGGATTTTATCTTGACATCTTTCAGATAATTACGTGAAATAAAAAGAAGCATATGGATAGAACTTTCTTCATTTAACCTTTAGGCTTGATAATAGTCACTGCACAAGTGAGTACTAGAGCCATTTTTATTCCACAGGGATAAAAGAACAGAGCAAATAATCCTGAAATCCAGAGATAGCAGGAATATGTCCTGGAGCTGATTCTACTCACACAGGTAATTCAGAGATTCAGTCCACAGTAACCCTCTGCTGATATTTCTTTCTTGCCTCATAGCTAAGCCAAGCAAAGGTAGGTAGCTGTGAAGGTCAACATCAAAGATGGGTCACCCACTCCATTTCTAGATAATCAGGATTAACTGCTCCACTGACATTATCCTGACATTATAGAGTTCCAGAGAAGAGAAAATAAGGAATATGTGGGCATGTTAGTTAAAAGATTAAAGTTGGACAATACTATTTAAAACAATAAAAAATAGTTTCTCAACGTAGCTAGTTATTGTTTTATTATTTCTCTTCAAGTACGCCCAATCATAAAATGAAAATGTAACAAAGTATTAGGTGAGGACACACAATATTTAAGACACTCATTTGAGTCCGTTCACACTTAGGTCTTGCTGCTACAGCAAACTCAGGGAGTGTGTCTGGAAATAAGCTAGGTAAGCCACTTAGATGACAGCAAAGGAATCTTATTATCAGTTGTTGATACTACTCATCTTATTTTATAAGTTATCTAATATAATGGACTTTTTCTAAGTTATTTATCTAATGTAATGTACATATCCCCATTTTCTTAACTTAATGTCATATTTAGTTGTATTAATTTGAGTCAGAATTCTATTGGAAGAATTGATCAAGATTGAAATATAGAAATCAGCACTGCATGAAAAGCATATATATATATATATATATAATATACTCAGGGTCAACAAGTAAGTAGGTTAAGGTTGAGAATGATTGTATTTACTATTACTTTTACTAACTCATTACAGTTCAGGGAAGATTGTGTTTCCATAGATCAACTGCAGCCAAGCAGGTAGCATTTAGGTCTGACTAAACTCACTTATTGATTCATTTAATAAACAATTATAAAATGAACATTATTCTGCATCTGAGCCTACAATGACATGTTTGGGGGATCATTTTCCTTAAGCAATGCCATTTTGCTCAAATAATTATGATGAAACCAATACTGAACCCATGTTTGTGTTTATTATAAAGGTACAATTTCTAACATGTGAAACTTTATCTCCCCTTTTCTCCAGAACATGGGCTTAGCTGATATATACATGTAGCCTCAGTTTGTTATATAAAATATAATAAAACTGGTAAAATAAGAGCTGAAGATTGAAACAGGAGCTAGAAGCAAAATAATATTATAATAAGCCATATTGGAAATGAGACTACTTAATAGAATAAATTCTAAAGCACTTAAGAGAAATTAATTTGCATATACACAATGCAATTACAAGGGAAGAGGCCAGCATCATTAGAGCAGGTTGAAAGAAGACTCCAATTACAAATCATAGCAATCCCCACTTGACCTCACTTAGAATACTGTTTGCCGTAAATGTGATCTACTATTTCAATTGAAATTGATAAAGTTTTGTCTAGCACTCAATCAACCAGTGACCATGTCCTAAATAGTTCAGTCTATATCATTTTCCTATCTCCACTTTTGAGGAAATTTAATTTAGAACATCTTATTTTATTAAGGATTTTTGCAATTTGGGAAACCTAAAGAATCTAGGTTTTATAACTTGATATAAAAACAGTATGAATAGTCCCAGGAAAACAAGATTAAAAGGGGAGACCTACAAAACCTTTTTTCAATACCCATCCATCTTAAGATATTTCACATTTTCCATGCTACTTTACACAAGCATCCATCAAAGAACCTTCCATATTGCAGCATGCATGTGCTGCAATGGTGTGTCCTCCGGACAGCTGACAAAGTTAATGTCTTGTTGTCTCTTTACAGTTATATGCTCCTTGAAGAAACATCACCTGAAAAACCATTGTTCCCCTGAAGATTAATACTGTATAGGACAAATGTACGAATATAATTTTTAAAATTATTCTATGTAGAGGAAGATGAGGGAGAAGGACAGAGAGAAAGGGATGTGGGAGGGAAGAACAAAGGGAAAGAAGTGGAGAGACAGAATAGATGATATTTGCAAAGGCATATAGAGAGGTCTTAACTATAAAGGATTAGGGACTAATTAGACATCTCCAGCAAGTCTGACGACCTAGCTTCATCCCTGGGGCCCACAAGTGGAGAGAACTTACTTCTGCATTTTGTGCTCTGATCTCCTCACGCAA
Organism: Sigmodon hispidus; assembly: GCA_004025045.1. NCBI lineage: Eukaryota > Metazoa > Chordata > Mammalia > Rodentia > Cricetidae > Sigmodon > Sigmodon hispidus. Next base: position 366,825 of record PVIH01000050.1, read on the forward strand.
CCCTGAATAAATAAATCAAAATGTGATTTAAAATATATATGGCACATGCTGAACACAGATGTAATGAACTAAGAAGGTTATTCACAGCTGGAAACTTAAGAATATAAAGCATCTTTGTGGTCTTCAAGAGATTTAATTTCTTCTAAATGCCTGAATACAGTGATGATGTTTTAAAAATAAAAATGGTAATACATTTTTGTCATGTTAGATGAATTCATAACAGTATCCTGTGTGACAATTTTGGGTCATGGGAAGGTAGATTAGAAGAACCCAGACATTTTATTTCTCTTCTCTCGAATGGAAATGAAACTGAGTTCTTCAGAAAATTTCAGTCTGAAAAGTTGTTTCTTAACTTCTAATCTGGTATCATTAGAAATTTTATTGGTACAGGTGTGGTGTCACATGACTGAAATCCCAGTACCCAGGAAGCACAACCAGGAGGACCAAATTAAGGCCCAGCTCTTTAGCTACACATAGTATATAGCTTGAGGCCTCATTTGACAGAAATTGCTCTTTGTTGGTCTATTTACTTCAATTGATACATATACTCTCTAGGTATATATATATATATATATATATATATATATATATATATATGTATATATATATATGACTTTAAAAATAACTGAAAAAAACATCTAGTTCAAAACAAAACATTTAGTACTAGTTCTAAAAAATTGTATACACACATATTATTTAAGTAGAAGAAATCAGAAAAAAAAAATAAGCAGGCTATTTTGTTGCCAATATCCTAGTTGGAAATATTGTTTTACAAAGTGGTACCACTGAAAAAATTTGAATAAAATATATTAGGGCTCTTTCTTAGCTGTTTCTAACTAGTGTTGGTCAATTTGTAATTATTTTAATTAACATTTTAGTTGAGAATATGATGTTGTTGGGTCTGGAGAAGCAACTCAGTTGGTAGAGCACTTGCCTGGAATGTGGGAGGCCTCTGGATTCTATCCTGAGCCCCACATAAAACCAAGACCGTATAAAAGCAAATGTGGTGGTGCATGGCTGTGGACATGGATGCTAAGGGAAGGGAAGTGTGAAGTCATCTTTAGCTACATCATAAGCTTGAGCCCAGACAGGGTGCATGAGACCCTCTCTCAAAAATTAAAAAAAAAGATTAATAAGCTTAAAATATCTCATATGGGGGTAATTTATAATTACAAAACATAGCCAGATTTTGGTAATCACACCATAGGTAATACAATCAATAACCAATGGAAATATGAAGTCTATCTCCTCAAGTGTTAAACATGAGGAAAGAAATTACCTTGACTATCCAAATGTGTAAGTCACTAATTAAAGACTTTAAAATAAACAGAATTCTTTTAATTTTTATTTGCAGAATTTCAACTCTAGTATTTTGCTCACGATCAACAAATACAAATTAATTAGAGCAGCTGACAGACAATAATTGCTTTGTATAGATGAATAATTTGTTATGTGAGTACTAAACAGTAAGACATTCCTTCTTTGGAGCTTGTATTAATTCCTGATGATTTTTTTAAAAAAAACAATTTAATGACTTTTTACATTTTATTAATTTTTAATATATAGAGACATCAATTGACAATCATTTTTATTCTTAAACTCCTAGTTTATATTTTGGAACAATAATCATCTACATTTAAAAAATAACAATTTATAAAAATGGAAGGAAATTTTTAATGCCATTTGCTAACCATTTTCTCATTTGATTATATTTGTAAAAACTAGGCTAGATCCCATCAGATAGATATTACAGTATTGTGAAGTACAAAAAATATACCTCTGAAGTCAATTTAATATGCTATACTGTTTTAAATGGAAATGTACTAAAATGCAGATATTGATCCCTAATGAACGATGCTAATACTCTATTTTGTTGGTGCGGTCATGGCCTTAGGTTTACACCTTTAAGAGAATTAAACTTAATTGCTTACTTTCAGTTTCCAGAGAAAGCAGTGCCTTTAAGCAAGATGTAAACAAATTTATATTGGTATGTTTATCTAAAACAATTCAGTAAGACAAGCATTTCTTCCAGTTCAGACACTCCTCTTTGATCCAGGATATTCATGATATTTCACTTAAAAATATAGATTTAGAATTGATAATATGTTTGCTAGAAGGACATAGATTTGAAGTCCAGATTTATTAAGTAGCAACAATATGACAGTAAAAGAGTTGAATCCATTGACAGGTGAGTTTCTTATTAATCAGAGAACTAATTCCAATGTAATATATCCTTGTAATAATTAAATAATGCAATATTTACTATAATATGGATGAATCTAGTATATACAAACACATAAAGACAAAAAGAAAGAAATAGCCTACTAAGCACAGTCCCTGTGTTTTGTATAGTTCTCTAAAGTAGAAAATAGGGATTTGTTTCCTCCCCACATTGATTTATAACTTAGCACCCAATTGGTTAATTTTCTGACGTGGGCTAGTATCTTAACACTGAAGAACAAAAGTCTTGAATCCTGGCAGTTACTTAAAACCTGATTCAGTCATATAATGGTACTGAGAGGACAATGCTATACAACATAAAGGATTAAGGGCCAGAAACATCCCTCCGGGTTTAATGATGAGACATGGAAACAAAAGGGGAAAACACTTCCAGTTGCAGTTCTATGAATGCAGGATCCTACTGCTGATGTCTTAATTTCTGTTATGATCATAATTCATTGTTAAGGTTGTTAGAAAGCTCAAAACCAAAGATCTACAGAAGCGATGAGGAGCTGAATCACTTAAGAGAAAAGAATTCATGGCATATTATAAGCACATTTAGAAAAAAGTGTTAGCTTGTGTGAAACTTATATAGTAAACTTTCTCTTAAATCTTGACAGAATGCTTAAGAGAGTCAGCAAAGAGAAGAGAGATTGATTTTGCCTCATATCATAGAGGTCTGGGTTTATGGTTGTCTGTCCCTTTGTTTTAGGCTTTAGGGCAAAAACATTACTGATGAAGCACATGGTGAGTAAATTCAGTTACCCGGTGGTTTCTAAGAAGCACTGTATAACATGAATGGGCAAAGGCTAAGCTGTACCTTCTAAAGATAGATTCTTAGTAACTGATTTCTTCTAACTGGGTCCTGTCTTCTACACTTTCATCACCTTCTAATCTGTTTACAATTGGAATCTAATTATCTATTAAAGTTTGTTAGTTTAGAGCCTTTATTTTCTAATTGTCTCTGAAATGTCCTCTCAGAAATAACCAGAGGTATACTATACTAATCTTGTAGGAGTTCCTTTCCACAACCTCACTATATAACTTCTTTTACATGAACAAGTATTTGAAGAAAGGACCTTAAAGTAAATTCTATGTTGAGAGTTAAGTCTCTTTAATTTATGAGATTGAAAAATGGCTTCATGGGTAAAATCCTTGCCCTTCAAGCCTGAGAACTGGAGTTTGGATTCTAGAACCCCACCTAGATTCTTGGTGGACATGATGTTTTTCTGTAACTCCAGTTTGGAAAGGAAGAGATAGGATCCTCAGAGGAAATGTGTAGCAAGACTGGGCATATTTTAGAACTCTGAGATGAGTGAGATCTCTCACCTATATCAATTTCAGATGTCCACATGCACAGGCACTCAAGTTCACACATACCTACACAAAGGTCTACTCACATATATGAAAACACTGCATATACACATGGACAATGCACATGAAAAACAAAAACAGAAAAATATATAAATATTACATTTTTAGAGAAAGTGCATTTTATTTAATTTTGAATGATTAATGTAAAATGTAACTAGTTGATTACAGGATAGCTATTAATGTACCATAATCTATAGATATCAATTTGTAGTAACTATCATGAGCCATTGACATTATCATTTAGATGTTTAAAAAAATCAAACCATGTCATATTATTTTTATTCAGCAGATGAGAAAGCTAAGGGGTGGTGGAAATGCACTATTTCACAAAACCCTTTTATAAATGTTATATCTACAACTAGAGGTTTTTGCATAAATGAATCCTACTAGGTAAAATCATTTTCATATTGAAATAGAAGTAAAAGTTAGAGACAAAGTAAATACAGAAAGACAAGGAGATGAGTAATTTGAGAAGATGAGAGAGAAAAGGAACCCAACAGTCACAATCATATAAAAAAGTTTGACTTAAAACATCTAAGTGCTAAGAAAAAACATAATACACCAAACAATTATTTCTAAATTGCTCATTATAATAGTGCTGCAGATTACCTCTTTTAAAATGGCTTAAAGGCAAACTCTTCAGGCGGTTTGGGAAAAATGGAGTAATATAATAAATAAATGTCAGCCAAGAAATGCAGAAAAAGGAGTTATAAATTTTCTTCGAGGTACAGTGGAAGATTTAACACTTGTAAAATGATACAACTATCCCATGATCTGACTGTACTGATATTGGTCAACTTTCTGGTTAGGGTCTTGTGAGTACCTCTAACACCAACATAATTATAACTTTGCCATCAAAAAGAGGTACATAATAAATCCGAGACTCTTTCCTCCAGCCTCAGAAAGGTGCGTGTAAATTGTTGGAGGTCATTTTTATGGGTTCGTTTACTATCTATCATAGTTATGACTACACATAAAAACTGTCCTGTAGACAATAAATACGTCTCAGGCAAGGCCTTACTCTTATCCATGGAGTGTAGTTACTGCAAGGAAGCTCTGGCTCCAATGTACACTACAGCAGATCCTGAGTAGAACATGATTAGAGAGATTTTGGAGTGATGTTTTGTGAAACCAAATTTTCACAGATGGGTAGGATTAATGGTGTTTTCAGGAAGAAGGGAGGGGGGATTTACTCTGTCACTGTTCATTCTCCAGTGTGCCTATACTCAGAAATTTTCTTCAAAATCTATATCCCTTTTACTGGAATGAATTAAACTTTCAAAAAACCAATTCAAGTACATAACCATAATGTTTATCACTTAAGGTGTCTCAGGCAAACATCATTCATCTCTTACTGCAGTACAGAATCAATACATTTGTGAACCATAGATATTGACAGGAAACTCAAACTGATATTGAGCAGCTCATGCATCTTACATTATCTTGCTTTGTAGTATTTTAATCAACTTTTTTGATAGCCAAATAATTAAAACTGGGAAACTTATTTTTTAAACATGTTTATTCAGCTCACCACTTACTAGGTCTAAGTTTTTAATGGTTCAACTCCTATTTGTTTCCGGTTAATTGATATAATTTGTTAGCTTTAATTTCTCTTTCTAATAAGACATTTTACTACAAGATTTCTTCAAATTCTATAACAATTTCTTTGAATGTTGTATACAAGTCATATATTTTCTAACTGAAGTTCCTTTCCAAGAGTAAACACCATTAATTTTATTGTGAGCCACTTTATATAAAGGGCTTGAATTTTTTAAGCTACAAAGACAACTGTGTTTAATTGTTAGGGAAATCTTGTGAAGAGAGGCATTTAACTGCTAAAAATTGTTTAACCAAAATATCTTAGTTCAAAATGTTTAACAGTGTACTTTCATTTCTGTTCACTTGACCCATGCTCATTTGTAGTAATTGTAATCAAACACAGGACTCTGTAGAGGCCACAGGGGTGCTCTACCAGTCAGCTACACACTGACCTTTCCCATTTTCTCCTAACAGATGATCAATTTTCAACATATTCACAGTTGGAGGAAACACACACTATATCCAAACCACAGAAGTTAGGAAAATAATCCTGGAATAGAATTATAAAACAAAAAATGCAAAAGTGAGAAGAAAATATGAATCATTGTGCCACTTTAATTAAAAATTAAATCTAAATTTTTAAAACAGATGATAAATATGGTTGAACTTCTAAAACTTACACGGATTTAAGGTACTTTAAAAGAAATGGGAACAATGACTCAATAGTGTCCAAAATGTGACTTCTACCACCCCAGGATCTACAGAAATGCTATCTTATTTTATTGAAAGAAATAGGCAGGAATAACCTAGGCTAAGATGAAATATATAAAGAGTTTGTTAGGCATTTTGAAATTGTAGTTCTTTTTATCTTCAAGATGAACATATCGTGTGGTTATCATCATACCAATTACATTTGAAGAAAGAAAATCTTGTGGAAGGTAATATATTTGTTTTAAAGAATGGTAAGAAAGGCACGATTCACCTTTCAGAACCCAAGGTATTCGTTCTCTGTATTGTTTAAATGAGGAAGGGCTGACATGTGCATGATTACAAGAGTTCTTTTGACATAAAAGCCCAAACAATAAGTGTTGTCAGATTGCAATGACATTATTTTGGCTTTGATTCCATGTGAAGTAATGGGCAAGCATACCTTTTTTGGGAATTGAAGTTACCAAAAATAAGTACATATTGTGGTAAACTGATTAATAAGTTAAATTTGAGCAATGGAAGAATTGGTAATCAGCACCTCACTAGAAACAAAGAATAAAACAAAAATAAAGACAAAAATAGCTAAATGATCATAGATATCACTGTGTCAATCATAGTAAGTCTTCAACTATAATATTTTACGGTTTTAAAACTGAGAATGTGGTAGGGTTTTATCTTTAAAGTTTCAGGGATGTAATTCAGTTGCTGGGCAATGATAATGTGACTGAATGTAGCAAGAAGAGTAGAATCAAATAAACTTTGGAGATCATTGCCAGCAATGTGACTTTAGGGATTTATGAATAGGCACCACTATTTCAGTCTAGGAAATGCAATAATCACAAAGTAGCTAAAGAAATACTCACATTGGACACAAGCAAGATGCTTTCTTTCACTGTGTCAGACTTTTCATCTGACCGTTGGGAGATACCTATTCTATTGGACTCATCCCAATGCTCTCCCACAGTTTCCAAAAGGAGCCAGGGTCACACTGTTCTGTTCTGATACCAACGCTTTCCTGACCACCCCCATGTTTTAATTCGAGTCTCCCTAGCACTAATCATGCTTATGGTATGTGATCTTCTGGCTATCTTGTTCAGCGTTCACAACTGCACATGGCACTTAAAGCCAAAAAGATGTCTAGTGTCATAAATGTGTCTTTCCCGAACCATCCTGAGGAATTCTCATTGTTTGTAACATGGACAGAGACCCTGTTATCTTGGTGAAAATAAGATTAGTTTGTAACAGAAATCTGTTTTCTTTATGAACATTATAAAAGGGCCCATGGCCTTCAACTTGAGGAGTACAGCATTAAAAAAAGATAAAATTCCACAGTAAACTGTGAAAAATTGAAAGGCGACATGGGGGAGAACAGAAACTTGGCAAGCACAGAGACTTGCTTATAAATGACTTCTTTTCAAATAATCAGCAACATCCTCCCAATCATTCTACCTCGAGACCAAAGGAAACTAGAGCTATGGATAAAATTAACATAAATATTAAAATTGACTGTCTTCGTTTTTAAGTAGTACAGTTAACATGGTAATATTCTCAGTATGACCCCAAAGTCATACTGAATTTAGCAATGCACAAAAATCATAGACATTTGGTCCTTTTAAATATATATAACGTGTAAGTTAATCAAGATCTATAAATAAATTTTTCTTAAACTATTGTATGATTTTAAGCTATATCATTGTTTTGACTCAAACCAGAGATCATTAAAACTCTGAAATATTTTTTGAAACTCTGAGGTCTTTGCCAAGACCTATTGCCTCCTTGGATAAGTTTCCATGGCCAATTAAAATATTCAAACAACTATGTGCAGAGCCTAGTGGTACAAAATTCTTTAATATATGTTTATTCAGCAAGATTAAATTCTTAAGTTTGAAAGCACTTAGAAATAAAACGTTAAAAATAATGTCACCAAATGGACATTCGGGATGGTAACATCTGTAAGCCTAGCTTGCCAATACTCTAATGGCCAGTGAGCAGACTCAACTTAGCTATCCCCACAGCCAAGTTTCTGAAGCCAGTTTGTAGGCTGTAGTCATCAAGTGGATAGACATGCTATAATATGCAGAGAACTTCACTGTATTCAGTCGAAAACTGACTTCACAATTTCTTTGAAATGATGAAAAGAATCCCAGAAAAATGAGAGAGACATTTATCCAGACAACCCATGATAGAGATTCATACAGAATTTTGCTTATTTCCAAAGCAAACAAAATAATGAACTAATGTACTGGAGTAGAAGATGAAACTGTGTTTATTATGTGAAATATGGAAGTGTGTTTTTAAAGCATGGACTCGACAGTCTTCCCCTCTGTTGTATGTATTTTTCTGAAGCTGTCATAATTCATATCCAGAATTAAGTTAATTTTGAGTTATTGGATCTCAAGAGATAGCATTAAATAGGACTACCTATAGTATTATGAAAAAAGTATGTGTGCTACCACAGAAATCCAAAATAGCTTTGGTAAACAGTATTCTTGCTTTATGAACTATGAAAACTCTGGAAATCTGGATCCTAACATCAAGTAATTTATTTAATGGGACGGAGGCCAATAACAAAGGCACTTGGAATTTCCAGTCTATTTTTCTCCAGTGATATTTTCATATGTTTGATTCAAGACTTTACTCAAACATTATGGAGAATAGCCTAAGAGCCAAATGCCATATCTTAAGAGATATACTCTGTAGTAAGAGAAGGCCATTTTTACGACCTAAATGTAACTCATATCTCAAAACTTTCTTTGGTTGTTTGGATGAAGGCAACATCCTGATTCCCTGAAATCTTTTCTTCACACCAGCCCAAGTCATTTGCAAATTGTAAATATTGTTTACTCCTCCTGCACCATTATTCAGAAAGAATCTGTCCTCACATTGTTCTTAAGCCAAGAACAAAATTCTTGAATGCTGTTTGAATAATCTTATTTCCCTGGCTTCTTCATTTCACCCTCAAATATTTCCACTCAGCAATTCATATACCAAGGATAGTAAACAGAGTATGCCTTCTGCCAAATGTTCTCCAGATGCCATACATTCTGGGAAAATTTTTCTTTCTATAGAAGTTACCTTCCAATTGGGAAGACAAATGAGAAGAGACAGAAAGCAGGAAAAAGGGAAAGATGGTCTAGTGCTCAATATGAGGGCATTGTCCACATGGTTACCCTACTGCTTTTAATGTGCTATCAATCTTGGGCAAATTAGTAGACTAGTTATTAGGCAAACTATTAGACAGGCAATAAAAATAAGTTCATGATCTGGCCCAAGAATTTCACATGGTTTGAATTCTCACAGTACATGGCTGTTTGTGTATTATCAATGCGGAGAAATATCTTCAAAGCTCACTTATTTCTCCTACATATGAATCAGATTTGATCATTGTATTCACTTTTCAATATCCTGATACATTACAAGAATTTATGATGAAAAGCCAGAGTAGTTTCTATTAGTGGCCCAGAATCTTCTCCCAGCACATGAACACCCACAATCCAGTATTTGTATTGTCACCACTTCATCTGGCTCTTTTGTCACAATGAGTTACTGCCATTAGTGATCACTCCAGTTTTCCAGTTTCTCTCCCAACTCCTGAAAACCAGCCTTCGTAAGTAAGACTTATGTCCAGCAATTAAGCATCATGTTCCCAATTATGTCATTCAGTGGGCACAAGTATGCAACCAAATGTAAAAGGTCTGGGTAACACATATTAATCAACAGCAGTTTGTTAGCGCTGTGGTATCTTTTTATTCCTCAGAAAGTTGAAGAAAATGAATTTTGTATGCAGATAAGCATTTGTTCATTAACACCAGGGGGAAATTGCTGGGAGGGCACAATATTAACATTTCTATTATCATTTTAAAGCAGGTAAGAGTGATTTCATTTACAAGAACTAAGAATCATGTCTTGTGACTCTAGGGCAACAAAATTCAAAAATTAACAGCACTTGAACTTGTCACTTTGTTCACATATGAAATTCTGTGGTAAAAATAACTGATTTATTAAAATAATGCAGTTCAGAGCTTCTAATAATATTCAAATAATTTTCAAATAAACATGGAATTATATTAACACATAAAACAAAGCCTTCCTGATTTTTACCAAATTATATTTTTAGGTTATACCTTTTATTTTAAAATCACCAGCAGAAATTAATTTGGACAGTTGCTATGATCTCCAGCAGTGGAGAAACTCTGAAAAATTCTACATTTTAAGAAACTATTAATATTTTAAGTACTTTCTTGTAGATGATTAGTAAAAGTTTAGAAAATTACTAATTATTTCCAGTGATTTCTTGTCAAATGTGACATTGCATTTTTCTCAAAAATTGTTCTGGATTGCTTTCCAGAAGTAATATGAGTTGTACTGTGTTCTCCTGAAAAGCCCAAAAACCTCCCACCAATATGACATTATTGTTATTTAGACATAAGTCACTGTAGCTGTAGTTACTAAGATGAGATCATGGTCATCCCAGGTAGGTCCTCACCCTACACAAGGGTAGTGCTCCTTAGAAGGAGGTTACTTGAGACACATGGAGAGAACATGATGACCAGACCAGAGATTGAGATGAGGCATCTACAAGATAATGACTCCAGGGATTACAAGGATGCAGCAGGAACTTAGGATGGTAGAAAGAAGGATTTCCTCTAAGGTTTCAAGTCAGAGGGAGCCTGGCCTTACCAATATCTTCATTTGGTTTCTAGGCTGGAGGAATGAATTTCTGTATTTTAAGTTGCCTTCCTTATGGTACTTGGTACCCAAGCCCCATGAAACAATACCAAAACATCTGAGAGAGAGAAAGATAGAAGGGGGTGGGGGAAGAGAAGCCTAAGGTCAGCTTCAACTGCAAAGTGAGCTAGAGTTTCGTCTGAGTTACATGAGAATCTTTATCAATGACTACAAGAGAAAAAAGTGGTAAGAAAGAGAATATAAAGGTATATAGGGAAGGAAGAAGGAAGGGAAGAATGGAGAGAGGACATAGACATAGACATTATATAATATGAAGCTTGATTGATGCCATTTCTAACAGGAGTTTTAGACAAATAGCATTATTTGGTTCAATATAAGACCACATAGAGAAAATTATATATAAGATAGTCAGAATTCATTATATTTAAATAACAGTCCAACATGTTAGCATGTGAAGCTTTCCTGCTATTTAGATTTACATATGACATAAATACATAGGACTTCAGCAGATAGTACAGCAGTTCCTTGCTTTAATAGTTTCTTGATGGTTATGGGTTACGGTGAGCTGAATTGCCATACATCTATACCCACCCTAACACCCTGACCATCTCCTCACACAAACCCATCCCTATGTTGAGTCCCTAATCCTCAATGTAACTCTATTTAAAGACAAAATCTTAAGGAGGAAATGTTAAGTGTGGTCATATGGACAGGACTTCAATCCTAAAACATCAATGTCCTCACAAGGAGAAAGACCAGAACATATGTCTATTTCTGTCTCTCTGTCTCTCATCTATCTCTCTCTCTTTCTCTCTTCTTATTTCTCTATGTCATCTATCTATCTATCTATCTATCTATCTATCTATCTATCTATCTATATCTATATACATCTGTATATATATCTTTATCTATCCTATCATCTATCATCTATCTTCCTATGTATGTATGTATGTATCTATCTATCCATCCATCCATTCATCTACCTAGACATCGTCATTTACCTATCACCTTCTCATTTTCACTCATGTAAAAACAAGATGACTTTTTAAGAAGGCAGCAATTTAAAATTCTGAAGGCTTTCTCTTCATGGGTCTTGCCCATGTCTGTACCCTGATATTTCTACTTAAGCCATCTATTCTATGGCATTTTGTTATTCTAGCCAGAAAAGACTACTGTGCTATAAAATAACCACAACATTCATATGGAAAGCATATGAGAACTACTAAAAGTCAGACTGTCATGACATTTAAAATTTGATATAACTTATAAAAGTTTGATACTCCTGAATATATGTGATAACACTAGTCTTTACCAAGATGGCGTCTAACAGGGAGTAGACAAGTAATGAGTTGCCTGCTTACAGCAACTGCTGAAAGTTTATACCATTTTAAAAATTATATATTAACATGCTGACTCAATTTTCAGCCACAGTTAAGAATTTTGACTAGCATATTTTGCTCACAAATCTCATTTGATTACAAAGCTATGAAAGAAATATACTCTGAATAAAAATTTGAAGAGTAGTTCATTCTCCACAACCCTGTATCATCTTCTTTGTGTGCTCACTTTAACTGGGGAGATGATTCTTTCTCAGAAAGTCTGTTTGCTTTGTTCTCAGTTTGTTAGAACTTTAAGGAATTCCTAGGAAAGCTGTAAGCATGAGTCTTAGAAGGGTACCTCGGTGGTGGCTATGCATGTGGATGCCTAGGCTATGTCTCTTTAACCTAGATTTTCTCAAATGTTAGGGTTGCAACTCTTTTGGGAAGTTGACTATCAGATATTCTGCATATTTAGATATCAACATTACTATTTGTGACAGTGGCATAATTACAGTTATGAAGTAGCAATGGGACAATTTTATGTTTGGGAGTTGCTATAACATGAAGAACTGCAATAAAGAGCCATAGCTTTAGGATGGTTGGGAATCACATCTTAAGACCAATGTGAACAGTGCAGTGTTACTCAGCATTCATATTAGTACCTATGATAGTTGGTCCCTTGACTTCAGGTCAGCAATACACAGAAATTATAACAATCAGGTAAATGAAGTAGTAGTAGTTTAATGGCAATACATGAGGTGATATTTATATTATAAATTCTCCCATATTATCTCTTGAACTATACCAAAATTCATACATTTAAGGACTAGCTGCCCCATTACATATAAAATATTTAAAGATGTTCACTAAGGTGATTTGTTCAAATTCTTTTTTATTACTGTGACAAAATAATGACAGAAGAAATTTTAGAGGAGAGATTTATCAGTTAACAGAATTTAGTTCTTTAGAGCAGGGAAGACATGTGAAATGGCTTAGGGACATAGAAGGGTGCAGTAGCTGCTTATTCACAACATGGTATGCAAAAAAGAGCACACACTGCACCAGAGGCAGTTATAACCTTCAAAGTCTATGCCCACTCATTTACCCTCCTTGCTCCACCAGTTAATTCTCAAGTCCCACATGCTCCACAAGCTCTAAAAGCCTCCATCAGCTAGAGATCAAGTGTTAAAACACATGAGGTCACAGGAAACTTCACATTCTCCAGTTGTGAGTGAGTAAGGCAAAGCAAAGTCAGATGGGCAGATGGTAATCCAATATCACTATATTTTCATAAAATTGGAAAAAAATAGAAAGGATTTAAGGCAAAAGAAAGAGTTAGGAAGAAGTTGGCCATCTACAAACAAAGAAGAAAAGCTTTAGAATGATAGGATACCACCACCACTCCATTCTCCAAAAATAATGCATTGCTGATAAGGTCTCCAGTGCATCTTGTGATGGAGTTATCTGGCACTATTCTGGGCATAGAGCTTCTAAAGGGATGCAGCCTAGACAGTTGCATGCATTGCCACCACCCAAGTATCCTTCTAGGACCCAATACCTAGAGCTCTGTCTGTAATTCCTTGAAGCCCTACCAAAGTGAGGCCAAAGTAAACACACTGCTGTATAGTCCCAGGACACTTGGCAATTGTCTTCCTCTAGTTTCAGACTTTCTTTTGTTGCCTTGGCAAACTAATACTAATATCCCTCTCTGGTTTACATTGTTTTTTTTTTTAATCATGCAATATAATATAAAAATACATTCAAAGTTTCCATTTGTCAGGGAAATTTGCCTGAAGCTTCAATGTTGGCTTTGAGCTTAGAATAAAAGAGAAATGGTTGAATCTCATGGTGTACTTCATGTGCACATGTAAAATTTTGTAATGTGATAGTTCAGTCAGTCTCCATTCCCTGCTGTGTCTCTCCACAGTGCCATGGTGAAATTTGCGATGTTATCAGACACAATATAATATTTTCAAATTCTTCCTCCTTTAATGCTTTAAGAATTGCATATGTCTAATTTATGTTACATTAAGACTACTTCCTTGAGCTCCAAGCTAGAGATTTCCAATGTAGTACTCAGAAACAATTCTCTTCTACTCTTGCAGATACTGTTGGTCCCTGTCCTTAAGAACAAAATAAAACCAAGAGAATATTATCCCTTTGTTACTCATAAGCTTTTTAAATTGTTACTTCTCTTGGGGGCTGGAGAGAGACAGTTCTGTGTTTAAAAGCCCTGACTGCTTTTGCGGAGGATCCAGGCTCAGTCCCCAGAATCCATATGATGGAGATTCCTAGATTTGATGCCCTTTTCTGACCCTCATGTGCACCATGCAGGCAGGAAAAAATCACTTATACACATTAAAGAAAATAAACTTTTTTTATATAAAAGAAACAAAACCCTTGAATGTTCTCAGACTAAACATGCTGAGTGTCCCTCTAAAGATACCATGCAACTGTATATGCTGGACTGTCCTTAGGAATACCCTCCATGTGCTTTCTATGTGTATCTATGCTGAGAAGAGAATGCTGCCAAGTTTTTGCTACCACTCTTATACTATTTTGCATTCTGAAGATACTGTTTTACACTATTTACAAATATTGCTGGAATCTTCATAATACTTCTACAAAATGCATGTTGCTATCACTACTACATGAAGTATAATTAACTACGGAACGAGGACACTGAATCACTTGTAAAAGGTGGTCTGGTAAATGTAAGCAATCTGCATGGCGTCTGTGGCTCCAGGGGGAGAAAGGAGGAAAGAGATGCTCATCTACACATCTGTAAATATTTTCTCTCCTTGCACTCCAACCTGGGATATATATAAACTTGGACTTCATCATGCCATACATGACTAAATTTGTACTTAAAATTGACTCAAAGTCCTTAATTACAGATTAAATTTCCCAAGCAAATTAATACTTTACCAAAATATATTGCTACTTTGGTACAGACTTCCTCCATTTTAATTTATGTCATTGTTGAATGGCATCCTCTTTGTTTTTAAAAGAGTCAATATAAAACCCTCAAATGTAAGCAAGAAATTGAAAAATAGGACACGCTAACCAAGTATCTCGTGGCTTTAGTCAGAGAACAGAACTATACTTTTCAAAATATATGTCAAAACCAACTGTGTTTTAGAGTTAGATTTTTTATTTCTACCAGATTTGAATATTTTCTGTACCTAACACCTTTCCTGGATTTCTCTGATGTAAAGTATAAAATATGGCAATGTGAGTTATTTCAAAATTCCCTTCTTACATCTCATTTTCTCTTATATTTCATGCCCTTAACACACGCAGAAACTTTCAGTTGGTGTTAGATATGGGTTCTGGATAAGTTAAATGTGGATGCTAACTCTGAAAATTTTGAATAGCAGAACCTGGTAGACCTAGGTAAGGAAGTTGTCAGAGTTAAAAAAATGATGTATTACTATAGGAATGGGTAAAATGAAATCATTTACCTGCTATAGGAAAATCTAACTTTGAACACAGTAGCATCGCCATGCTGATTTTGTTTTGGGCTATTAACTTATGGAGACATGATTGAGGGTTTTAAAGAACACAACACCATGCATGCCAGTAGACTCTGTGGAGAATCACCATCTCACAAGTATGCATTGAGCCCCTTCAAACATGTCTGAGAAAGATGTCCTATACAAAAATAACATTATAAGTTTAAAGGCAGGTTTTGATTATGTTCAGAATTCTGTTACCTGTAAGTAAATGGCTGTGGTTGTAGGCATAATGCTGATGCTCAGCTGTCTGAAGCACCTCTGATCTATACAATTCAACATGTTAGTTTGTTCTTTTAGATACTGGAATATAAGGTTTAATGTAATGTCTACAGCAATGGAGAAATTGCAAAATTTATATGCTATTATAAAAATCAATTTAATTTCCAGAAAAACAGGAAATCACATCACCTGACTGCCTGCACTCAGTATGTGACAACCCAGTTAAACAATCCTTATTCACATCACTTGAATGCACTCAGTATGTGACAACTGAGTTACACCAACCTTATTCACATCACCTGACTGCCTGCACTCAGTATGTGACAACCCAGTTAAACAATCCTTATTCACATCACTTGAATGCACTCAGTATGTGACAACTGAGTTACACCAACCTTATTCACACCACCTGACTGCCTGCACTCAGTATGTGACAACCGAGTTACACCATCCTTATTCCTACTTATCTAATAGAACACCTACAGAGCACTCTAGTTTTCACAAAGAAAGTATGTGATGAAAAGAAAGAAAAGCATCTCTTCCTTCAAATAATCAAATGAGTATATTGTTTATTAAAAACATTAGTATTGTTGAATAGGTGACTGACATAAAATGGCACCCTCAACTTTATCAGATATTTAAATACATTTCAAGTTACATTCATACTTAGAAAGACTCGTTTTCTTCATAGCATATGGACCTAATAATCAACTGGATATTAGAAGACCCTGTGCCAGAGACTCACCAGATGTATTAATACAATAAGAGCCAAAGGCTGTCTGCATGAATAGTAGATGGCTCCTAAAAATGAAATCGGAAATTAGCAGCAAATTTTTGTGTCTGTTTCAGTTTGAGTGAAACACATTCAGGAATAAAATTCATGAAAAGGTTTTAGGGACTTACTGGAGTCTCAGAACTGGGTAAATTTGGTGTCAGTTGCTTTAAAAAGTTGTGACTTAAAATTTTCCTGTGGAAGAAAAAAATGTCACAGTACTTTGATAAACAAGGGAGATGAATCCTCTACACCCTTATGCCATCAGCAAGACAAAAAGAAGAAAATACATCATTTATAAGCCACAGTTCAACTGTTATCTCCTGGGGAGACATTTGTTCCAAACAGGGAGGGACCTTTCTCTCCGCCTCCATGAAGTCTATAGCTCCCACGGAGGCTCCTTCTCCTTAGAACCATGAAAGAGCCTTGACACATTCACAGCCAAAGTTTCTAGGCAACCACAGAAGGGCACTCGTACACTCTCTAGGTCACAGCCAGTTCTGAAGTACAGAGGCAGCAGACGAACAGCATATGTCTCTTTGATCACAGATATCATCTGAAACTGATGTGGAGAGAAAATCCTGTTCTACACCAAAGGCTTTACAGACTCCTTTTCTGACTTCACCCTCCAAGCAAAGAAATGGAACCTTGCTCAAATTATGGACAGAACATTTCTCAATGCTATAATTGAATAGTCCACCTGTGCGTGCACGAGAGTATATCTGAATGTTTGTGATACAATCAGGAATGTTTCTATAGGCACAAAATCCAGGACAAGCAAACTAAAGCAGGGCAAACAGGCCAGAGATACAGTTGAGTATTTATTCCTTCCTTCAGTGAATGTTGATCAATTAACAACTATGGAGACTGAGGATACCAGTGAGTCCCTGGATTGATTACAAAATTTGTGGTCATAATTACTAATAATTAAGATAGTCTTAGTGGATGAATGAAAGGTTATATTTTGCACAGCATTTAATCTATATATTTAAATATAATTATTGTTATTTGCAGTTACATCTCTCTATCGCCTACTCAATTATGAAGTGAAAGTATGTGCTTGTGCATTTGGATCTCAAAAAAGGTTTATAGAACATATCCTTAGATGCTATGACTATCTTTGCATGTTTAACTTAACAGTCACAGTGACTCCTGGGTCTGAACCAAAATTATACAATGCATAAAACAGAGAGTTGAAATACTTACACATGAGCAACTTGATGCAGGAGACAGGGCCAGGGAATGCCCATGTACATTCCCTGGAATTCTGTTGTTTTTAGCCAATTTTTGTTTAAAGGGGCAATGCAAACTATTATTCCAAATCATTGTCAAAGCTTCTCAGACAAATAAATTGCTGGTGTGTCAGATCATTGATTATATACCATACATAAAACATAAACTAAATTCCCATTTTCATTCTCAGGCTTGTGGCTCCTCAAAGGCAAGTATCTGTAGAGTCTTTTACCAAGGTAGTAGCTGCCATCACCAGCAGGAAGGTATAGTAATTGCCAGGTGCAATAGAGCAGAGAAGAAATTACTCTCTCAGAGGATTTACTTCAAAGCTGTGGAGCTGTAATTCTTGGTGTCTAAGAAGGGATAACCTTAGTATCCATCCTGGCTGGGTCATTACATGACAGGGATCTCAGCATTGCTGATGGGGGAAGGGCATCCAAGAGAAAAGGAGGCTGGTTAGCTGTGGAATGCTGTGCCAAGGTCATGTGCTAGACAAGCAAGGGGTTTTGGTCCCTTTCATTTTGTGCCCTATGCCCAGAATTCTATATTTCCCAGGAGAAGCAATAATTCTTTGTGAGACTAGAGTGATATAATATTCACATAGTACTCATATATGAAGCCATAAAAATACCTTTTTAAAAATTTTGCAAACCTTTATTATTTCTATTTTTACAATTATTGAACCTTCATTGTATGACAAAAGGTTGTATTGAACACTTTCATATTATCAAATAAGAAAGAACTATTGTAAAATAAATAATTTTAAGCATGTTTTTACACATAAATAAAACTGAACTAGCAATTTATTGGATGTCAAAGCAAAGACAAGAGTTAGAGTTAGATCTAGGATTAATTTTAGCAGATCATTAGATGTTATATTTCTACTCATAAAATTGACTAAGTTCCTCATACAGAGCAGTTAATACACTGACTATGAAAACTATATGGATTCCAGATATACAGGATAGCCACTTCAAGCAGTGGCAAGCTACAATTCTAAATAAAAGCTAGCATAAAGGTTGCAGATCTTTGTAAAATTGTATAGATAGAAAAAAAACAGTACCTGAACCATAAACATAAGTGTATTTTCAGTATCTTGTCTCTACAGATGCCTGCATGGATCCCAACTAGGATGATTTATAAAGCACAATATTTTAATTTTATTTTTGATGATATATTATATTCCTAGTAAGAAACATCAAATGTTTAATTCAGTTATATGTGACAAACCAAAGATGTATTCTCCTATTGCTTCTTGTTTTATTCTTTTATATTTATAAAAATGATGTTAGAATGTATTCTTATGAAAGTCATAGAAATCTTTTGTTGGTGTTGTTTTGTTTTTTGAGACAGGGTTTCTTTTGTACAACAGTCTTGGCTGTTCTGGAATTCACTTTGTAAGCCAGGCTGGCCCATACATAACTCATAGATCTACCTGCCTTGAGAGTCTGGAATTAAAGTCATGTGCCACCACTGCCTGGCTTGGAAAATATTTTTAGGTACCCATTTATTCCATTTTCCCCACTTTTCCCACCATAGCCTACTACCATTAGCATCCTTAGATATCCAGTGTCATGTTCATCCCTCCTTAGAGAAGTTTCCTCCTGCAGTAGATGGGAACAAACACAGAGACCCATGACCAGACATTATGCAGAGAGCCCTTGGAACACTCAGTTCTAAATGAGATGTCTCCATTAAATGCCACCTCTCAGAGCTCAGGAAACCCATGGAAGAAGAGGTGGAAAGAATGTGAAAGCCAGAGCAGATGGAGGACACAAGGAGAACAAGGCTCTTAAAATCAACCGAGCAAAGCTCATATGAACTTATTTAAACTGAACTAGCATGCACAGGATCTGCATGGTTATACATCTGGTCCTCTGTATTTATATTATGGCTTCAAGTTTAGTATATTTATGGATTTCCTGAGTGTGAGGATAAGGGTTTCTCAGATTCATATGCCTCTTCTTGGGCTCTTTTCCTTCTGTCGGTTTCTCTTGTCCAACTTCTATGTGAGCGTTTTTGTTTTATCTTATCATTTTATTTTGGTGTATTTTATTACCTCTTAGAAGCCTGTTCTTTGCTAGTGAGTGACAAAAGGTTGGATTCACACAGAGGGCAAGTGGGGAGAGGCTTTGGGAAAAAGAATGAGGGAGGGGAAATTGTAATCAGCATATGTTTTGTGAGGAAAGAATCTATTTTTCAATAAAGGTGAAATTAAGATCTCATATTACATTATTTCTAAATGGCAATTGGACTTTTCAATCAATATTTACTGAGTATCTCACTCCACTTTATGATTTTCAAATACATTTTCACATACCAACACATACATGCATGTGTCAATTGAATCAGTTTATAAAGGAGACTACATCATTCATTCATACTTCTTACTTCTCACAGTAATATCACATACTATAGTGATGTAATTACCCTACTTAAATAATTGGTCTTTATATTCACTGAGGGCAAGTACTTCTTTACATGGTTATTAGAATGTTTTATAATTTATATTGTTATGACTTTATATTAATTCAATAAGTTAATGCAGTTTATTTTATATTATCTATACTGTGATATTTGGCTTTTTCTACATACCATTGCCTTCTCTCTGAGCTTAGAACTTCACTGAAATTTCATTATACTTTCAAATACTTTTTTCCCCCTGAAAATATCTGAATCTATATTTGGGGGGATCTTTTGTTGTTTTCTATTATTTAGTTCTATTTATTTTCTATGTTTTAGAAAATACTCAATTTCTGGGATCAATAATATTTTCCTCTTCTTCTGCAGTCCACAATGTGTGTGTGTGTGAGAGCACCTGTGTGTGTCTGTATTTGTGGGAATATTTTTTTATGTGAGTGAGTGTATGTGTCTGTGAGTGTCTGTGTAGGTTGAGTATGTATGTATGTGAATGTGTTTGAGTATTTGTGTGTGTATGTGAATACATGTATGAATGTGTGTGTGTGTGCTTCTAAGTTGTTGTTGTTTTTTAATATCAGTGTTAGAATTTAGACACATATGTTCAGTCTACCATCTTAAATCCTGATCCTGCTGGCTATATCAAGATTTTAACAGATATGCAAAATGTTTGTGATGGTTTTCACAGGGTCATTTCTCAAATGACTGAGGCTCGACTGCCAAATCCTTAGAGATGTTTTATATGTCTCCATTATCAACTGAGCTTAATATAGGATGATGCTAGCCAACCACAAATGTCTTTGGCATATATAATTGTCCAAAAATAATTTCAAGTTGCTAAATGAACATCAATGGTTTATTCATATAATAAAATATCTTGCTATCAATTAGTAACACTTCAAAGCCCACTTGTAAAACCACCTATTTTAATGAAGTCTCTCCATATCTTCCTGATTCAAATAAATCTGCCCCAGTAGATTAATGAAAAGGTTTGAGCTTCTTAAATAATACATACTTATTATAATATGTATTTATCATGCATCCATCTTTCTATTTAGATTAAGGCTGTGCAAAAGGAAGGTACCATGCCAATAATCCTATGTGTTTGTGAGAAGTTGAAGATTACTTGAGTGAATGTGTACAGAGTGGATAAAGTCCTCAATAAATGTTTATTACTGTCATAACATGGATGACAATGAAAATGATGAAATTTGGCAAAACCTTCCTCAGGTCCAAAACCAGAAATGATTAATGCTTGGTCAGTATGTGTGGTACAAGTGTCTAGGAATGAGTAATCACTATGTCCAAAAGCTAGCAACTGTAGATTCTTCCTTCCAGGTGTTTACACCCTGAGATTGTCAGTTTACAGAGATCTCTTGGAGATGTACTAACTCCTCCCCAATGGGCTGTCCATAGTAAAAGACATGGAGGTTACAGGTTGCTGTATTAGTTGGTACCATCCCATCAGACTGTGCACAGGCTGTTAGATACCTGTTTTTCTGTGTCCAAGTGTCTATCTTTCCTTTTACATCTCCTTAGTCCCGTTTCCAGGACAAAACTGTGCTGGATGCAGCATATTTTGTGTCTGTGAGTGTTTATTCACACTGGGTGGTTTTAGTGGATTAAAAAATTTTGTTTTTGCAAAGCTCTTTCATTATATCCTGCAGAAAAATAGTGAATCTGTTCTATTTGTTCCATGTTTTGCCTTTTCACTCCACTGGTTTTAAAAAGCAATGGACTTAAGAAGCTGGTCCCAAGTAGATATTAAACATCCTAGTGATGGCTTTTATATACTGCAATTTCATGTCAATTTTAATTCCATTTTGAACAATTTTTCTACCTTTCTAATGCGTTGGCATAGGAAAAAGTACTTTGTTTTGCTCTGGACTATCTGCCTTTTCTGTGCCCTTTTATCTTTTGACACTAAAAGTCCATCTGTCCTTACCGTTTCTCTTCATCAGTGAGGTGTTTTTTTTTTTTTTTTTTTTTTTTTTTTTTTTTTTTTTTTTTTTTTTTTTTTTTTTTTTTTTTTTTTTTTTTTTTTTTTTTTTTTTTTTTTTTTTTTTTTTTTTTTTTTTTTTTTTTTTTTTTTTTTTTTTTTTTTTTTTTTTTTTTTTTTTTTTTTTTTTTTTTTTTTTTTTTTTTTTGTTATTCAGTAGCGTCTTTTTTAGAAAATAGGACTATTTGTGTCTTTAAAGCAATAGTTATCAAAAAATCATGCTATAAAACAATGATTTTTTTAATTAGGAAAAAAGACATTTGGATTTTAGGCTGCCATAAACATATTATTTCGATGGACATCCCAATACTGGATGTATTTGTTCTGAGAGAATAAGTGAACCAGAATATATAAAATCAAGTTTAAAAATTCCTCAGAAAATCCTTCAAAACTTCTAAAATGGAATTAAATTTGAATCTTTTAAATTAATATCAGCACACCCAGGACCATCTGTGAGAAACATGAGGACCATAAACCTTGAAGCCATGCATGCACCCACGCATGTGTGCATGTGTGTGTGTGTGTGTTGATCTTTGCTCAGAGCTCCAAGCTATTTTTTATTATAACTAAAATGACCTGTATAATGCTAACATACTCTCCAATTCATTAGGAACTTTATTTTTTGCCCATGTTATGGACTGTACACTGAAAACCAACAAGTGTATGAAAATACAGAAGCAGGGCTGCATATATTCAAAAATTCAAAAAAAATTCTCTGATAAGTATTTCAGGGTGATGTTATTTTTTCCTGCTCTTAGATAAAAGATTATCTTTCATCATTTTCTAAATGGATTACAATTATAGTTGAATGTTCTCAGCTCAAAACTATAAAATGAGCCATTTATATGAATTGTACTATTAATAGTTTCTGGATAATTGACTAAGTATTTTGTATAAGCTATCTTATTCTCTAAACAATCAGATGATGATATCAGTGTGGGCTTTGGCTCTTCACTAAGTAATTAACACAATAACATACATATTAAGCATATGTGTTTGGGAATGGGTTTGGATATTATACTGGAGACTCATTTTCTTTATTTGTAAAATGGGGATGACATATATATACATATATACATACACACACACACACACACATATATATATACATATACAAATATATGGCGAGAGAGAAGGGGGTCATGAGATAAACAGGACTGGTGTTTTATTTTTTAGAAAAATGTGTGGTGCACAATAAATATTGAATGTTAGTAACATGCCTAGCTTTTCTATCACTGTGATCACACCAGACAGAAACAACTTAAAGGTGTCTGGCAGTGTTAAATGTCACCTTGAGCATGCCTGTGGATGATCATTTTGATTAGGGTGACTGTTACAGGAAGACCCATGTTAATTGTGTGTATAAGAAGCATTTTTTAGAATCCTGGCTATAAAGAAGAGAGAGAGTAAGCTGGGGGCCCGTGTGCAGTGATTCATTGTTGTTTTCTCAAGGCAGACATGATTTGACTCTTGATACCTAGACATCATCACCATAATGGACTTTAACCAGAACTTTGAATTAAAATAATCACTTTCTACCTGTTTTTCAGGGATGGGGTGGGGGTGGGGGTAATTTCAGGATATCTTATCACCACAGCAACAGAAGAAATTAAGACAGGGAGCAAATGTTTATAATGGTACTTGTTTCTGAGAGCTCAGTCCTTCATGTCAGGGACTGTGTGGCTGAGCAGATCAATAGATGGTGGCTGGTACACATGTTGGGAACTGTCCTTAGCACAAGGGAGCTTGGAGCAGAACAGAATTAAGAGGCAGAGGTTGGACTGCAGCCCTTAAGAGTTTGCCTCTTGGGATTGTTTCTGCCAGCCAGACCCTACCAGCTAAGGATTCCCCAGCCCTCGGATAGCAACACTATCTGTGAAACAAACATTTAGAACATGAACATGTGAGACATTTCTAGTTGAAATAAGAATATTGACTACTTTTAATATTCTTTTCCTTGGTTTTTAAAATAAAGTTTGTCTTAGTAGCAGATTATGACTCCTATCAGTTTTACTAGTTAACTTAGATACTTCAATAATTGACAACAGTTGTATCATACAGCGACATACACAATTTCTTTAAAAAAAATTGTGGTGTATTTCAATCTTAAAGGTACCCAGGATGATCCTGCTTCCAGAAGGCAGAAATATAAAAGAGGAAAGAGAACACAGGTTCATCTTGTTGGTACAACACATGTATTCTAAGCAAGTATCACCCTAGTAGGTTCTTGGTTTTTCTCATAACAATTATATTTCAAAGGGACTGTTACAACCAAAAACATCTTCTTAAAGAACAACTTCTTTTATTTTTTCCTGCTCCAATAACAGTCATGTGGTCATTAGAACACAAAGGTATCTACATACTTTCAAGTCATGACTCATTTTCAGAAAGTCAACATACACATTCTCAACTTTTTATGCATGAGAAACATGTAAAACTTATAAAAGCTGTTTGGACACTTGAGAAGACTAAACCAATAGAGAGTAAGAGTTTCATTGAATCTACAAGTGAAATTAATCTTTAATTTGAATAAACAAACTGTACCATTAAAGACAAGTTGTTATCCACTTGAGCTAAAAAAAATGTGTATAATTTTTTTATGTTAATATCTCCACAAAGAATGGGGAGATCTTTGCAAAGTTTCCTGTGTGAACATGCTGATGATTCACAGGTGCGTAGGCATGCTTTGTAAATAGAGCTGGAATGGGTAGCAAATATATGAATACATGAGCACAGTTGTGGTCTGCCTGTCTTCAAAGACAGTATTTATTTTTCCATATCCTTCATTAGTTACGAAACAGTTCTCTTCAAGACTTTAGCGATGTTATCAATGTTCAAAATACTTATGACTAAATTAACTGAAATCAAATCAACTTGGTTTCAAAATCTCCAGGGAAAAGTATTTTATGTATTATGCGGCTATTTTATATATTATGTCAATAAAGTAAAGGTTGTCTAATTCTAGAAGAAGGGATCAAAGTTACAGGACAGTGGATTACTTAGAGAGTAGATCATAAGTGCTCTCACTATGCACAGAATGCAAGTGTGTATATAAATGATGGAACAATCACTTCACTTTGGGCGTCTTAAATGTAGAAACTTTATTCCTATTATACCACAGTATAACAGTAAAGAATGGAATGGTTGTTTTCCTTCAACTTGTCAAGGACAGTTTCTCTACAAAGAAACACAGTGTATTATTATTTTACTTACACAACTGCATCCAGGTGTCTCCTGTCAATCAGTTCACTGAAGCCCATGTTCTTATTTATAGCATTTTAATACTTATGATACCACTAACTACTCTTCTCCTTCTCAGAGGTGATGATGGTCATAAACTGTAATTTGGCAAATCATAATCAAAACATACTTAAATCTGTGATGGGAAGTTAGTCCATATTGTTTGTTGTGAAATTATTTAATTACCATTATAGACTTGGATAAAGGTTAAGGAAAGGCTTTAGAGACAAAAGAGAGGAGTCTACACCTTACCCTGATACTCACTAATTGTTAGTCTATATCTTACATTAATACTGACTAATTGTTGAATTTTGTTGCTTCTCTTGGAAAACAAGACTTGTGAATTATAACAAAAGGTAATACCTGGGATAGTAATGGAGGCTCGGATTTCTACAAATTTTGACTATAAAAGCCATTTATGACATAGAAACTCTAGCATACAAACAGTAAAACAAACACTGCTGTAAAGGAAAGCAAAGGGAAGAAGTAGTCCACACAGTCTCATATGTAACTTATTCATTTCACCATCATAACATCCAAGGTGACCCTAAGCAAAGCTTCATCCAACAGAAGTTCTTGCCTTATCTCAAGAGACTTTCATCTTAGAGTGAAACTCAGGCCCACAGGAAGTTAAGGCCAGAAGATAACAGAGAGCCAGGGCCTGAATCCAAAGTCATCAAAGTCCTTTGGTATTTTGTCTCTATATTGTTCATATAAAGCTCCATCACTTAAAAAATATTTTATGTAATTCAAGAATGTAATCATGAAAGCAGAGGTCTTAGCAGAGGATATAACTAGACAGATAAGTTCAAAGAGTAGCCAGAAAGTTAAGATATCAAATGGGTGAAGAACATCATTTTGGATTTCTGATCATATTCCTCATTTTCCTAGCATAGCTGTGAGGAACAAATGGGAAATTGTAAGTGAAGTATAAACAAAGAGTCTCACACACATTCTTCCATTCTTCTATTTCTATTTCCATCTGTTTATTTGAAGAGAAAAAGCACTAATAGTATTTTCAGTAACTATAAAAATATTGTTTGAGAAAAACTGAACTTAGCAAAACATTTGTCATTTTTCCCCTTTTTTATTATGAATAAAGTCTCATTTTTTTTATCCATGTATCCCCTTGTTCAAACTACCTTTCCCTCCTGCCCCTTCCAGTCACTCTCTCTTCTCCCCATCTCCTTATCTCCTCCCCAGCAAGGGCAGGAGGTCCCAAGTTCCCAAGGTGGCCTAGTTCAGCATCCACTCCAGGTAGATCAGCTTTCCTCACCCCAATATTCCTTCCAACTTAAAATTAGTAAATTTGGCACCAGTGGCTCAGGAGTTTTCAATGCTGACTTTTTAATTTTAAAGATGTTTGAGGTTTTGTTTAGGGAACAATTCCACTCCTTTTAGCACCTCTCTTCTAGGAATGCTAACTTTCTCAGTTTTAGAGAACATTGTATCTCTAAATAAATAAATAAATAAATAAATAAATAAATAGAAGCCATGGCTTTTATTTTGCTGAACTACTGAAAAAGACAATCATTGAGTAAATGTTCACACAAACACAGTGGCAAGTACTGTAAGATAAGCACACAATATGAAGCAAGACCTTCACAGAGGGACCTTTTTAGGTTAGGGAAGCCTTCCTGGAGACATGATACCTGACTGATCTGACACTCAGAAAACGGATTAGATAGGAGACTGCTTCAGACAGAGAGCCAGAAAAGGCTTCTGACAACACACAGAAGAGTGGGCTATTATAGTGAACAATGTGAGGAAATCATACTGTCCATCCAATCACAATACACATTAGGAATCCACACACAGTAGGGCAGCACATGGAATAGCTGCTAGACACACATTGACTACACATATATACAGGATGTTATTTTTCTTTAAAAAAAAGTCAGCAGTATGTATTATCTGGCTTATCAAAAACAGTAGCTCATTGGAGACTCACTTCAAATTTTCCTGGTTATAATCTTGAAATCGACATTATTAACTATTTCCAAGGTGGTGCTTAGGAACACTGTGCATCAAGAGTTACTGATTACAAAACATCACTGCCTAAAGGCAACTATTTTATTCTTAGATAATAATTCAATCTATCTTAAAATGGAAGATAAGTTACACACAAAAAGGCTTAAATAGTACAAATAAATTGAATGCTTTGAAAAACATAATTTCTATGTCCAATATATAACTTTTCAAAATGCCATTTCATAATTACATATTCACATACTTGAGGAAGGAAGCAGACATAAGGAGAAACAGTAAATGGAAACCTCCATTTATGTTAAGATTTTAAAAGCAAAATTTGAAGAGAGAATTCTGTGTGGAATGGGTGTTACTTTCATGAAATTATCTAGAGTCACAGATTACCTCTCATTTGCTCCATCCTTCATCTGTACATTAGAACACTAACTATTATTGGGCATAATAATGAGCATAAGATCACAGAAAAAAGGTTTTTTTCCTGCAGCAAACTCCTTATACAGACCTTTTTAAAAAGGCATCACTTTGGATCAGATACCCATTATCAATTTGGACAGAGAGTGTCTGAACCACTACTATCTGCAAATGATTCATGAGTGCAGGTATTTCACTACCTGAGGATTTTAGAGAAACCATAAATATAAGAAAAGACAGAAGCTGGGATTCATACAGAGCCTTGAGAAATATCTGGAATGGAAAATTATGTCCAATACGAAGAAAAATGTAATTTCTCAAACTCACCTGGTTTCCATCTATTACCAGAGGGTTGCTTACTTATTTCCAAGCTATTTTGCATGTTGAGTCTTCAATTTTACAATTGGAAATACTAAAAAATCTTTCTAGTTTGCAGAAATTTGCTCATTGTGAGAGCTATCTTTGAATAAAAAAATCTATGATCACACAAAATTAAAACAAACTACAAAATTAGTGAGCTTGCAAAAATTCACAAAGCTCTAACCTAAGAAAAGAAAAATGACGCAACATCTACATTTAGAAAGCATTTAAAAAGAAAAAAGTCTCATAACATTCCCATGACATAACATATACCATACAAATGCTTTTTTGGTATATGATATGTGAACTAACATAAAAATCACCAAATATCATCTTCATTCTAAGAATTCTTATGAAAATATTAACCTATGCTCATTTTAAAATAAACTATTTTTTCTTGTTTTGGCTTTTATTGTATTACATAAATTATATGGCAATTAATTGGTTAATACACAGAGAAATAAACAGTCTCCACTTCTGACATTTTTAAAGTTAATTGTGCATATTAAATCATTGATAATTTTGAGAGCTTGTTTTTTCAGTAGTTTTTGCAACATATCTACCCTTAAGTACAGATAAAACTTCTAAAGTCTCCCTAATCAAAGACCACTAAAAGCCCGAATAATAAAATATAATATATATTATATTATATTATTATATAATAATATATATGGCAAATGATTGGCTTGGCTTCTGATTTCACTTGGAACTGAACAGCAAAATTAGAAGGTACATTGCACTCTTTCTATTAAATCTATTTTTAATAAATGTTTACTATGTGACAAACATATTCTTGAACATTTTACAAAAGATTGCTTCATTTAATTCTGATAAGAAGCTTCTGGGGGAGCACTTACTTCAGTTTATAAAAGAACTTGAGACACAAACTCAGCCAGTTTATGAGTCAATCCTGAGATTTGAACCCATGACCATTTGATTTCAACATCCAATTTTTTTAAGTTAACTATATATGTGACTGTTTAAACAATAGGTCCATAATTTAACTCAATAGGACTTACTGCATTTTCCTGTCATTTCAGGAGCACCTGACTTTTGGTACTAACTTCTTTTGAACAAAAAAAATACAAGGTTAGAAAGTGTGACTTCTTTGTTCATAATAATAATAATAATAATAATAGAAGACTTAAAAAATACTCAGTATAGTTTAAAAGATTTCATAAATCATCGCAGGGAAAATAGACACTGCCCACTTAACAGAGAGAGGCCTCTACAATCAATTAGAAGTAGTACCACATGTACATCACTGAGAAACACAGCCACTTCTCTATCACAGCAGCAGGAGTACTTGCGGCTATTGTTAACTTTGTATTCTAATACTTGATATGAAAATAGGTTTCAAGTGATAGTGACTGACTGACATGCATCACTGGTCCTTCTAAGTTTTGACATGTATTGTCACAATCAACTTGGGAAAGGCTGGGTCATTAGCATAAATAGTGGGGTTCCAGAAGAAGCCAGATCCCTGCAGGATGAGAGGGTCTGCAGAGATGGGGAGTTTCAACAGAGGTGCTACTTGCTAATCTGGCTGGAAACAGCAAGTTTGGAAGACAATTTTTTTTTCCCCTCAAACTGAACATTCTGAGGTACTAGCTACAGGTTGCAATCAGAGTCTGCATTGTCTACTTCTGTCTTGAATATCTGTCTATGATACTAACCAAGGTGTTCCACAGGCTTTAAAGGTAGTATTCAGAACCCTGAAAAAAGTGCAGCATTTCTAATGCAGTGTACACATTTTCCAGTCCTTCTCATCTTTTATTCATGGAGACACAGATTGTGCAACATCAAAGAATGGACATTCATCAGGCTTCTGGAATAAAGGCAGCCTTTCCCACCCTGAACCTGTTCTTGAGTCTGCAGCCCAATTTTCTCTTAGTAACTTGTTATCATACCCTGATGGCATCCAGTGCTTTAACCACCTGACGTATTGTGTGAGAGACATATTGCAAAGATACCACAAGAGATGGACATTTACCCCAGTCTGTTTGTACTGTGTTATTCCACCCAGGAGTCTTTGTGGAGAATCAGAGATGAATGGATCAGACACTGACAGGGAAAGTAGCATTTGTATATTTTAACCATAATCAACCACTATTTCCTGACTAAATGGTGTTTTCTATCACTTTATATAGTAAACTTCATAGAGGTGAAGCAATTCCTTGGAAACTGAAGAAGAAGGGGGAGAAGGAAGAAGAAAGGAAGGAGGAGGAGGAGGAGGAGGAGGAAAAGATATGTGTGCTTGTAGTTTACTGCCTAGACAAGCAGACTCTCAGCTACACAGGTATACCGGCACAAGAATTATTAAGAGTAAAGTTGGTTTTGGAGGCAGTTCCAGACTATTTCAAACTGAGTCTTCATATAGGAGCATGAGGAGACTTGACTATATTATTCTCTCGGAGCACTTGTTTAGTCAGAGATGGTCATGGGCACAGCTTCTCCTTTTTCTGCAGGGAGGAGGAAGTTTACACAAAGCTTAGTTCAGTAGTTAATGGGAAGAAAGACATTGTTGGACTAGAAAGGGTTACATATATGGTGGAAGCACGTTTTGTGTTCTCAATATCTTCTCTCTCTCTCTCTCTCTCTCTCTCTCTCTCTCTCTCTCTTTCTCTCTCTCTCTCTCTGTGTGTGTGTGTGTGTGTGTGTGTGTGTGTGTGTGTGTATGTGTCTTTCTCTGTGTGTTGCATTCAGACAACTACAAAATACAAAAATACAAAATGGCTGTGGGGCAGATTTGCTAATAGCATCACTGTATTGTAGATTAAGCTTTTTATACTATTTTAAGTATGTCCTATATGAAGCGTAAAGTTTTCTGGTTTATCTTCTGCATACAAATTTACTAAAAATAGTACCATTATCTTTATTGGAGCAGTGACAATGATATTCAAATAAAGAAAATCTGCAAGACAGTTTGAACCAGCTACTTCCCTACCTTATACTACTCTGAGCTTAGAAGAAAAATAAAAAGTGAGGAGATAAAAAAAGGATAATGTAAAGTTCAGCCATCAAAATTGGCTTCATTAAGATCCTTAATGAAGCACTCGGGAGCCATTTATTGACTCCCCAACTATTAAGGTGGAACATTATTACTGCTTTAATAGTATTTCCATTTTCACTTAGGAAATAACTAATCAAGGGATCAATGTACCAAAGACTTTATTTTCTTTCCCTTGGGTCACTGAGAGTACATATTTTAAAATGCACAAAAACCTAAGAGCAATTCCTGCTGGCTTTATATTGAGCCACTTATTTAAAGAAATAACAAGAAGGGGGCAGAATCAACACCTACCAAGCCCAAAAGGATGAAGTGCAAAGGAAGCCCAGAGATTGGGAAGGTTTCCTTCTTCAGAGAGGACAGTATCCCTTACAGGGCAGAAAGCTTCCCCTGGAAGGTATGCAAAGTGCCTCCACCCTGACCTGCTGTCAACCTGTGAAACATTTCTATTTCTCAGACTCACTTAGAATGCAAACTACTGTTTTCCTGGTAGTTCTCACAGCTCTGCCTCCTTTGAGGTACAGATGTGTAGCCACAGAACCCAATCAGATAACACCTATTTACATATTTATAAAGCATCCTGTAAAATCTCCTATCAATTGTTGCTGCTATATATAGGCCTTTCAAAGGATCTTGTGGGCAGGGTGCTCCACTGCACTGCTCCCCTCAGGAATCCAGATATATCACATAATGTGATTTCAATGTAAATGGGGCCCATCATGCAATCACACCTCTTCACAAACTCTCTTCTGCTGGGGTAGCTTAAATCTAAACACACTCAAGCAGCTTGCTGCACTGAAGCAAGATTTCTTCCACATTAAAAAAAAATTTTTTTTCCAAAAAAAAATCCAAAACCCCAACACAACAATGCCAGGGGAAAAAAATCTGAACGTTTTCTGCAGAAAGATGGGCCGTCTCCAAATCCTTGTGCCCTATCAGACAAATTAAAGTAAATCAAGCATGAAATGAAGCCGAAGAGCCCCGAGATAAGGCTCCTTTAAGTCGTTTACAGATTAGGATAGAAGAGGAGCATCTGGTCTCTGGCAGCGAAGGAGGCCAGTTTCTCAGCTCACAATAGCAGCCTGTGTATAGGATTACCTTACCTCGTCACTGACAAGGGAGGAGGCATTCGCTAGATGTCCCTAACTAATGTCCCTGGTTAAGGGCTCCTATTAAAGTACTAATTGTTGCAATGAAAGCAATATATTTATGATAAAACAAAACAATAACCCCCCACTTCCAGGGGGGAAAATACTCTACAGACTGATTTATGAACTGGTCAGAAGCAGATAAACTGGGAAAGCTGGGAGCGGGGTCTGCTACTAGCAGGGGAACGCCTTCTCTTATCACTCAGGATTCTGCTGCTACAGACAGAGCTGATAAGTCTCCAACAGGAATTAGTGACGGGGCCAGGAAACCGTGTTACTGGTTTTACTGGGGCTCTAACAGCTGCCAAAAGTCCCTCTTGTTATCAGATGGGATTTTGTTGCCGTGAATGGTGAAGTATTCTCTAGGAGAAACTGGATGCTCCCTCAAAATGCTCCATGATTCATGATTAAAATATAGGAGGAGGAGGAGGCGGGTATAAGGTTTTCTTGGAAGCATCTGGAATTTTGCAGCATCTCCCTGAAGACCTTGCAGTTCTTTGGCACTTTAGGCAGACTGGAAACTCCCTTCTCTTTCTTTCCTTGACAAAGAACTTGTTCTTCTCCAGTAAAAGTTATTTATGCCTTGGTTCTATTGAAGAGGTTCCTTAATTCCTCACCACCAAGACACTGCTTGTGCTGAGAGGTAATTTCACCAGTTATGACGAATAAGTTGAGGTTTGGCTGGATTGAATGCCTCACTTCATACCATTGACTAATTCAGGCATAGTCTGAGGGTATCATCTTCATGTTCCCTCCCAGTATCTGAGACAGCTTAACTGACTTCTTCAACTTTAGATCAAAGCTCTTACAAAGTTTTCAGATTGTTGGGTACAACACAGTCATTCACGTCCAGCCTCAGATAACTTTTTGACCATTATCTGTATGAATACATGGGTATATCGGATACGAAGGACATTGATACTAAGGTTGAAAGGTAAGTTTACCTCTCAGACAACATTATGCACGATCTTTAGACTAAAACATAAAATAATCTCCTAACATATGTTTGAATTTCTTAAAATCTAGCTTAGCATTACATTGAAGGAACTCTGTGCCTTTTCTCTACCTTCCTGAAATTACTGCTCATTGTGCAACTTAAAAGAATCAATTTCAAACTCATTAATGTGCTATTTAAGTAAAAATAAACAAAAATGTTCCATATAAAAAAGTAAATACAGTGAATGCAATGTCTTTTAATGATATTCTTATAACTGTTCTGACTGCATAGACAAGGGCAGTATCATTCAAAATCAGATAATAGAAAAGTAAAAGTTAAACCACAATAAAAATTTAATTATTACATTTAGTTTTCCTTTCATTTAAAAAATTTAATTTTATCTTTAAATTTAGAGTCAAATCTTATAGGATGAAAAAGTAAGTCCTACTAGCAAATTATGTGAATAGGAATCTAGTGAAATTCACATATTCACAACATTTATAAAAATGTTGTAATGATTTTTAGCAAAGTAGGTAGAGGATAATCCTTGCCTCTACACAGAACTGATATATTTACAAATCTGTGACCAAATGATGGTATCAAGCAAGTGCTCACTGTTTGCTGCTCCAAAATAATAAACTCTCTTAAATTATGCCAAAACAAAAGAGATATACTTTATTTGTCCATTTATTAATACTGTGAGGAGGTGACATTTATTATTTACAGAACTCCTTAATACTCAACTTTGTAAAAAAGGTTCATGTTTCTCTTATTTGTGTATTATTTGGTAACAATAATTTGGTACCGATAAAAATATCGTTCTTTTAAAGAAAAAGTTTGAATATGTTCATCCTCTATAAAATTGCTTTCACAGATAAGTTAAAGAACAAAGCAGAAGCAGAGGACCCGGGAAGAGAGAATGGCTGCCAAGGAAAGGGCTGCGCCTAAGACTCACAGAACTTGTTACATTGCTTTAATACAGTGACTGGGTGCACCCTACGGGGAAGGAAAGATTCTCCACACATTTGGTGTCATATTCTATAGTTATTGTAATTTGAATCTTTTAAAAGATTTTATGCAATAAGAATGAAGTTTATTTACAGTGTGATATTTTACAGCATATTATATACAAATTCGTTAAGTATCTCATTGATTATCTTGACAAATTATTAATTTCTCAATACTAATTTTTCTAGTACTGAAAAAACAACTGAGGTAAAATGGAGACTGGGTTCTTCTCTTTTTTTTCTTTTTTTTATTATTATTATTATGAACAAAGAAGTCACACTTTCTATCCTTGTATATCTTTATTCAAGGTCCCTTCCCCCTCCCGCCACATCAGGTCATTCTCTCTTCTCCACAACTCCCAATCCCCTCCCTGGGCAGGCAGCAGACAGTCCTATGGTCCCACTGCCCCAATATTGCTTAGTTCATTCTCCACTCCTGGAAGATCCAGTTTTCTCAATGTTCAATATGGCATTCAATAATTTTATTATCATTGAAAGTGTGATGTTACATTAGACTTTACTGACCTCATTAAGACATCCTAAGAACACAAAAGGTGTTTGTTGATGTGCATTTTGGGCCTGGGGACTATTTTCTTTGCAGTGATGAAGGTCTTCTGAGACTATATTAATTTATATCATATGCTAAAGTAGTGATGAAATATACAAGTGACTGTAGCTCTTCACATAGGTGGTTTCTTTAGCTGCAGACCAAATCTTACTAAAAGCTGAAGTTTTTGAACTTTTGCTGCTGGAATATCTATAGTATTTACATACTGCCACTGTTTTTTATTTTTGTTACACAATTACAGAGGACCTTCTGTGCATACACTCTGACTAGGAGACATTGGCTGTTTCTTATCCATATTCCACCATCTCTTTCCCACAGCAGTCTGTTTTGATGGGTAGTTCAATAAGTCTGAAACTAAAGCCTTTGAGTCTCAGAAACCTTAATTAATAATGCTCATATTAGGATTTCCAGCCAATTCCCAAACTTTGCATTTTTCTGTGTGTTGCTCTGTGGGCCCTTTAAGATACATAAATCCAATGGACATATTTCATGTAGTAAAATATATTTGTTTCAAAAGAAAATTGGTAAAATGTAGTTATTATTATTAATACTTCTGGCTTTCAATATAAATTATCTAGATAATCAATAAGAATAGACCATCCCCACAAGTTATGACAAATATTGTCTTATTCTAATTTTGTCTGTTTTCATATTTTTTTCACTTACCAAGAACCCAAATAAGATTCTAGAATTAACACAGGCACTACTAAAGTTCTGTTTTTAACTAGAATTAAAATATAATGTTTATCTTAGTGTCTGTGCCACTGGTGTTATATTTAGGAAGTGGTCGCCTGTGCCAATTTGTAGAAGTGTATTTCCCACTTTCTGTTCTATCAAGTTTAAAGCGGCTGGGTTTATGTTGAGGTCTTTGATCCACTTGGATTTGAGTTTTGTGCAGGGTGACAGGCTTGGAACTATTTGCATTTTTCTACACACTACCTAGAGGAACACCTGACTCAGTCTTGAGGTTGCAGGGAGAAAACTGGATCTGCCAGGAGTGGAGGCTGAACTAAGCAATATTGGGACAGTGGGACCTTGGGACCACCTGCCACCTGCCCAGGGAGGGGATGGGGAGTTGTGGAGAAAAGAGAATGACCTGATGTGGTGGGAGGGGGAAGGGACCTTGAATAAGGATTTACAAGGATAGAAAGTGTGACTCCTTGTTCATAATAATAAAATAAAAAAATATCATGTTTAAGTAAGCATGCTTTACAGCACTTCCTGTGCTGAGTTCAAACAGTGATATTGTGCTCAGTAACTTTACATTAACAGACAGACCCAAGTCTGGATTCTACTTCAACATTTGTTGAACTTTAGATGTTTTAACTCAGGCCAGTAACTAGAAATATCTCACAGATCATACCAAACAGGATGATATTCCGGCTTTGGTTAACATCCAATTTGAGACATCTCTTGAAGTTCCGATGCCATCACTTCTGTGATTTTTCTTTGAAGAGTGACTTAAGTGCAGGATGTATAATTTGTCCACATATCACTAGGAAGCTCCAAATTATAAAAGAGAAGCAGAGCCAAAATCTGCCCTACTTGTTCATAATGATGGCGGCATTTGTCTGCCTAAAAACCTTGTTCACATTGCCCCTGCTCCTGTGGCCGCTTATCAACTCTCAGTCAAGCATATTCACTGAGCAATCTTGTGTTCCCCTAGACTAAATAAAGACAAGATGATAATTTCCTCTTCTGTCTTCCTGCCTGCAATTAAGAAAGAAGGAATGGGCAGTGCTCTTGGCAGCAGCTCTTAGGGAGTCGTGGAAGAAAAATGTAGAAGAACCACTCCCTTGGATTTAATCCTAGGGGAGTTATCTCTAAGAAAGCCTCTTCGGTTTGTTATTTGAGAATCCACAGATTACCCACGGTTTTCAAATGAGGACAGCTTCAACCACCTTTCTGCAGGGGAATACTATTCATGAAATCACCAGGTTTTCATAACATGTGTCACAAGTTAAATAACTAAATATCTTTAACCAGGCATTGCTAAAGTGAATCAAACCTTTCTTTAAGGCCACTCGGTATTTCACGGACCTGTGTGTTAATAAATATTACCCTTTATTATGTTCCCTCTTGACAAAGTCAAGTTTCATGACACACTCCAGTATATCATTAATAATGTTATCATATGACCCTGTGTGCACATATCCAAGTATGGCTCACTGATATCTGGACTTGTCCCTGTGTGTGGAGAGCCAGGCCAGTCTTTTTCTGCACTGTTTATCTCCCTCATTCCCATGGCCTTTATCTTGTATTTTTCCATAGACTATTTTCCCAAAATGTCAAAATTGTTTGGAATTTCTTTCTTATCTACAAGTTAAGAATTTTATTATTGCTTGCCATCATATGATCTGCAAACTAAGTGTTCTCAGATCTATGATCTGGGTCAGGATAAAGGTGCTCTATTCAGTTATTTCTGGATCATTCTTTGTCATACTCCTTTCCAAGTTATACTAACCCTCTCTTCTACTTTCTCCTCAGTTCTTCCTTTGAACTTCTCTACACATACTTCTAGGCTCAGCACCAGGAGGCTGAGGTGAGATGATTACAAGTTTGAGGCCAGACTTGGCTAAAAGACAAGAAGCTATCTAAGAAATAAAGAAAACAAAGGAGAATGGGGAGGTGGAAGACGATGATGATAAAGGGGGTGGGATGCTGGGGAAGAGAGGAGGTAGGGTAAAGGAGGAAGGAGAAGGGAGGAGGAAGAAAATATGTTCCCAGGAGCCTATTACAATATCAATATTTCCTGACAGTAACTAGGAGATTTGAGTCTATAATAATCAGGCAAGCTGAAAATTTCCTTTGCCTATAACCTGTTACTTATCCCTAGATTTTTATCTTTGAGATATATCCAAAGGATCCGATTTGCTGCTAAATGCTTCTTCTCAGAAGCTGGACTCTCTTCTATGATTAGAGGCATGTGGCTGATCATAGTAACACTATACCATCAGAATTCCGTCTTCATAAAAGCAAAACAAACAAACAAAAACTAGCTGGTAGCATTAATGATCCCAAGATGCTCATCTGACAATTGATCTGGCCCCATGGATGATGGCTGTATCTGATAACCAAGCTTGGAGTATGAAACCACAGACAACACAGACAACTGTGCTCTCACCTAGCCAAAGTGAGGTCTAGACAGTATCTCTTTGCTTGTTGATGAGAATGTCATGTGGAGAGGACTCAAAAGCGTCTCTGAAGTCTGGGTAGATTACATCTATTACTTTGCCCTTATCTACATGGCCTGTCACTCTATCATAGAAGGAAATTAAATTGACCTGGCACAATTTGCTCTTCACAAAACCATGTTGGTTGCTACCCACTAACTTTTACTCTTCCAGATGATTGCAAATTGATTGTTTGACGATTAGCTCCAGTATCTACCTTGGTATCAAAGTGAAGCTGACTGCTCTGTAATTACCACAATCTACTTTGCTTCTTCCCTTTTTAGGGATAGTCACTTTTCCTATAAATGGTAACTTTTATTCTTGCCTCCTTATGTCCTGCTACATATTAATTAGTTAACTCTATAGTTTTGAACTTCAACATGATTAGTATATTCAATCCTAATTTCTACATTTTGATGCATCACTGCTTTTTTAAATATCATCTTCTCTAATCCAGTGCCATTTTTCACATTTTAAAATGGGCACACCTATTTTTATCACATCATACATCATTATCCAATAACTTGAGCCCTAAAACAAAATCTTGTCCTCACAAGGACTTTCTTTATGGAGCTCTGGTTCAGTTGTGGGAAACCATCTAACTTAATACTAACCACTGTACTCTTTAGTGTTAATATCTGCTGTTATCTAAATGTGTATTGCCTGCCATGTGATCCCTTCAATTCTTAGTGAAAATAAAATGCACATTTTTTCAGTAAACTTTGGTATACAATAGCTCACATAGTGTTTGACAAAAACAAGGAAAGAATGCAGTGTCATTTTAAATTAAAATTCCACACTTATTCTGCTAGTTCATGTGTTTTTCACTTTCCAGATTTCTTAATAATCAACTTTAGTTTTCATAAAGTAAACTGGATAGGTGAAGATAGCATAATTAAATGTGTCAATATGTTGATGTGCTCATGTCCTACTGAATTAGAGCAATGAGAGAGAACTGGGAGAGCACCTGGAAGAGGGAAGAGAGGAGGGGAAGGATTAGAATTAAAACCTCAAAAATTAAAAAAAAATAAAGTTAAAAAAATTGTTTACAAAAAACAACTCTATTCTCTCCTCACCAAAAGCTTTTCTGATAAAGTTCATGAAGATATTGGTCAAGGAATAGAAAACATAAAATGTGGAGCAGCAATATGGTGAGTTTTTTTTTTTTTCCTAAATAGGGGCACATTGAAAGT
Organism: Sigmodon hispidus; assembly: GCA_004025045.1. Lineage (NCBI taxonomy): Eukaryota > Metazoa > Chordata > Mammalia > Rodentia > Cricetidae > Sigmodon > Sigmodon hispidus. Next base: position 405,869 of record PVIH01000050.1, read on the forward strand.
TAATTTGCTTTCAAAGTTAAGATTTGTTCTTAAATACATAAAATTAGGATCTGAAATACTTGTTCTTATTGGTGAATAAAATACAATTTGTATACAGAAAAAATGAGAGCAAGGGAATGGAGGATGTGTAGGGGAGAGGGGATGGGAAAATGGAGAGAGGGAGGGAGGAAGAGGAAGGAGAAGAAGGAAAAAGGGGTGTTAAACTACAGGAAATAATAGGTTTAAACCAAGAGTAGATAAAAGAACCAAAACCCTAACCCTAACCCTTTTATTTTCTATAGCAATAAAACTGTAAAACCTCTAACTTCAAAGCCTCTAAAATCCAGAAAATAGGTAGAGCTTTAGATAAATAGATGCTCACATACTTTAAGGCGTTAGTCAAAAGAAGTTTACGTATAATTTTTTATATTTATATGGATATATTGTTTAACAATATAGAAATAAATGAATCAATCTTTTTTATAGCCAATGTCAAGATTATGTACTTTTAAAATTCATTTGTTTTCTCTTATTTTTGAGATTATAATATAATTGCATCATTTCTTCCATCTCTTGCTCTCTACAGATTCTCCATATATCCCCTCCTTATCCATTTTCAAATTCATGACCTCTTTTTTCATTACCTACTATTAAATACATACATGCACATCTATATACAATTTTGCACAGTATTACTTGGGTTACACAAAAAAATATGATGAAACTTAGTAGAACATACTTACTTTCAAAGCAAACTTTTATAGTTTGATCATCAATATTTAAAGGAAAGCAAATTCACCTTGTTTGAACTCCACAGCTATAACTTTTCCTTTACCAAGACACATTTTGTAGAAAGTGTGTAAACAGAAACATTAGGCAGTGTTTGCACTGTCCTAGTGATAGGAAGCATAGCAATTTCTTTCAAGTTTAGATGTGGTCTCTTGTCAGTGGGTCACTTACATTTCTGTTCATTGTTTTCTTGGAAGTTTCTGAAAGTAAACATGCTTGAAGTTTGAGTAAAGCTTTAATCCTAGTTATCTTTCAAATTTGTCACCCTTTACGCTAGATAAAAGTATTAAGAGACTATATACACATATGTCTACATAGCTTTTCTGTATTATAAATGATAATTTAAATGAACATTTTAACTGAAGTAGGAAAAAACATCCTAATTATTGATTCAAAAGTATCTGTAAGGTTTTCTGAAGAAAAAAATAACTTGAAAAGCCCAGTTTCATGTGTTTGTAGAATATTTGGAGTTTGTAATTTTGTACTTAACATTAATAAATTAAGCATATATACTTAATTATATATGTGTGTATATGTAATCATACAGCATAACTGCTAAAAACCTAAAATTCAATATATTAATTTGTATTTGCATTATATTTAGAGAATTCCAGTTGTTTACTTTTAGCAGCCATCAAAAAAATTCAATGATGAGTGACGTTATTATTCTTGGGCTCTATTTTTGTGATACACAATGCAGACCTGAGCCAGCAATAACACCTCATTTGGCTGTATGTTATTTAGAATAATTTTTTTAAGTGTTTGGCTTACACTGTCATTCAGCCAATGTATGTTTATTCTCACATTTGAGCAGAATCTGTCCTTATCTTATGTTTAGTAAAATTGACCTACCAATAATTCCTAAAGTCATATACTTCTTGTGCTGATATCTAACATCCTATTTAACAACCTAAATAATGCATATTTATTAGATTCAAAAAGGGTGGTATAAGGAGAAGTCATTAAATTATCACAGTCATAAACACACCATATAACAAATGTTTTGATTATAGCAACAATGTACAGAAGACAATTCATAAAAAATTGGGATATGAGGGTCGTAGACAAATCATTGTATGTATTCTTTTCTGCAATAATAGACAAAATAGCTATTTTATCAAAATGCACAATAAATATACCCAACACCATTTAGTGCCATGAGAATTACAATTGATTCCATTTTCTAACCAATTTGCAAAATTTTCCATATAAAATTGCTTTCTGATCTGTCTAAAGCCTTGATACCCATCTTGTGAGCACAGTCTCCACTTTTCTCATCTCTGCTCAGAACTCCTCCTGTCTTCACCCTCCTTCCAAATGCTTTAATAAACAAACAAACAGCAATGCTATTTGTACCAACTGGCTTAGTTGCTTTAGAAAAGGGTAGTCTGAAACAAATGACTATTTCAGAATAAAGTTTAAGTTTGCGGCATAACTATGGGACATGAAAAAGAACACAGAAAAGGTGAAAGAAATGCAGTGTTGGGAATCTGATCTTGGAACCATCCTCCAAGAAAACAGCAGAATCCTGTCCTTAGCTACTCCAATCTACTGTACCCACTGCTTGAAATCCCACCAAGAATGAGTTCAACTTAAAGACCACATCTTGTAAAAGTAAGTTGTCTTTGGATGAGATTATTAGCTACTAATTTCTACCTTTCTCCTCCTGGGGTCCAGAGAGATTACTTATGCTCATACCGCCTTATCTAACCTGTGCTTCAAAAGACAGTAGGTGACAATTATGCCACAGGCAGTTGTCAGAAAAGGTCGATAACTACAAACCCCAGTAGGAGGCAAAGAAGAAAATAAAGTAGGGTCCTAATGCACGTTATGTATATTTAAACCTTGCCTGGAGTTAGCCATATGCTAAGAAAGGAAAAATTCTCTTTCTATCTTTTTGTGGTCTACAATTCTAGACTTAGTCATAGCTCAGGATCTAGAAAGACCAAGAAATTAGGCTATATTCTTATTACCACAAATGAGCAACCCTCCCTATAAGTTAAATATTCCTAGGCTGGCCACAGTAGCTTTTTATTTTTGCAGACTAAGTTCAAATATTTTGTGTTGTGTCACTGGTACTGATCCCTTCCTATGTCCGCCATTGCAATCCATTCCACTGGGGTTGATCACACAAACAATGGGCTTTTCACAACATCTTATCTCTGCAATATACTCTCTCAGGACAATCTCACTTCTGCTAACTCTTATTCCTTTTTTCAGAGCTTCAACTGTAGTAAGAGAAGACACCTGGGACATAAAGGTGAAAGAGACCTGAAGTTCAAGGTGAAGACAGCTATGTAAACCAGCTGCCCAGTCATAACATTTCTGAGCTGGAAAGGGCAATGTCCTGGAACATGGTGTTTGTAAGTCATCCTCTAGAATCTGCTCTGCCTTTCTTAGAGAAAAAATAGTGGTACCACACTGGCTCCTGTGTTGACGGTTGGTTGCCAAAACATGTGTCTAAATAGACTATTTATAAAGAAGACTCAAGAAGAATTTAACTAAAAATTCTGTAAGTACATCAATTTTTTTTTTAATTGTAGTCCATTCTTACTTGAGAGACTGCTTACCTTGCTGGATGTTCCATTTACTCCTTTTGTTCAATTATTTATTTATTCATGAATCTCTCTTGTTAACTATTGGCAACATATGTTAGCATAATGGGTGATTTAAGATTAGGAGTGATAACAGAATATTTTAAAAGCCATTTCAACTAAACTGGGAAATATTTATTACAATAGTTGGCCCATAGTTGACCTGTTAGTTAAGAAGATAATTTCAACATTACTCATAAGAAGATGCATCAATCTTCATGCCACTGAACATAGCACAATGGCAAAAGCATACCATCATTTTCATGACGTTTCTGTTTCAAGTGTATAGTTAGTTGTTCAATATAACCCTGAGGAACCAGACAAGCAAATTTAAAGTGATTCTACAGGATACCTAAACACTCCTCTCTAAATATGCCACCCAGGACAAGGAAAGCCTGAAGTGCTATCATGCTTACCCAGGAAGAAATGAAACCTAACTGCAATGCAAACTGCAAAGTTCTAGAAATAGAAGGGACACATGTTTGGGGAAACTGTGAAATGTCAGAGCATCATATCAATGTTATTTCTTATTTTGGAAATCCCAATATGGTAATTAAGGATGCAACTGTTTGAAGACGTTGGTTACAGTCACAGGAACTTTGACTAGTTTTAGTACCATCTTGTAAACATTAATGTTGCATTTATTAAAACAAAAATTTAAGCATGTACAGTGGTGTGATAAAAAGAGTGGGCTGTGGAGGAAAAAGAGGTCAATGACAGAAGTTTGTCAAGAGAAAGAGCAACCTGAAGTTGGATGTCTTTGTATGGCTGGCAGTGAGTATTCTTCCTCAGCAACAAAACCATGAGAAGCTGATGGAAAAATTCTTACAAGGTATACTAACCACCTAATTTGTCCTCAGTGTTGTCCATGCTGCATATGAAAAGACATGTGTATTTAAATAGAGGGAAGGCAATTCCTACATATGGATAGCTATAATATAGAAACAAACTAGAACCCACATCTACAAATTTTCAAAAATCAAGAAACATGTCAAACAAATTGGTGGAAGAGTTACAAGAAATAGCAATTTTCTCTTCCCAATGTGACCATTTTTCCCTTTTCTAATGAGTATTTGTGAGACAAGCACTACTTTTCCTAATGATACATAGACTAGTAGAGTTTAATTTCCTCCCTCTGAGGTCCTGAAGTGAAGGAGAGGAACACATGATGATTATGAAGCACACATGATGGAAAACCCTACAGTAAACGCTAAATTGGAAGACAATTCACTAAGGCTATTCAGGGCCATTCAGCTAAGTCCACTCAGCCTATGTGCCCAATACTTTCACACACAGCCATCCACTTTATTATTTTTATCATTTATAAAAACTGATTTTAGTAAAATAATATTTTCTGGTCTATAACTATTACTTTGAATCTAAATCTGAGTGGCTGGAAACAAACTTTTGAATTTTATCAATAAAAATTCTATGGGTTTCTCACATTAAATAAAGACTCCTGTGGTATTCTTTCTTGGCCCACATATTATATTTACTATATTAAATATTTACTTCATTGATCTGAATAGAAAACTGTGTGCAGACTCTTATCCAAATCCAATGACTCTCAAATTTTAGTGTGTATCAGGATTCCTTGGGAGGCATACTAAAACACAAATTGGTTCATTATACCAAAGACATTTTGATTCAGTATGAGAGTTTTCCCTCAAGGTCCCTGCTAACAATGTTGGTGTTGTTCATAGACCAACATTTCGGAACCATTGTCCTTGATACCTTTTTGAAGGGACAACATCAAAAGGCTCATGATATAAAATGAATATGGGCATCTAGATAGAAGGTATTTGGAAAAGTCTGTAAGATAGGGTATGGCATATCTTTGCATGGTAAATTGAAAGAGATGGTGGATGACAGCACAAATATAGAAAATGAGATGGGGCAGGGTAAGAACAAGAGAAGAATATCAACCTTTACATATAGGAAATAGAGGATGAAAGAAAAAATGACACTCACATACCAAACACAAGTCGTGGTTCCCATCTCAGGGAATGGAGATGGCAATGGCCTTCATTGTAAGATTTGAGAGGAGTTGACTAATTTGAAGGAAATGTAAAAAAGTAGGTTTTGGATACATTGTGTTTGGAAGATTAAGGGTTTGACATAGCAACATTTACAAGTGGAATCTGACCCCCTGAGTATGGAGAAGATCTGCATCAGAGGCAGAATAAGTTAAAGCCAAGGCTGAGAGGCCAGGTTTGGAGAAGGCATACCAATGTTAAAATAGTTTCAAGGAACGGAATGGGGATTCACAATGGGAACAAAATAAAAACAGCCCAAGTGTCAGATCAGTTAATAAATTGAGTGGCCCTAGAGTTTACTAGGCCAAATAATTTGTGAAATTGAGAAGTTAACTTTACAGGAATAGGCAGAAGAATTCTAGAGACAAATAAGGTAATAGTTTAGAGAAGATCTGTTTCCACATAAAAAGTGCTAGTTGCAGGTAACATGAAATATCAATTAGGGGACAGATGAGCTGTGTGTTGATGAATACAGATGTGGGAGGTATATTGGGAAATATTTGTTATTAAAGGTGATAGCTGTTGCAATCTTGCATGATGTCATCAAGGGATGAAAGAAGAGCAAAAGAAGTTATTTCATTACTTACAGTGTGTTGTGAACATGCAGTAAGATTTTCCACGGCTCTTACAAAGCATGAAATGCATGAGTACGGGGGCTTCATCACTTCCCCCCTTCCAGGTTTGAATCCAGAAAGAACTATCACTTCTGAGTATCTACTTTTCACACTTTCCTTATCCCACTGTTAGATTTTCTAATGCTCATGAGCACCTCTACTAATCACTTTTTCTAAAATATATAAAACAGTTGCCAATAAAAATTGGTGCCCAAAACAATAAAAGTTCAAAAATTCAGATGAAGCCAAACTATACTATTCACTGGCAGTTTCAGTATTAATGTGTCTTCTAAAAGAACAAATTTTTAATTTGCCATGGGAGTCTTTAATAGAAAATAATTATATTGAGCCTCTATGGGCACAGCTGATGTTTGCTATACTACCTTTTTGTAAACATTAATCCCATGTGGAGAAAAATAGTGGAGGTCTCAAAAAAAAAAAAAAAAGGTGCTGGAGGTCAATAAACCAAGTCAGTCCAAAACACACACACACACACATACACACACACACACACAAATACTGTAAAAGTAAGTTTGGGAAACAAATCCACTGTGCATTCCTAACTACTAAAGTGGTGGGTGGTGCTCATTGCTATGTAAGTATATATTATATTTATTTTGCATTAAACTATTGCTAGTATTACTAACAAGGCATGTGTAAATTTCTCATCAATATTTACATTAATCTCATAGCAGAAGCTACTAATGTAATTGAAGTTCTTACTAATTACCTAATTATATTAATTGTTAATCAGAATCATTTTTATGAAGGTTTATCATTTACCAGAAGTTTTACATGTACTATTTATTAAATTTATTGTACTGTCAACCCTACTCAATACATATAATTGCTACCTTGGGCTAAACAAAGCTATAAACAATATCATAATATTCCTTTACTCTAGCGGTGTAGAGATATTTCTTATCTTTGTTCTACTTGCCAATTTGTTGGACTATGTATGTAGGGACATCTCTCCTACATACATTGTTCTTCTGAAGCATAATATATATCTTTCTTAAGTAAGCAAATGTAAATGTGGAGGAAATTTTCAGAAAATATTTTTTTAAGATTTGTATATTTTAGGAAAATCAGTGATATTGTTTTAAATACTAGAAACAATGTGAGATGGTGATATCATTTGAATTTAGTAGAGTTCAAGTACAAAACATTGTCAAAAATTTTAAACATTTCAGAAATACACATATAATCAGCATGAAGATAATCTGCCTGTGGATATTCTATATTTTTAAGAGCCTAACAAAAGATGTTAGAATTTTAAGATTAATGATAACTATTACTGTCCAACGTGGAGCTCTCAGGGACTCGGTAAAATAGCAAACATTTTATTTTCTTTGTTTCAACTGTATTTGTTGAATTGATTTATAACTTTTATAATGATTTTTGCTAGTGTTTGTAGGCCTGGAAAGAAAAGAACTAACATAATAATTATTTATAAAGGAGACTCGTGAATGAGTCTAACATGAGTTGAAGGACATTTTTAGCTTGGCTTGGGCCTATGTTCTATTTCTAATAAATACTTTATTTTAATTAAAATTCAAAGATTTAAATTTCTAGTGCTTAAATACTGTGAATGCATTCTTTTTCTTAAAAAGGACATATTATAGCAACCAAAATATGACTACTAAATTTTTTTTACTGAAAAGTACTTCTTTTTCCTGCAAAAGGAAGACAAATTTGCTATTCAGTCTTGTCTTTATGGCACTGAATGTTAAGAAAAAATGAGTCTTCAAAAATTATTTGATTGTAAATAACCCAACTCTACATTTGAAATGTACAGCTCTTCTATCTTTCTTCACCATTAATTACAAGTAAATCCATCTTTCTTTTGTGAAGTCTCAAGTTTGTTGTTATTATTGTTAGATGAGTTACATTCAAACTCCAACAACAACGAGAAAAAAGAGGAAGCCAACATTGAAATTCATCTCACAGTCCAGAATTTACTTAACGGCCAGCCTGTGCACTGTGATAAACGGAATGATGATCCGGCAACATGTCTTTATCCATGGTTTGCTTTAATTAACGCTGGCTTGTTTGTTGAAAGATGATTAATATGCCAATGGAAATTGCATAATTGAATACCACAACACTGGCACAATCAGAAAGACACATGCAGTTTTTGATTAACATTTATTATTATTATTATTGTGCTTTTTAATGTACTCTTCTCACTATGAAATGATGCTGTCTTTGACCAAGAGGTGAAAGGAAACGGCGCTGAGGGCAGGGTACTCCATAAGCAAGAGGAAAATACAAGGTGGCTTAATCAGAACGAAACAGTAGTTCAGTTTATATGGTCTTCGGCATTTCAAAAGCAGCAAACTCCAAATAAAGTCAAGTGCCAACCAAACACAGAGATGGCTATCCTGGGTGTGGCAGAGAAACCAAAAGAGAAACATCTCTATTGCCATGCATTCAAGAATAATGACTTAGGGCTTATAGATCTTTGACCTTTTAAAATATGTCACTTTATTCCAATACTGAAATTTTGGATATATATCTTAAAAGGCAATCTTGAAATTGTAAATTCTGGCTAATTATATATCAGAAAATAGTCCCAGCAAGTAATCTTAAGAAATATAAGTACCTTGCATGTATTATTTTACACAAAATTTTCATTTTGTTTTAATTTCATTTACTCAAGCAAGTATTTCCTCTGACCTGTGCCCACAGACCTGGATCTAATATTCAATATTTAGGGTTAAAATGTAAATGAATGGAGGGAGATAGGAACTGGGAAGAGTAGCACAGGGGGACACTGTAATATAATCAGGATATATTACAAGAGGAAAGAATCTGTTTTCAATACTAGGGAAAATAAAAATAAAATAAAATGTAACTGAGCCGCATAATTACCTCCAAACTGCTTACTTTAGGAATAAATTTTTACATTATATTTTTACATTTTATATTATACTTTTTATATTACATTTCAATTATTTAGATTACTTTTGTATTACATTTTAAATAAATTTAGATTCTAATTTTAGAATTAGCTCAGTAGTCCTTGTCTAAACTGAAAATTGATATTGAAGTCAACATATGTTCAAAATGTATGTACTTACATGATGAACTCACATGAAGGTGGAGGGATGAGTCTGGCCTTCACTTGATTATGTCAATAGTGTCTCCACTACCCACCACTTTGGGACTGAAGAGCTTTAGTGTTTCTGAACCACCATTGACATGGAAATAACTTCATACAAATTTTTCTAGGATGTTTATTTTTCTAGGATGGTAAGCTTAACAGAATATTGGCATACATTTGATAACATTATTTCAGTAAAAACACGAAAATAAAAATAAATTCAAACTAAAAAATGAAGAGACAATTTTAACTTGTTAAGCAGTCATATCATTTAATATTATCTTTGATATTGCCTCGAAAACTTCATACAGATATTTTGATCATATTTACCCTCAAATCCTCCCTCTGACTCCTCCCAGATTTTCTGACAGATTCATTACCCTCAACTACATGTCCTCTTTGTAAAAATAGCCCATGAGTCTTATTTGGATGACAAATAATTCTGAGTATGGGGACATCCACTAGACCAGATTCTACATAGCAGGTGTCATATCCTTAAAGAACACTGACTCTTTCTTTCAGAATAGCTAATAGCTACCAGCACTCCTCAGATAAGGATGGGACTTCCTGGCGCATCCATACTCCAAGCTGGGATCATATTTGGCTTGGTCTTGTACATACTATCATAAGAGATAATGATAATATAATAAAGTCAGTTGAAATAATACATTTTTATTATCCTTTGTAAAAATATTCAGATGTTTGGCTTTAAAAACCTGTGTGTAAGAATTTGGCAGAGGAATCCAAATGTTAATTTTTGATCAGCAAACATGAGAAGACAGCTTTTAAAAATGCATTTGGTTATAATAACTAATAATATTGTTATATCATCTTAGTAAATGCATTTTAGTGAGTTTCTTCTTAATAGATAATAATTACCACATTTTCAAAAGTGATATGTTTACTGTAATGTCCTTGGAGCTGAAGCTGTGGCCCCCAGGACAAGGCACTCATTCTCTGGGTTTTGCTATCTTGCTCTTCTCCACTGTGAGTCTATTGTCAGTACCATGTAGAAAAGTAGCTGTTGTGGAAATTGCTTTAACTATGTAAAGATGTGTTACATTGTTTGTGATGCAGAATATTACTTTAACTGTGGAAAGGTGTGTTACTTTTGTTTGTGGTATGTTTGTTTAACTATGTAAAGATGTATTGCATATGTTTCACCTTGCCTGCCCTAAGGCACCTGATTGGTCTAATATAAAGCTGACCTCTCCATAGCTAGGTAGAAGAGGGATAAGCAGGGCTGGCATGCAGAGAGAATAAATAGGAGGAGACTTCTAGAGGAAAGAGAGGGAAATTCCGAGGGCAAGAAACCAGGCAGTTGCCAGGCAGCCAGATACTAGAAGTGGGTGCAAGTAAGACAAACAGAAGGGAAGAAAAGGAAATGCCCTGAGGCAAAAGGTAGGTAAAGAGAATCAGGTTCATTTCAATTAAAAGAGCTAGCCAGAAAGAAGCCTAATCTAGGCCAAGCATTCAAAATTAGCAAGTCTCCATGTCCTAATTTGGGAGCTTCTTGGTAGCAAAACAAACAAACAAACAAACAACAACAAAAACCCTAGTACAAGTGTCTTCTTGAATTATAGTATGGTGGGTACAGTACCTCAGACCCAAATGCTTCTTTTAAAAATAGCTTATTATTATTGCAGACAGTTTTGAAGTTAATGATAAAGTGATATTGAAACATTTAAAATACAAGAGGCCTCTATGAAAGAGCAGGAGAACTATTCTTTAGTCTTGCTTCCTTCCTACTTGTTGGAATTAGTATTGTCTTGGGTATAAGCCCTAGAGTGGGAAACTGATGAATGAAGATGGTGCAACAATAAAACAGTGAACATGGATGCGTACCAGTGATGGGTAGTTGAGGCAATGCTCCACATATGCCCAAAAAAACAACTTTCTTTTTTATATAAGCTCTTATTGTTTGAGATTTTATTTTCTTGCAGATGAAACAAATAGTAAACATTAACATAATTCTAAAGGAAATGGTAGATGTTTCTGGATCACTGAAATCCATCCGTTATAAGAAATGTACTAATATGCCAGTGAAAGATGAGAGTACCTTGAGTCAGTACATAAAATATACTATTTCTATACATCGTAAATGTTCTTAAATATTTACATAAGTGCTTTTACATAATTTAATATATATTAAATCAATAGTTTAATTTGACTGATATAATAAAAGACTGCTAATAAAGGTAAGAGCACAGAGCCAGTTACTGACAACCCTAGATATGTGAGGTTGACTATTACCTTAAAGGTAATGCTAATTATATATTGATTTATTTCATCAGTTTGACTCTGTGTGTGTGTGTGTGTGTGTGTGTGTGTGTGTGTGTGTGTGTGTGTTCCAGACACTATTTTAACTCAGGGCTTGATAAAATCTGACCCAGCATCTGTACTCTTCCCTAATCTTTCATTGGATCACATTCATGTTCATTCCTTTACAAATGCTCTATTGCTGCTTTTGCCCAATGCTCAAGTTTCTGTTCTCAATGAATTCTTTGCAGAAGCCATCTACTACACTATTCACTGTTACAGAAAACCATGATGCTTGCATTATGTGATTTAAATGTACAGTGTAACATTGTAGTTTTCTTTAAAGACCCACTTGGAAGATGAGTTAATCAGCTATGGAAACGTACACAAGGAGAAGGTAAGTGACAAGCTGTCATTAGTACTTCATGAGGCACACAGGTACGTATGTCCTAATTGTGAAGACTGACATACTCTCAAAGCTTATGCAATTAATTTTAATATAATGTAATTAAACCCCTAAGTTTGATCACAGCTTTGTTTAGCCTGCCTCTGGTAATCTAGGTTCCCATATGCCTTAATCAGAAAGAAGAAAAAACATAATACAAAGGCAAACATGAATCACTATTGGTTGATCTACCAAACATTAATTTGAAATAAAGAAATTGTCATCAAGTATACACATCAGTCTCTTGTGAGCTATGTGGAATATACTTGTACCTGTGCATGTGAAGTTTATCCATATTGCTATTACTTAGTTAAAATTTTTGAAGAAATATCAAAGATACATTTGTGCACTGTGTTTCCTGTGCAAAATCATTTCAACTCACTGGAATACTAGCAAAGGGGGAGGCCTAGATTTGTTTCTAAGACAGACAGTAACACACACATACCGAGGTGGCAGGGTGCAACTTCTTTGACATGGTTTTATAAGCTGATTTCAGAGATCAGTCATTAATAACACATATATAGAGAAACAATCCTTATCACATTCCATGTAGCAAACTCAAATATTAGGCTGTGAGATCAGGTGTTTGCTGAAGAGTAGAGCCTATTTTATAAGGTTGGAGTGACTTCTCTGGAGATCATTGCCTCCTTATGAGTTAAAAAGGAAGGAAAATTGACAAAAAGAAAGATACATTTACTGGGAAAAACCAGTTTTCTCCTCTCTGGACCAGCATTTCATGTAAATCTCCCAGAGTTCAGGCTATAGAGTGCATGTTAGTGAACGAATGTTCTCTAGTATCTGTGCTTAGCAAAATCCACAGTTGGCAGAAGTCATGATTCATCGCTAATGCCTCAATTTATTTTTATAAAAAGCAGCTTATAGCCCTCTGTTCCTGGCTTTCTTTCTGTTGTTGTGAAAGTTCCTTGCCAGTCACTCAGCAAGATCCAGATCTTTCCTTCAATACTGGACTTCTAGCAGCTTCCACTCTGCAGAATCTTTCCCACTTTACTCCATAGTCTTAGCTATTATCTTTGCTATCAAAACTCCAACAAGACCAGATCATCTCTATATCTCCCTTACCTTGGACTCTGCTTCTCCTTTCTTGTTTCAGTTCATTCTATGTAGACTTAGGCTCCTTTTTCACAAAAACAACTGGAAAGGCAATCTTCTCCAAAGGTCCACAAGAACTTCAAATTTTTTAGCTTATATTTTTGTGTACACATGTGTACCTGAATGAATTTAAATGTACCACATGTGTGCAAGTGTCTACAAAGGCCAGAGGGCATTAATTTCCTTGGAACTGGAGTTGTGCATATTGTGAACTGACAGGCTAGGAGCTGAACGGGGTCCTGTACAAGAAGAGGGTACACTCTTAACTGCTAGCCATCTCGTCAGCTCCTCATGTGCCTTTTGACTTTTCATTCTAAATAAAAAACTAGGTGTGGAAATAAAAATGCTGGCTATGATATCCAAAGTTGCTTTATCCCAGGTCTTTGTGGCTAAATGTTAAACAACTAAAACTTCAATCATTTCATGAGGTCAAGCCACTTCCATCTGAGTTTACTAGCAACATTTATGCTATCCTATTTCTGAAAACTGACTTCTCTTGATAAGCAGGAGCCAAAACTGGTCCAGTGCACTAGAATTACTAAGAAGATGTGGATGGAGGCACACTATATTTTAAAATTCTTTGTCCTCAAGTTGCTCACAATTCCAGAAATGAAATATCCTTAAGGTAAGCTCACAACTGGTTGCAAAGGCATGAATACAAATATATAAATTAAAATCTATAAAAAAAATGAAGCCAATTACTGGAAAGGGGGTAGAATAATCAGTTTAGAAAGTATCTATTTATTAAACTATATGACGGAAGTTCTTGTCTTTAGCCGAGTTCCAAAAGATGAGGATAGAGAGATGGCAGAATTGCATTATTTACATGGAAGAAGGCTAAATTTATTTTTCTTGAATTTATGGATGAAATTAATCTGCACATCTTGGAAAATGATAAAAGGAAACAACAACAATAAAGTCCCATCTGGAAAGATCATGTGGGACTACAAAACACCATAGTAAAGAAGGGAATGTAAAACTCAGCAGAGAGAAGAGGAAGAGGTTGTTAACAAACAGTTATCTACCTATCTTTGCACAGCAAGAAGCCAGATAAATAATGGGATTGTGTTTTTCATGACCTGTGACAATAGATGTTTGAATGTAGCCAGTTTGTTATTCTACAGAAAGAATCAAATAAAATACATTTTAAGCTTGTTAGAGCTAAAGTAAAAAAGTATTACAGAGAAAACTAAAAATGTATTGCAACAACAGAAATTTGAAGTGAAATGTAAGAAACAAGTATTCACATGAGCACAGGGGCATTCATAAAGCTTAGGAATGCATTGAGATACATATTTCCATAAAACCTAAGTCATACTTGTTTATCCAACTAAAAAACAAAATAATATAAAATATCTAATATAATGTAAAATTCCCAGGGTACCCTGTAGAATTATATAATTTCTTAAAGTCTTTGGAGATTTTGGAAGAAGACTTTAGCTATCTATTGATAATTATAGGCCAGAATTTATTCTTAATGCATGAACTGGCTTCTTGGAGCCCACTCCCTACAGAGGAACACCTTGTTCAGACTTGATACTGGGGGAAGGGATTTGCTCCTACCTTCATTGGATATGCCAGACTGTATTGACTCACCCTGGGAGTCCTTACCCACTCTGAGAAATGTATGTGAGGATGGAGTGGGGGAGGGATGGAGAACAGTGATGGATATGATTAAAAGAAAACAACTTTTAAATAAAAAAAAAAACAAAGAAAAATAAGTACTGAACTCTAAACAGTGACTTGTTTGTGTGCAATGATATAACTTCAGAGCACAAAAGTAAAATTTCAGTGGCTGATATAAATTTGACAAATTCATGATTACCATGAGTGATTCAGACATACCTTTAGCCAACTGTGGCAAATCAAATAGTAAAACAGTAGATAAAATAAAGAACAGACTAAAATGCTGCATCCAGTAAAGTCCACACTAAACAATTAGAAAACATAGATAATTCCATCATTCATGCATAATGTTTACAGCTGCGTCTCTCCTCAGTCTCAGTACATGGGCCCTGGAGACCACCTTCCCATGATCTATGATGGTAAATAGATTTTGTTCATGGTAATGTGCTGTTTGAATCTCTTTAGTTCCAGGACTGCTTTTCCAACTCGCTCAAAATGACTCTTAGGCTTCAGTATGCTTAAAAATCAATATAAAGTCTATGTGTGTTTCTTTGAAGCAACCAACTAGATGCTCACATAGATACAGCAATTCTTACTATATAAGCACAGTGGTCTTTTTAGTGGTTGATATTGAATTATATGTCCCCCAACTTCACATACTCCCCCAAATCACCATCAGGACACTGTTGACTATAGGTCTCGTTAGATGAGCCAAGTGACTTAGCAAAGGCCTTGAACAAAATGGGGTAGAGTAACATGAGACATAGACACCAGAGTTTCTGTTTTGAGGATAGGTCATGTGAATACCCACCTAGGAGCTGGCCCTTTGTAACATGGTACAGAACCCTCATTAGCCCACCCTAGCACTGATCTGAAGCTTTCAGTCTCCGGAAATTTGAGGAAATGAATTTCTGTTGTTTAAACCTTGCAGCCTAAGGCACTTTATCACAGTAACTCAGGCACTGATTTAGTGGCCAGCAAATAACAATGATTGAGGCAAGCAATATAGTTCGTGCCCTATGCTTAGTACTAAATTTGGACATAGAAAGGAAGATGTCTCAGGTGCAGGAAGCCACTCTGTTTTTGCTACTAGTTATTTTGTAAATGCAATCCCTTAGTGGCATTATTAATTTTAAACTCTCCATGCCTGCATCATTACTTATGAAAATACTTCTTTTCTAAGCTGTAACCTTTACAATCTTCAGAGAAAATATACCCCACCTTGAGTGAGTCTAGTCTGGGACCATATACGTTGGATGAGCACAATAAATTCTGACTGTTTATAAAAGGTTGAAGTTCATTGAATAATAAAGGTTTAATTAGAATTATTCTATAGTCTACAGCCTTTGATGTTACACACGTACCAGGAATCTAGAGCAATATTGGGGCTAATAGGAGAGAGCATATAGGTCTAGTTCCACTGCAGAAATAAAGTTGCATAATATGACTACTGAGTAAGTGGAAGATGGTACAGGTTTAGGCTAAAGATGATGAAATGCAGAAAAGAACTGAGAGTTAGAGTCAGTATCAGAGCTATCTGGGTAACTGGCACATGTTCCTATCTGACAGTACCCAGTTCAGACAATAAGATATGTTATTCACCTTCCTCCCCACAAACCAAGACTCAGAACATAAACCTTACCCATAGAGGTCAGAGCAGCCATTTTCCCTACAGGCAATTCACTAACATAGTCAGCCACTCTCCAATGCACACCACTGCACTCCCTGCTCACTGTTACCCACCACACAGCATGGTACTCATTGCAGGAGCACCATGAGCTCAAGAGACTCACCAATAACTCAGGGGCTGTATTGATACAACACCACCAAGGCAAATTTGAAACTGAAGGACACTAATATAAGCCATGTGGAGAAGAGAGCATTATCTTCTAACATGGGAGTATGTTTAGAAACATTTTAACAAATATTATAATTGTCTGACTAGAGGGCTTTTGGCTCCTTCTTGTTTCCTAATTGCCAGCTCTAGAACTTAACAGGGGTGCTGTACAAAATGTATTCCAGTTTTTCCTTACATGTCACAGCTACTTGGAGAGGATGAGCTGATGTGGTGGAAGGGGGAAAGGACCTTGAATAAGGATATACAAGGATAGAAAGTGTAACTTCTTTGTTCATAATAATAAAATAAAATAATAAAGAAGAAGATATGCTTGATGTTTTCTCAAGGAAATTAGCTTCCAATTCCTAAGCCTTTTTGCATTCTGTGTTCCCAGTAACGATGAAATAAGCTGGGAGATACTTCTCATTTATGAGGGCCTATTCTTAATCATAATGTGTCCACAATTCTTACATTAAATATTTTGCTAGTTGCATAGGTTCTAACTGCTCTTAAAATGAATTATGTGAATTTACATGATATATACATGGTTTGGAGATATAAGACATGTTTGGCGATGACCTTTATTTCAGATGATGAAAAAGTAGATTCAGGAGGGGGGAGTGCTACTCTTCCTAAAAATGTACGGAACGTCAAGAAGTTTGCAGACAAAGGTGTAAATAAATATAGAATTTAAAGAGAAGGGAAATTGGGAAATAGCAAACAACAATTTTTAAATATAATATTTTATAATAAAGAGAAATAAAAGAGAGCAACTGTTATGGTCTTTCTTAGTTTCTTACAATTATGCATTATTAATCTACACATTAAAATCTGAAGTTTAATCATATTCATTTTGTTATGTTTGTGTTTTGAGTGCATGTATGCCTATACACCATGTCCATGAAATGGCATGTAGGCCAGAAGAGGAATTTTGATTCCCAGAAATTGGAGTTATATAGATATGGTTGTTTGCTGCCATGTGGGTGATAGTAATGAAAGCTGGGTCCTTTAGAAGATTAGCCTCTGATCATAACCACCAAGAAACCTCTTTCGACCCATTGACATGAATTTGAAACTTCAATCTAAGTGTATCAAATTTGCATCAAAGGAAACTTAATTGAATATCAAGAACCTGAGTTTCACCATTAGCAAGTCAGCTAAAATTTTCACGCAGAATCTATGGTTCTATAATCTCTAGAAAAATTATTGAAGATAGAAATAATGCTTTTTCAAAACATTTTTCATTTATATACAAATTATTGCTGTTTTCTATAAAGAACAACCTCAAAAGTTGAAAGAGACTTGAGCTATCCTCGGATCCTTCCATCTTCCCATGAACATCTCTTCATGGTGAAAAATGAAGAGATACTTGAGGTCAGCTCCAAAAGTAGCTCACCCAAGGCCTTCCTTCTTGACTAGCATTTAAGGAAGGACCAGACTCTGAGGCAGTGCCTCACACTTTTAGGTGGCCACCATCAGAATTGTTTCATCCAGCATAAAGAGGAGACGCTTATTACCAAAGCAGATCACTGTTTGAGTTCACAGGGACAAGGCTTGGGAATCTATTGCTGTCAAAGATGCCTCCCAATTCTTAGTAACTAAGGTCTTAGGGAAAAAAGTCAGGCACCATCAGTAAGTCTCTCCTATGAGACTAGGTAATAAAAGGTGTTCCTCTCCATCTTCAACAGTGGCTGTCAAAGAGACCTGTCAAGAAGGGTGTTATCTTAGGTACTCCTGGCTCTGCTAGGAGCAGTCTCAGACATTCTGGGGAAAGTAGCAATAACTTCTTTGGACACATCGTTCTTGTACAGAAAATTAGACAAGTAGAAACAGTTTAAAACATATCTGAACATCATTCTGCAGTACAATTTTCACAGGGAATTCAATACATACTATTATTCAATCTTTCAATCACTGTTAATTGATATTTGATGTTAGACACAAGAAAGCATCACACACAAAAGCTAAATTATCCAAAACTAAACTTCCAGACAGGCCAAGACTAAGTGCTGGCCTTATAACTGAGGTGCATGAGTTCCAACATCTATAAAATAGGAGCTGCCCAAGCAGGGAAAGCATGAGAGAGCTGTGCTAAATATTCAGTGCTGATTGGCCCATTGGGATCACAGTTCCAGGTTGTATTTTATTTTTTGAAGAATTCATTTCTTCTGGATCCAAAATAGACCACTGATCACTAAGAAGAATAAACTAGCTGTCCATCAGAAAAAAAAAAGGATAATATACTCTTCAACTCAGACACCTAAAAACAGAAAGGTTCCATGAGTAACAGATCCAGAATAAGCAAGGAGAAAAAATTCCTGCCCATAGAGATCTCATTAGCCAGCTGTAAAAAATAAAGAATGCATGTAAATTATCTAGATCTAAATGTCATTAGGTGGAATGGAGGGATAGAAGAACAATATCTCATATAAATACACAAAGACATTATTATGTTATCTTTCTTTCAAGATCATCCTTAGTGACCACATCTCGAGAGAAAGTTCTAGAAAATCACTTTATACTTTTCTATAAAAGCCTATTACTTCTCCTCATAGATCATTATTTAATTTGATGAATCCTATCAGAGATAGTTTTAATTCCCTCTCCATGATGATGCCAGAATAAAATCAGCTGGTAGAAATTATTTTATCATGGATCAGTCTCAAAAGCAAGTTAACCAATTTTCCAGTTCCTGAAAATTCATATTAGATATGGAGACACATACTTCTCAGTTATACTCACATGAACATACTCCTGCCACCATCTGTGGGCTCCAATATCCTTCCCTCAACCACATTTGTGCCTACTAATATTATAAAGGACATATCTGGGGACTGGAGAGATGCCTCAGAGGGTAAGGGTACTGACTGTTCTTCCAGAGGTCCTGAGTTCAATTCCCAGCAACCACATGGTGACTCTATAATGAGATCTGGTACCCTCTTCTGTACACTGTATATATAAAAAATACATAATAAATAAATAGGTTTTTTTTGGTAAAAAAGGACATATCTTAGACAGAAAATGCAATAGGTTAAGTTCTTTGGTCACTAAGTATTCATTGCCTATTTTGGCTCTCCTACCTTGATAATTGTGAAGGAAACAAAAGGAATCAAATTTCATCCCCCTAAACTTTTCTCAGGTAGGGAATATTAGAATTTGCCACAATAAATAACATCAAGGAGAGAAAGTGCTGGGTGAACAGACACTTCAAAGGACTACGTGGGTTGGTGATAGGATGACAATCAAATAATTCAGAGGAAAAGAATTTTAAAAACAATTACTGTCATGTTTGCTATGCAAAATAGAGGTACACAGTACGATCAATAATAAATATCTATGGCAAATGCTGTCCATGTGACTGTTAAGCATGCATACATGAAATTCCTCCTCCCTGAGGTTTTTAAAAAAAAACAGCAGAACAAAAAATGTTGTTCCTTAACTTTCCGACCCCCCTCATTAAATATAAAGTTACATACAAGTTAATGATGCCTTATTGTGAGCACCACTTGGTCATTTGAAGGCTTGTTGTTGGGAAATTCATTTAAAAAGTTAAGTCCAAATTTAAATGTAAAAATTTAGACTTATTTGTAAGAAAATAAAGGGCTTCTAGACCAAGGAGTAAACAAGTGAAAGTTCTCTTAAATGTTAACAATGGCTAAATTTCATTTTTTTTCCTACTAACCTGAAACATCTAGCCTCTAGTGACATACAAACACAATGTTAAAAACAGTTTCTTCCAAATTTACTTGACAAGTTCTTAACTACGCATATGACAAACTGTATTATATTCAGCCATTTTCCTCCTCAGCTAGATCTTTTTAGTACTTTCAAATTTCCTTTAACTGCAGCATCATAGCTGGACACTTGACACTTCCTCAGAAAATCATAAGCAAGAAGCAACAAAGATGCACAATCCCTGAAAACATCTAATGCTTTCTGTTAGCCCTGCACATCCCAGCAGCTGAGAACTGGTATTTATTTATGTGCACAGAGGACTAGGAGGAAACACCAAAGGCTTTCTTAATTTCTAGGTCAACCATAACTTTCAACTATCCATCGGCCCAGGGTCAAGACAATGGGAAGCAGAGAGCTACTTTACAAGAGGTTAGTGGTTCTCCTTGGAAAGGTTGACTCATGGTTATAAAATTAGAGTAGGAAGAATTAAAATGATTATGCTCTAAAAGTGACTTAGTAGAAGTGACAGGGTTGTTTTTAACCTAAATATTTTTTAAGTACCAAATTTGTCACTCTCCTAAGTTATATGTTACAAACTGTAAAATCTCTTTATTGCAGCCATAAAAGAAATGAAGCACTTTTAGCCAATGCTTTTCAGTAAATCAGGAACTTTGTATTAAATCCACATTTTATTTGCTTATATGGACGTTCTTTATTTTGACTGAATTGGTAAAAGTTGCGAAATTCTACAATGAGGTGTTGTTTGAGGAATCCCTATATGCCTTCAGTAAGTGATTTCCTTAGGAACAACAGACTTGGGAATCTGTAGGGAAATAAGAAACAGTAGCTGCTAAAACCCTCTGCTACGCTTGAATTGAGAGAAGTCATATTCATCTAGGATGGATGTTTTTAAAGTCACACATTTTCTCACATATCTCAATAATCATAGATGCTTTTAATTGCCTTGATTTTAAATATTCACCTATTAGGTTTGCAAATTATTATGTAATTGCATATTAGCTAATGGCTGATGGTTAATGATCAGCTATAAAATTAGATTATTAAAAGATAAATGATGTAAGTTTTCCATAGATTTCTCATTAATTTTTTTCTTCTTACGATGGAAGGAGTTATGCGTTTCATAGCAGTTGCTTCTTTGTCATTTTTCATGTTATCAATGTCCAATGAAAATATAGGAAAGGAGACAAAGAGCAACACAACTCTTTCTTAATTTTGTTTCTCATTAGCGTCTTGGTTAACATGAGCTGCCTTTTGAACTGTTGGAGTCAGTTGCTGCATTCCCAGTATGATCCTACCCTTCCTGTCCTGTCTAAATGAAGGCTGTACGCTGCCACCACAACAACTTTTTGTCAAACTTAAATGAGTGTGACTCAATGATTGCCCCTTCTAGGACATTTTTCCTGGGCATAAAGCATTTTTAAACAAACAGACAAACATAAATACAGAAAAAGGCAGATACAAAAACCAAAACCCAAAATCTAACAGCAAACCTTTTAGATTTTATACAGGAGAATATCCAGTAGTCCAAAAGGAAAAAAAATGGCTTAGTCACTTTGCTAATGGACTATCAAGTGTATCATTGTAATCTAATATAAATCAATTACAACTAAACCACTGCAGTAGTAAAACTGCCATATGGCAGTGTAGCCTGTGTAAAGGCAATGGAGCCCTGTTTACGTGCTTTGGAACTTTTCCAATCTAAGCTGCAAAACTAAACTACAAAGTAAATTACATCCTTTCTCCATTATTGAAAGTGCACTTGCATGTGTGTGTTTTGTGTATTGTTTATATGTATGTATGCATAAAGTTATTTAATCAGTGAATATTATACAGGGATAATAAATTTACTAATATAAATATTTTGAGTGTGTTTTTCAAAGGCATTGGAATTTGGTGGGATGTACATCCCCATATTTCTGTTATTCTATGAAAGCTACTAATAAATAAAAAAGATCCTTAAAATGGCAATCCTGATTCAAAATCCTCTAAAAACTGTCCATGGCCCTCTCCAAGTCTTCTGGTGTCATAGATGAGTCTCTTCTCTCTCTCTCTCTCTCTCTCTCTCTCTCTCTCTCTCTCTCTCTCTCTCTCTCTCTGCTTAATATATAAGAATTAAATAAATCTGAAATCTCTAGATATTTACAAAGCATTTACTGTGTTGGAGGTGCTGTAATGGGCACAATTGGTGAAATGAAGAAATAGCCAGTTAAGGAGATAAGCCATACACATGTAAAACATTTCAAACAAGAGTGCAAGCATCAACTTACAACAATAAGAGATAAAATATCACAATGGCATTTGATTAATTTCCAAATAAATTATATGAAGTACTGTTGTCACAGGGGGCTCCCTGGAGAAAAGCAGAATCATAGGAAGCCCTGAGTTGGTTCTTTAAAGATGAGACCATTTATCAGACTAGGGAAAAGACATGTCCCAGGTGAATGAAATCAAAAGGCTAATAAATCCTAAATGCAGGGACTACCCAGGAGGCAAAGGCCAGCTATTTTTCAAATTTAAGTGGGTTCTAGTTGTAGAGATTAAGTTGTGTTAATTCTAATAGCCAGGAGTAGATAGCATGAATTCTGTGATATGGCATAGGAAAAAAATATTCTCTAAGGAACCTGTCAAGGATTGGTTGGAGCAGAGCAAAGAACAGTGTCTCCACTTCAGATTCTTCATCAACTTCTCCAAGTTTAGTGAGGCAAAATCCACCGATAAAATATATTACACCAACCACACATATGGACAAACTATCACCAAGCTCACCTCTATTCTAGAGATGGCAGTGTGGAAATTCACACAGTGCCAAGAAATATAAAAAGAAATAATCAAATGTGAAAGCATGCTTGGTAGAGTGGGAATCAGGAACAGAATAAAATGGAGAAAAAAGTTCAAGGATACATAGAAACTTTTCTGAGTGAGATATGTGGGAAAAAAGAAGATTAGATTTCTAATGGGCAATAAAACCATCAAGAGCTTTACTGAACACAGCAAGAGTAATTATAAAAATGTAAAATGTATTTCTAGAGGAAATATTACTGGTAATAGGGCATTTAAAATAGTTTTAAAATCAGTAATCTTTAATATAAAACAATATAAAATATTAAATATGAAATGCTTTGAATTATCAAGGAACATAAGAGTAATCGTAATCAATAGAAATATTTGCTTAAAACTTCTTATGACTAATTTGACAGTTAAGTTGGGAGTGCAGAAACCAGACTAATGTTATATTATGGTTAATATCCGCAGGTACTAGCTCCTGTAACTTACATATATGAAAATATTCAATAGTATTTAAAATTATGACAAGGGTGGATATGTATTGGTTCCAATTTCATGATAACAATACTGAGGCAAAGAAAAGCTGACTTAGCAAACATCACCAAGCTAAAGATTAGAAACTAAGAAGAGAAGAAATAAGTCACATGTACTGGCTCTCAGGCTGCTAGCTCCTCCCCATTTGCTTCCTCCTCTCTTCTAAAAGGAGTGGTTGGAAGGAAAGGGAAGAAGAGATGAAAGAAAAGCTGATTAGTTTTAAACATTCTAAAAATATCATGTTTAACATACTATGTTTGGAAACTTCTGAGATAGCCATTATATTTGACATGCTTCTCATACAACATGTTAAGTACTCACTGAGTAGTGAAATGGCAGGGTTTATAATTATGGCAATTATAAGAGCTGGGTGGTCTCAGACATTGAACCAGGCACTTTGGGAAGGCCAGTGTGTGAACAGGCTCATTCGAGTCCCAGAATAGGTGGTTGACTGCATCAGTAACACATGGAATTAGTAACAATATTGATGTCATTGTGTTGTAAGACTGTGTTAGTACTCATAACATTTCAAAAATAAACTCAAATATAGAGTGTTTGCATCAAATATTAGTTTTCTGTTTTGAATTGGTACAATAAGAGTTAGAAGGTAGTCTTGCTTTGTAGATGAGGAAACTGAGATATATAAGTTTAAGAAAATTGACCTAGGAAATGATGAAGACATTATTTGAAATCTGCCAGTCACCCCCCTCTCCACACACACAATAAGAGTAAAAGTTCAATAAGTGCCTGTGGAATGTATGAATGTACAAATGAACTCATGACCTAGGGAGAAGTGAGCATATAAAGGAGATGCTACAAGATGAGCGATACCACACTTTAGATAAAAGCACTTGCCATCATGTTTGATTATCTGAGTTTAATTCCTGGTGGAAGGAGAGAATCAGTTCCCACAAGTTATTCCCTACACACACATTCTCTCTCTCTCTCCCTCCCTTCCTCTCTCTCTCTCTCTCTCTCTCTCTCTCTCTCTCTCTCTCTCTATCACACACACACACACAAACACACACACACAAGTGTTTACACACAAATGCAGATGTGTGCAGACATGCATACACTAGTTTTCATATGCACATGCAGGTGTGTGCAAATACACACACACAAGTAAATGTACAATATCTTTCAAAGGAATACCCTAGGTAGAAAAAGGAATTATTTTGAGAGTCTGTGATAGAAGGGAGAAAGGATCTTAAGCACAGAGGCAAGTTTGAGGGAGGGTAAGCAAGGCAAAAGCAAAAAGAAGTTCATTTCAGGAAGCCCTCACATAAGAGGAAGGCCATTTTCTTTTAATCACAAGCAGCAATTAATGTAAAAAACGAGAACTCTGAAATATCAGAGATCACACTGAGAAAATTAAAACAGCATTAAAGCAGATTCACCTTGAAGTTGGAGAAACTTATTATGTAAGTGGGCAAAGATAATAGGAGAAAAATTCTCATCACATGGCACCGTGATCAAAGTGGTTATAGTACCTCTAAGCTACAATGTTCCTAGATTTATGTGCTCTAAGCACATTCTCTGTTCTGCTCCACATTACCATTTTCTCCCTATGGGACAAGTGAGAGTGTGAATTTAGAAAGGTCCTCAAGACAGAACTCTGACATGGAAATAACTGTGTGTGGAGCAGAGTAGTTGAGAGCAGACAGGAAAAATGGTTAGTGGCTCTGACTCAAGAGTGCAAAACTACCGAGGGACTTCCTATACAAGGTCATTGTGTGGAGTGGATGCAAATCAGCAATAACTTAGACTTTTAATAATTTCTATACAAAGAGTTATATCATGCTCATGTTATTAAGAACATTGCTGTATGTCACTTATTAAGTGTCTGTCATGGTGTCTAATATAAAATAAATGCATACTGTAACATATCTAGGAATATTTTTGCAGTGATATAGTTACAGTGAACACAGAGAATCTTTGCCTTTTCCTCATGAAAAAGCAATGAGAAGCAAGAGAACTGTTTGGAAGTCAAAATCCTGGTAGATTATGTAGTTGAGCCAAATGATAAAAGTGATACCAGGATTCACACTGGTTCCTCAAGGACATTGCAAGGAAATATTATCCACAATGAAAGAATTTTCTACAGTAACAACTTATAAGTAATAGAGATGAATAAAGTGTGTCCTAATGAGAGGGCTAACAGATGTAAATGAAGACATTATTTCTGGAGTGGAGCCACCTGGGAGGGTAACAAGCCTTGAGGACCATGGGCCAAGGTCAGAAAGCAATGTATAGAGGAAGAAAGAAAAAAAAGGTAGATATAAGATCTTCTCAGCAGTCATACTAGCAATATCAGGGGAACAGAAATTATGAGATTGGTGGATGATGAGGAGTGGGCTTAACTGAACTCTAGTAAAACCTCTAAAAGTCTGACACTGAAGAAGGAAGTAAGGAACTTTGAACCAGGAAGATAAACATGGAGCCCGGGATGTCAGAAAACCCAACTAGGAACAGAAGGAGAGGGTTAACGATGGTGATGGGGACAGACAGTGATGGGAAAAATAAAGGTGCTATCCTTCAAGATTTTGAAGGAAGTGACAGTGTGAGCAACACTTTCTAACTCATGCTGAGCACCTTCTTTTCCCCAAGTCACAAGTTTCCTCCTATAAAATCAACTTTATTTTCTTCAGATTTTCTGTTTATTGTATTTAAAATCATTAAAATCAGTTTTAGTTTACTTTCAAATAGCTTATTGCAACTAGCTAGATTTTAAACACTGTCTACAATGGTGTGAAGTTCAGGAGGCCATGTGCGCTTGACTTAAGAGTACAGTGTTGGCCCTAGAATGACTCCCACTATATAGAGAAATTTGCTATTGCTAACTTACTGGGCTAAACAATTTTACTACCAATGGTCTTTGTTATGGAGATGAAAACAACAGTAACAATAGCAGAGTGAATGAACTTGTTAGGTCCATGAAGAATGTGATTCCTCAAACTAATAAAACACAAAGAAATGTCATTATATTATTTTTATTTTAATAAAAGAATTTTGTTAAGAATAAAAAGGAATATATTTATGAAATATGTGAGTGAATGTCAGAGTTCTCCACATGATGTCCCTATGACTCCCTTTAATAGTTAAGGGTATTGGTTAGTTCGAAAAGGAGCCCTCTATTTGTTTATATCTGTAGTACTGCTAAAGGGAAGCATACTCAGTGCTTCACATGACCTCGGCTAAATTTCACAGCAGACATTTAGAAACAATGAGTGGTCTCATTGACATAGAAATCCTTTAGTTCAGAGAGATTAAACAAAATTTACAACTACTATTTAACATTAAGATAGTATTTGAATTCAGTTTTATCTAAATAAAACTTCAGATTTTTTTTTTTAGTTCTGAATTCATCAACAGCCACAAGTCTCCTGAACTTTTATGATATGTGCCATCTTTCTATACACTATGCTATGAATATCATTGGTTAATAGAGAAGCTGTTTTGGCCTATAACAAGGCAGCTTGGAGGCAGGTAGGAAATTCAAGCAGAGATAAAGGAGAAGGAGGGCGGAGTCAGAGATACAAGATCCTGCCACCCAAGAAGCAGAATATAAAAGTACAGACAAATCACAAGCTGCATGGCAATACAATAGGATAATGAGCCTGAGCCATGGGCCAAACATTTGTAATTAATAATAGCCTCTGAGTAATTACAAAAGGCTCTGGGATCACAGGTGGGAAAGATTCCTCTGGATCATGGGCCTGGACAGATCAGAAACTTCTGACTATACTCTTAGAACAGAAAACATCATCAAACTAAGAAAATGAATAGTTTATATAATCCTTTAATTTAGTATTAATTCTCAAGTGCGTACTAATGTGTATATTAGAACTATACTGTTTCAAGCAACATAAAAATTAAAGTTACCATATAAAATAACAACAGCTCAGTAGAGATATGTGCAGTTAATGGCCCTTTTCAGTATTTTATTAACCTCTGTGTTTTAGAAGAATCTATAAATAATGATGAACAAAAGAAAACACATAAAAAAGAGAAAACATAAAATAAAAATAAAATAATCAAATTACTTAATTATTGGTTATGTCTGACCAGCTTTGGAAATATGTCTTAAACATCAAAGTATGTGGGACTCTATATAACTTCCTGTTAATTATCTGTTAGCTTAATAAAATTGCCTCAATTTACATTATTTAGATTGGTATTCTAAGCTGTTTTGGCAATATTCAACATATATTCATGAAAATAGCATAATCTTCTGGCATCTTATCTTTTCTATTTTCACATGAATATGATATTAGAACAATATTTTATGAATAAAAAATGTTTACCACAGAGGAGAAACTGTAGCACAACTAACATTTATAACACTATTAAGAGAGAAATTACTTTGGCAAAGGAATTGTAATCATTTTAAAATATTAAATGTTAAATGCAATGTCACGAGGAAAACCTTCACTGAAGAAAAGTCAGGGAGCTAAAGCCTGTGTCATCCACATGTGAGGAGAACCTTCACCTAAGAAAAATCAGGAAGCTTAATCTGCATCATCCATATATGAAGAGACAATGTCTGTAATGATGGCCATTTCCACAGTAGAAGAACACACACAATGGAAAGTTCTCATCAAAATATTTTTTATCTGAAAGAACAGGCAAATGGACTTGAATTGTGAGGTTTTTATCAAATTATTCTAATGGAAGAATTAGATTTGATTTAGCCAAACAAATCTTTCCTTAAAATATTATCAACTTCTTGAGAAATGTTACTACTAAATTTTGTCAAATATTTTGGTCAGCATCTCTTGTGCTGACATAGGGTTTTCAAAATTAAGAAGAGGTATCTCTTTTAAGCTTAAACTTATTAAATCTTAAGACACTATTGTAACAGAAGTGTCAGGCACATCAATGAAAATCTGCCTTAATCCTTTCCATGCTCATCCAGACACAACATAAGACGTGAAACAAAAATATGTGAAAATATTGGCATGGTCAACTTTCCAGTTCTAATGCTTAGATAGAGTCCATTTGATTAATGCTTAGAATCATTTGAAGTATAAATGCATAGTTCAAATGTGAATAAAAATATAAGATATAGGTGTAAAATTTTTATTAATCTTATTTCAATGAGGATTGGCTTTGTATATTCAGCATGACAAAATGATTTAAAACACTCATTTGACATATGAATGACAGGACAACTTACAAGTGTGAATATGCTACATTTCTCATAGACAGTGAGATATGTAGCTACAGACACTGAGATGAATAAAATTTGGGTAAAACATTTGTAGTTTGGGTTAATTTGAATACTTTTTTTATTATTTTCAAACTAATTTCAATTGTTTTATAGTTCTGCATCATTTCTAGGTATACATTACATCAAACAAACCCAGAGGCTTGGGTGCATTCTCTTTATATTGATAAATGAGTATAGAATTTGTTTGAAAGGGAAAAAAATCAAGAACAGAGAGTCAATCAATTGTGGTACTTGCTGCTGCATCTCTAAGATAGTGCAGTGGGTGGCTTTCTGCCCTCCTTCAGCAGAAGGATTAACCATAGTCTTATTTTCTGAGCAGTTTCATACAAATTACACACAGCCCCAAAGTCTATTTTCAAAAGTGGCTCCAGAGAAAGCAGTCCCCTTATTGCCTTCCTCCCCCATCTTTCCTCCCTCACAATTGAGGCTTTCAATGCACGTGGACAAGGACAGATCAGAGACATTGTTTGTCCAGGCTGACCAATCTCTGAGGCAGGCTTTTTTTTTTTTTCCTTCAAGATACTTCATGTTAACAGCTTGAGGGCCTTCAATCAGCGTGGCTTTGATCTCTGTTGGAACTATAATTATTTAACATTGTTACATGGATTTCTATAATCCACCCCACCATTAAATCCTTTTTACACCCTCATCTTCGGAGGCCTAATCTGCATCTGAAGGCTGAGTTTGTCTTCTCTGCTGGTCTCCTCAGGAGCCTGAATTCTCCTAAGTCTTGACTGATGGTTTCTCTTCTGCTTTCCACTCTAATGAAATAATTTTCGTACAAATTGAAATCTGCCAAAATGTTCTAGGCATTTGCTATACTTTTGAGAGCTCTATTGAGCTCTTATACCAGTATCATCCACTATTCCGGTAACACCCCACCCAGTTCTGTGGAATTCATTTTCATTGTGGAACTTATATTAAAACTGTGATAAGCACATATTTTATTTTTTCAAAGGATTTTCTATGAAAATATTCCAAATAGAAAGTAGTAAATGCAGGAAGGCGGGAGAATTCAGCAACAGTTTGTACTTTTAAAGTTTTCTCTTTGGGAGGTAAATTGAGCAAATTTAAATAGGGCATAAAACTAAAAAGATAGGAGACCCTCATGAGAGCAAATTCTAAGGAAACAATTGTTAAGAACATCTAAAGAGGTCTGGAAAAGATAAGTTCCAAAAGAAAGAAGAGGAAAGAGAGGTAAAATGGCAATTGTGAAAACCCTGGTGGGCCTCCGAAAATCCAAAAGAAATAGTGCAGAGAGGGCTACACTGTGGAGAGGCCAGGGGTTTGCACATCACACATGTGCAAGCGTCACAAAACCCAGGATGACCAGCTCACTTAAAAATGGATTTCTTCCCATTTGTTGGTGGAGCTTAGTTCCAGGAGTATTTAAGCATAGATGCAAAAAAGGAAATACAGAATTCTAATAAGAAAACAAAGACAACATGAGGTGTGGTTATTTCCATATTGTTTTCGGTAGAAAGAGAAAACTAAAAATAATCATTTTAAAATACTTTGCTTTTTATGTATGTGTTTATCTATTTGTCTGTATATGTACCATATACATGCAGTTGCTCTGGAGGCCAAAGGAAGAATCTTTGGAATTAAAGTTATAGGTGGTTGTAGGCTACCTGATGTGAGTGCTGGGAACTGAGCCACAGTCCTCTACAGAAGAAGGAAGTCCCCTTAATTGCTAAGCCATTTGTCCACTCCCTAAAGTAACCTTTTTAAAACATCAAAAAGTTTCCCCCAAGAAGAGACTCAAGATCTCCCAGCTGACCTGGAATGTCTCACTGCACTTATGCATGAGGACTGAAATAACAAGTCGTGGTAGTGCATTAGAAGTTTTGTCAATGCTGTGAACAACAGACTTGCCAGACACAAACAGCCTCATTGTTTCAGAGTGTTCAGTTCATGGTAGAATGATCACACAGCTTGGCCCTAACTTCCTGGCAGTAGGAGCATTGGTAGAAGTGGTGTCTGCAGACAGGAAGCAGAGTGGAGTAGTCATAGGAATAGGTCAGGATATGATGCAGCACAAGGACAAAGCCCAAGTCATCCACTACCAGGTCTGACCTTCCACATTTCTCCATTGGCTCAATCAAACACTCAGTGCATCAGAACCTCCTGATTTAATTTTCTCTGAAAATGTTTTCAAGGACACACAAAGATGTGCCTTACCAATCACATAGATGTTTCTCAGTCACAGCAAGTTGAAAACCATGATTTACCATCACAGGAATTCAGATATGTATTTATTTCCCTATTAGCTTACTCACAAATAAATGGATGAACTTTTTGTCGTGTGAACTGTTCCTTTAATACCATGTTTAGAACAATATTATGGCTGTTACTAAAACAAGATCAATAAATGTTAAATACATCTTTCTTTTTTAAGAGTATATTGTAATTTTTAAAATACAGTTCATAATAATTTAAAAATTAATAGACATTTTTGAAAGGAAAGCTTCTAATTTAGTAAATTTGAACTATTAAGGAATCTAGTCTAGCTATCCATATAATTATATAACTCTTGATTCTATTGTATTCTTTCCCATATTTTCTTTCATCTACTTTCATGATCTTCATTTCATTTAATTTTTCATATTTACTAAGTCATCACAAATCCATTATGGAACAAGGCTGAAGGTAAACAGATTTTGTGAATTATTATCTCCTAAAATATTGTAGAATTTTAAAATGCATCTGAAATAAATTCTTTCTTATTCTAATCAAGAAAGTTAAGACCCTAATTTTCTGAACAAGATAGACATAAGTGGACTCATTATTTCTCTGGCATTCCATATTTAAAGAAATCAAATGGAGAAGACAAAGCTTCAAGATGAGTTTAGACAGAAAAATATCCACAGATAAGAATGAAAATGATCATTATTGCTGCATGCTGAGGTCACTTGAATGGCCTTTGTTCTGTGAGACACATTTCTCACTTATCACTACTGTAATACCTAGCCCTACAGAGCAAGTATGCAGCTCCCCCACTTTGGAAACGAGAAAACTGATGGGCAGCATGGTTTAGTTATTTACTTCATTTATAGGATATTTCCAGAACAGACAAATCTCGCATCTTAAAGACAGGAAATGGAGTAATAGGATCTATAAATAACAAAGTAGATAACAGCACTGACTATGAAACTTGAGAAATATGATACAAAAAACCCACACTAGTTTGTTCTCTTTAAAGGCTACAAACTAGATGAATGAGGATTTCACCACCAGTACTTAGAAGACTGAGTTAAAAATATTGTTGTTAAGTTCAAGAAAAGCATTGGCTTTGAAGTTTCCACTAGCTCAAGCTAGTCTCTCTCTTCCTGATCCCTGCTGATGTGGATGTGGAACTCTCATCTACCTCTTCAGCACCATGTCTTCCTGTCTGTGCGATGCTTCCCACCATGTACATAATATACTAAACCTCTGAACTATAAGCTGGCTCCCAATTAAATGGTTTTAAATGAAATTGCAATGGTTGTGGTGTCTCTTCACAGCAATAAAACCCTACAACAATAGGAACAAAAAAACGAGCATTCATTCAATGTCATATGCTTTATGCATAGGAAGGACCTGTCACATAGCAAATTGTCCACCACAGACACAAATTGAGGCCAGAAACTTTCCAGAATAGGAAACCTGCTGAAACGCAGAGCTTTATGGCATTAACATTTTTTCTAGATACTGATTTTTGATAGAATATCTCAGGAGAATAACACACTGGGGGAAAAATAGATCCAAGAACTCTGATTTACTAGACCTGTATCAGACTTTTATTTGAATGGTTTAGATGAAAAAGTGATGGTTAAAGATCCCATTTATATGACACATCTGTTATAACACAAAATGGCCAAAAGGATTAGAAGTGTCTTTAATTTCAAGAATTTTGAAGCGATAGTTGAAAATTTTCATGCATTTTTTAACATTGAATGTAATTTTATTTTATGTCACAAGACTGAAATATTGAATATCACATCCACATTTGTCACTTCATTGTTTCTTTTTAAAAGTAAGGAATTAGTAAAATCCATAAGGGTGCGCTTACTATCTCTATATACTTTTCAAATATGCTAAAGTGGTCAATATATTAATTGTGTCTGCTATTAAGGAATGATAGGCTAATGCTATGTGAGCTCATAAAATAATTTCCTCATATTTCAGAAAGAAAAATCTGTTTTATAGAAAACCAATTTTGCCACAAAATTATAATTATGAATTTACATGCACGAGTAATTTGGACTTTTAAAAAATATCTAACATAATCAATTTATTTTTCCCCCTTCATTATACATCATTTATGAGAATGTAAATAGCTGCTTTGGAAAAACATATTTACTTTTAAATTTAAGGAAACGTAGATAAAATCATCAACTTTCATAACTTGAAATAGTTGAAACTTCGTTTTTTGTAAAAATGAAAGAAAAATATTAAAAAAATAAATTTGATTCATTTTGTTTGTGTAACTATGAAGAACACTACTTATGCTAGCTCAGTGAATGAAAATACACAAGTCACATTTACATATGCAGATGTGCCTATAACCTGCCCCTCTGAATAACTCTGAGACCACCATGACCATTAACAAAGGGTTCTCAAACATAGTGTGTGAGACACTTGTAACTGTTGGCCTTATATTTTCTAATATAAGGATCACTTAACCGATTTCTGCAATAATAAAATAGTTTTAAGATTTGTTCTCTTCAGTTATGGTATTAGAAATGATGGACTATAAATTTCAACATTTCACTTATTATTCTATTAGTAACCATTGCTTTCATCACATTATTGTAATTATTTGTTCACAAGCCCAGTTTCTTCTTTTTATTCAATTTATAGGATAATACAAAATGTCCAGGATTGAAGAATATGGTAATACTTTTTGAGAAACCTCTAATTTAAAGGGAAAGAAGTTGGGAAAAGTCACAGGAAGAAAAAAATATGAAGACAGAATGTACTTCCTGCTTTATTTTCTTTCTTTTTAATGTGTTTTTCTCCTCTTGTTTTGACATAAAAATATACCTAAACTATCGTACAGCTATACAATGCACAGATTATTAAAAACACCTCCTATAAATTGATACTATTAGTGTTGCTTTTTAATTACTTAATTAATGCTTTTTAATGTTCTTAATTCAGTAAGAAATAACATACTTCAACTCTTGCTAGACTATATTTGTTATATTTGGTTCCTATTATATACTTCTTTCATAAATGCACTCATGTTGATTATTATAAAAATATTAATCACTCATGTTGATTATTATAAAAATATAAATGAGATAAAAAAAACTTGTTAAATGTTTATTGAATCAGGAAAGTTGACTCTGTATTCAGGAAGTTAGTTGAAGTAGGTAATAGCCTCTGTGTTAGTACCACAGAAAAACAACAACCTTTGTTGTTTTTGCATTATTCACATTAAAATTTATGCTTGGAGGCCATTACTTTCTTTTGGTTGTTTTCTTGCATGTGACAATATACTAACATTTAGAAAACAAAAGCATGCAGTATTTTGTATTTAAGTGCACCTAAGATAAGGCAATATTTTCCAGGTGAATTTTGCCCAAAACTCTGGTATCTGCAAGACAGTCATGCTTTTCCCCATTGAACATCCTCTTTCTGCTCCTTCGGACTCTTTCCTAGAACTCCACGAACCATCCTTACTTTCAAATACTATGAATAATTTCCCTAGAACCTGACACTCTGCCTGGCAGCTTAGTTTCCAGGTAATACCCTAAATTACAATTAGATTCATTGTGATTCTTTTGCTGGCTTTTACTAAACTATTCCTTTTGTCTTAGTTTTAAAATAGAAAAATAGAATTTTAGCAAGCAGCCTCATGTCTACATCTGAAATTGCTGTGTGGCTTACAGATAGGGTTTCCTTTCTTCATAGCCTTCAATCATCAGGCAAGACAATTCTAGAAAGACTAATTAGTCTCTTTATAGACAGATATGTCAAGAGCTGCCACACAGGCTTAATGGCAGCATGATTATCACAAATGCTGAAATTATATTTTATATTTTTCTTATTTATCAATAACAATTCAAGTGGGTTCAATAAGAATGGATCACTTTTTGCTGGAGAAAATGAAGGAGTCATTGTTGCATGTATAATTGAATTGGCATCACATCTTAGCATCAGGATCAGCAGTCCTTTTTGCCCTGCCTCCAGAATGAAATGTTCCATTAGGGTCATTATCATTGGTATTTATTGTCATTGGGGACCTTCCCCTATTTCTATTACCATTGCATCCTCTACACTCCTTGTCTTAGTTGGGTTTTCATTGCTATAAATAGACACCATGATAATGGCAACTCTTATAAAGGAAAACATTTAATTGGGTCTAGCTTACAGTTTCTAAGGTTTAATCACATTGTCATCATGGCAGGACATGGTGGCACTCAGACAGACATAGTGCTGGAGAAGGAGCTGAGAAATATCTGAATCCATAGGCAACAAAAAGAGATTGTGTACTACAATTGGTGTAGCTTGAGTATATGAGATGTCAAAGCCTGCTTCCACAGTGACACACTTCCTCCAACAGGCCACACATACTCCAACAAGGCCACACTTCCTAATAGTGCCACTCTCTATTTGGCAAGCATTCAAATATGTGAGTCTGCCGGCCATTCCTATCACTCCACCTCATTAACCACAACCCTGTTCTTTAGTCACCACATCTGTTTTATCCTTTGTGATCTGAGCTTTGTTAAATTTAATCTTAGGTCTACTATCTTTTATCTTAGAGTCTGCCACAAGGTTTTTCTTCAAGAACTAAATAAATTGATGAATTAGTGTATGTCTTCAAAGTATGGAAGAAGTAAAATATCTGGTATGGGTATGTCAATTCTATTTATGGCTGAATGAGCAATGAGTCAAGTATCACTCTTAGAACAAGGCTTGAAACTTATTATAAAGGCAAATACATAATCACCAAGGTTGAAAGTGTTCTTGTAATTTTAAAATGACTACAAGAAATACAAATGATAAGACAATGGCTATATGCTTGTATGATAGGATGCATATACTTCTAATCCATTTCAAGTGCCTAGCACATCAATACAATATCACCAAATTTATATGGATTACATTGAAATCATAAAATTTCAAAAACTCATACACTGGCAATCAAAGTTTATTAGAAAATTAAGGCTGAAATTGTAAAATTTAAAATAAAAGAAATGTAGTCTAAATGCATTTCAGTAGCAATAAATAAAAATCAACTCTAAAGTAATCTATGAAAAATAATTGATTCAAAATAAGTAATATAGGAACAAACACTTAAATTATATAGATAATTCATGCATACATATATATATAGGTAAAATATAGGAAACATCTCTAAATTATGACACTCAGGAAATTTTTAGGTATAGAATTTTGAGAAGCTGTTTTTTGGTTTTAAATTTGAAGGCAAATCAGAGAAAGTTTTTGTGTTTTTATAAACAACTTTATGGTTTGTCTTGTTGTTTTTCTGCTAATTTCTTTCAAAAATCAAAAGGTTTAAATTTTGATATCAAAAATTATGATCAAAGACTATTATTTGTTTCAAAATATCCTCATTTTTTTTATTTTTAACATTTTGCCTGCATCTCAATCACTTTGAATCATTCACTGTACTTATTACACTTCCATTGCTATGATATGTATATCACCTGGAAACAAAGAAATTTTGGGAGTTTAATTTAGCTTCCTATTCCAGAGATGATGTGTGGTGATGTTATTATATATTTAATAAAAATAGTCTGGAGTATCCGAGAGACAGGGAACAAACCACAGCCAATTCTCACCCAGCCAATTCTTCAGGCCCTCTTCCTGAATCTTCTGAAAAGGGAAGTGGCAAGGGAAGCTGAACGCCTCCCTACTCTTCCTCTGCCCAGCTATCTTACTTCCTGGTTCAAATTTCATAGAGCTAGGATTAAAAGTGTGTGCCACCACTGTCTGGCTTAGTTAGCCTTTGAACTCTTAAAAATCTAGATGGCATTGTATACAAGAGCTCAAGGCTAGAACATAGCTAAATGACACAGTGCCTCACTTCTGCATTGATGACCTCTGGCAGGGGTATGGGTGAGGAAAGACTGGTTTTCTTTAAGGGTCTGGCCACAGGGAGTTTAATTATGCTCCAGTAAGTAAATGACCAGCATGATTGGGTGTTTTTTTAAATGGGGAGATCATGAGAGTGAGTATGAGTCTGAGATGACTGATAACTGAGGTTGATGGGGTACATGATGTAAAACATCAAACAATAAATATATATACATATATATAAAATCCCCGAAAAAATCACTTTATAAGATGTGGAAGTGGTTTAGGTTTTATTGTAGTTATTCATTCTGTGACCCTTATGAGCTGTACAATTATTCTAAACATTAATTTCTAGGGAACAAATGACCACTAAATACTAATGAGCAATTTGGGGTATACTACTAACTTCTGTCATAACAATACATGTATATTACATACTTTATTTTGGAAGAAGTTGCCTGTAACTCTATATTCTTATCAATAAAGGAGATGAGATGAGAAAAACATCTGTCTTATTTTTTCCAGTGAAAAATCTCAAATATCTATATGCCACTAAATTTAGAGGCTCAATTTTAACAGCTCTCTATAGTGGGAATCCAGCACTGGTCCCTCCTGAAAAAAGATCCCATTTCCTTTGCTTTTCTTAACTCCTCTGAAGACACTCTTCTATTTCCCTGAGGATTCCTCCTCCATTCTTCTGTTGAGACTTCTCATGGACTGAACTTTCACGTGGGTAGACCACTTCAACACTCCAGGTTCAGGTTGAACCTGTGATGTAAAGGTGCTAACAAGGGTATGGAAGTCGAGTTTCTTACAGGAACTTAAGAGCTTTTCCCTAAACCTTTCAAGTAACATCACACCTGTATTTTTAGTGTTTTCCCTTTATCATGTCTTTCAAATGTTACAAATATAATTTTTATAAAAATGATTTTTCTATTTTAAAGATACTCTGTTTAAGTACCTTAACTAAAAGTTATAGCAAGCAATACTGTTAATGATATTAGTTATTTCCCATGATTCCTTTCTAATTAGGCACCTCTGTGATTTCCCCCTCCCCAAGGTGTGTTTATGGCAATGGTAATCATACCAAAGTTCCAAAACCTGGGTAGTTTAAAAATCATAATGTTTCTTCTTGAAGTTTTGAAAGCCTGATATTCATGAACAATGTACTGTCAGGGTTAGTTTGCACAAATGCCCTTTAGCTTTTGCAGGTATACTAGCAACCTCTGGCATTATCTGTCTTATAGACCCCTTCCATCTCTTCCTTCACCTTTATATAATACTGTGTTTGTGTGTGTGTGTATACATGTGTGTATGCATATGTGTATGTGTTTGTGCTTCTGTGTATAGGTGCATATACATGTGTGTGTTGTTTGTGTATAGTATACATGTACCTGTGTGCATATACATGTGTGTGTGTGTTTGTGTATCTGTATGCCTGT
The DNA here is from genome assembly GCA_004025045.1 of Sigmodon hispidus. NCBI lineage: Eukaryota > Metazoa > Chordata > Mammalia > Rodentia > Cricetidae > Sigmodon > Sigmodon hispidus. The sequence goes on from PVIH01000050.1 coordinate 443,981, forward strand.
CTGTCTCTGTCCATTTGCACCTACAGTTCTACATTTTATTTTTTTTAAAGATTTATTTATTTATTATACATTATAAAGGGATTAGATTTTAGATTAATTTTCCTACTCTGACGACTCTAACTTCATTAATTATTTTGTCAATCACCCTATTTCTCAAGAACATCACACTATGAGTGTTAGCATTTAAAACTTTACCGTAGTAATTTTGGGGAGATGGATGTCACCAATAAGAGCTTTCTTGTATAAATTTTAGAGATGGGTTAAGACTTAGACTTTAGTTAAGTAATTTCTATTGCAAAAGCAGATTAGAAAATCTATCATTGATAAAAATTATAAAATTCTGAGACAAAATCTGCTATCATATATTTCAGAAACTATGATATAGCTATGAAATTTAAGATTGTCTTTGTTTTCCAATGGTGTGTTTTAGGGAAAGGTCCTTGCAAAGAAATGCCTAAAGAAAATTAAATTTGAATTCATCACCCTTTAACTTAAATTTCTGAATTAAATCTGTATAAACAATATAGGTGCTAGTCAAATCTAAAATAAGTCATTATCAAAATATTCTTGTATTCTCATGTAGTTATGGTATAAATTATGATAAAAAGTAAATAGTACATTTTATGTAGTTCTTTATAGCTTGGTAAGTGTCTTTCCAAAAATCAATGGAACCTATCCTAACTTTTAAAAAAATTTATTCTTGTCCCAATTCTGTGTGAGAGTGCCAGCTGAAAAGATCAAGAGAACTTTCGCACTATGTTCATGTGGCGTTCTGTTCCATGGAGTTAGGCTTTCATCTTTAATCCGATATCCACTTAACTACACTACAGAAGATTTATTTTTACTGTTGTTTCACAGAAGACTCAAAAGTCTGCAGGAATTTTTGACACACTGTAACAATATCTTTCTGAGCCCCCATACATAATTTCTCTCTCTTTCTCTTTCTCTCTCTCTCTCTCTCTCTCTCTCTCTCTCTCTCTCTCTCTCTTGCCTCATTTTCATATGGACACAAAGCCTTGGGATAAAATGATGGTTCATTATAGTGGTACAGAGCTCTTATCTTCATCCGGCAAGAGTCATTTCCTTCCAAAGATTGAAATGCAAATGTGAAAATTAATGATAACTGCATTATCTGATAACGGAGATAATACCAATTCACTGTCAGCGTAATACACAGTCATTCTATGGTTTCCCTTGCTTCTCACAATATTCTTCTTACTGTCAGACTATATCTATGGTTAACTATGTTTCATAGGTGTCTGTTAATTTACTTCAAATGGCATTTCCCAGATCTTATATCTACCACATTTTCCCAATCAAAAAGAAAAACGAAATCAGAACTGTAATCTTCAAGCCCTTCTTTGGACCATGAAGAGGCGGGGTTGTGGGACCTGTATCATTAAGTATGTGCTTTTTCCTCCCAGTCTTCTAGGTACCATTCCACTTTATGCAAAACAGCTGCCATCTTGCTAGGTTCATTTCAGACACAAAGCAGGAAAAGCCTAATCAGCTTCATACTCCCAAAGCACTGAACAAGAGGGTGAGAAGTAACTTAGTAAAGATTTCCTAATAACGTTTAGTCTCTGTGCAACAAGTACACACACGACTTCATCCTATGCAATTATTCTTCAAAATGGATTTACACTAAAAATTCCCTATCTAAATTACATTTCAAGTCAGGTAGACTAGAAAAGAATAAACATAACATTATGATGTTTTGTTGTGGAGCAAGATCAGTTTGCAAAATTAATTCACTGTACTAACATTTAATGAAGATTTCTATGGAAAGCATTGAAACAGCTACTGAGGCACAATTGCCAAAATAATAGTTAAATCAATATTAAGAGTGATTTATTGAGTGCTTCTGAAACACTGAGCTCCATGCTTTACATGTAAAAATCTCATTAATGAGATAGTTATTGTTATTAGCCTGATTTATAAGCACTAAGGGCACAGAGCAGTATTAACTTGTTCTGAGTCATATTATTAGTTATAGCAAGGCCAATCAAGAAATACACAGAGAAAATATATTTGTTATTCAGTTCATGACATTATCCCCAAATAACTTACCTATAGTACTCAGCAGAAAGTTATGATGTTTTATAAGGTATAATTTTGTTATTATCATATAATTTTTCTATTTATTAAATTGTCAATTCAGGACTGGATTTTTTGCTTTCTTTCATCTGATTATAGGTTTAATATCTAAATATCAAGATCTGTTTAGATAAAAGTTATGTCAAGAGAGGCAAATAGCTGCTTTGCTCCTTTTTTTATTATGAATAAAGTCTCATTTTTTTTTGTCCATGTTTCCCCTTGTTCAAACTCCCTTCCCACTCCCACCCTATCTGTCTAGGTGTGCATGAATATACATTACTTAAAAACTTGCATTTACATATACATTATGGTAATATTCTTTTGATACTATGGAAGAGAAGCCAATTATCTGCTATTTGCAACAGTGAAAAGATGCCAAGTTGTAGGAATATAGCTAGACTGAGTTGATCTAAGTGAGGTGTGGTTGTCACAGAGCTTCTCTCATAGATGATAACAGATTTACAAGGGTACCTCTGAACATTGCTACAAATTTTCTAAATCCCAATACATAAATCAGTACTCCAGACCAGCCTCTCAAAGTATCTCTGAAGACTTTCTTATGAAAAAGACAGAGGTATGAGTGGTATTTCCAAAATACGATCAGTATTTCTACATTGCCTGGTCTGAGAGGACCATGTTTAAAATATTTCTCCAGGAGCTGCATGCAGGCTGAAGGTTACCAATACTGAATCTTGCTAAGTGTGGTCTTGGAAACCCTGTAGAGGTTATCTCTTTCACATCTCATCTTCATAAAAACATTGCTAAGCAGCTATCACTATACCCGGTTCACAGAAAAAGAAACCGAGGACTGTCTATTTAAGAAGCCAACACACAAGGCCATAAATATAACTATAATGTTAGGTCTGTCTGATTCTTGTGGTGATATATATTTAATAATACTAATCTGGATATCAGAGTCAACCACAGAACCAAGCCAAGTCAGGGAGGAACGAGCCATATCTTTAACCCTAGCTGTAGAAATGTGAAAAGAGAAAGTTAAGCGAGCTGGGCAGAGCATGGGAAGAGGGTTTTCAGACTTCCCAGGTACTTTCTCATTCTTTTTAGGATGAGGACTCAGTGGCATTCAGTTGGAGCTGGTTGGGTGGCTGTGATTTCTTTGTTTTGTTTTTGTTTTTTCTGATATTCCAACTTTTCTCCACTATCTGGCTCCAAGTTTGAACTCTATATTAACTAGAGTTCCTGCAAGAGACTCTAAACTGTGTAAACACTTAGTTCTGTAGTGTAGACTATGCTCTGCTTTCAGGCATAAAGAATGTTTAGTTATTTCTTTAGTGACCTGTCTACAGTGAATTAAAAAAGGAAATGGTGCCAAGGAAAGAGTGTGCAGGCAAGTGTCATGTAGCATACTTTCAATGCTCATTAGAATTCTTCACCATTAATGCACAATGAACATCCATCGAAGGATTAAACATGTAACTAAATGTGCAGAAATGGTTGTAAAATGAAGAACCCATGACACAGACAAAATACAAACTCATGAAGATGATAAAAAAGAAAGGCTTACTTCAAAAAAGAAGAAAGATGTAAAAATAATACTGGTGACTACAGGAATAAGGGAGCAGCATGCACTACATGACATTCTCCAAAGGAAGTCAAAATAATATCTTTAAAAGCAAAAACAATAAGTTTGAAAATTAGATATATAAAATGTTGAAATGGTGAGGTAACAACTTTTATTTTGCCCTTACTAAGAGTGTGCTTCTAGCTTTCCAAACTTAAATGATTCGTGCTGCTTACAGAAGAGTTACAAACATTTAAATGTTAAAAGTATTTCACAGCCTAGCCACTTACAAACATTATTTCCCCTGATTGTTTAGGCTCCACTTAGAAGTTAACAAAGGTGTGAATAGTTTTAACTTCAGAGTGTACCTTTTCACTGAATGATAAAAAAAAGGATAACTTTTTTACACGAGAGAATTTGCACTTTGTAAAAATAGAATCTCAGACAGGGTTGATTCATTATTGAGCTAAGTCGCCAAGGAAGGTCATGTAGTTGTCTTCAATCAAGCTCCATAAAATAAGATGACTCCTGATCCATCTTAAAAGAGTGCACTAGGCTGGAACTCCTTACATAATTCCTACATCTTTTGACTCTGTTATAAAACTATCACTCTTAGAGTAGGTGTCGGTGATGGGAAGTAGGGGTGTAAAATCAGGAGATCTTGAAATCAACCCTAGGTCAGTACTGGATGTCTGCAACAATGATTTGTGATAAACAGAAAACTAATGTTTAGTACCACCTAATTTTATCTTTCACGGTCTTAGATACTCTATGGGACATTTAAAAATTGTGGGATATAACAGTTGCAAAACTGTAAGGAAATATTCATTAGGGACTTATTATGAGCTAGAGCAGTTTTGGAAAAGTCAGTAACATTTTCTATACTTTACAAATTACAAGAAAGTAAGCAGTGTTCCACAGATATCCCAATAAGAAATTGACAATTCAAAGGGAAAGCTAATCCTCACCTAGGATTTAGCTTGGAATCCAGATGCACTAGCTACTGAGTTTGGAATTATCACCAAAAACTGGATTGTTTTTTTTTTGTTTGTTTGTTTTTTTTTTTTTTTTTTTTTTTTTTTTTTTTTTTTTTTTTTTTTTTTTTTTTTTTTTTTTTTTTTTTTTTTTTTTTTTTTTTTTTTTTTTTTTTTTTTTTTTTTTTTTTTTTTTTTTTTTTTTTTTTTTTTGATATAGGTGTATAGGGCCAACAACTTCAGTGAACTAAACATCATGGCCAATGCTGAAACAATGGATATTTAAGTAGCAAAAGGTTACAAAAATGTCTTCTTTTCTTTCATAGACTCTCCCAATTGAATGAAATCAATGAACAACTTACTAAAAAAAAATTATCAAAAGAGATTCTATTGCTATGCTCTAACTGCATTATTTCAAGGCGTTTCTAAGTGATACTGCCTTCCCCTATCAGAAGTAGTGATGGACACCATTTATAATAGCTGCAAATAGCATTAAATACCTTGGAGTAACTATAACCAAAGAAGTAACAGATCTATTTGACAAAAATTTTAAATCACTGAAAAAAAGAAATTGAAGAGGATATCAGAAAATGGAAAGATCTCCCATGCTCCTGGATAGGTAGGATCAACATAATAAAAATGGCAATTCTACCAAAAGCAATCTACAGATTCAATGGACTTCCCATCAAAATCCCAACACAATATTTTTCGAACCTTGAAAGAACAATATTCAACTTCATTTGGAATAACAGGAAAGCCAGGATTGCCAAAACAATTTTGCTCAACAAAAGAACCTCAGGAGGCATCACCATCCCAGACTTGAAGTTATACTATAGAGCTACAGTAATAAAAACAGCCTGGTACTGGCATAAAAACAGACTTGTGGATCAATGGAATTGAACTGAGGATCTGGGCATTAACTCAAAAACCTATGAACACCTGCTCTTCGACAAAGAGGCCCAAAGTATTCAATGTAAAAAAGATAGTATCTTTAACAAATGGTGTTGGCATAGCTGGATGGTAGTGTGTAGAAAAATAGAAATACATCCGAGCCTGTCATCCTGCACAAAAATCAAATCCAAGTGGATCAAAGACTTCAACATAAACCCACCCACTCTGACCTTGATAGGAAAGAAAGTGGGAAATATCCTCCAATGAATTGGCACAGGCAACCATTTCCTAAATATAATACCAGTGGCACAGACACTAAGAACAACAATCAATAAGTGGGATCTCCTGAAACTGAGAAACTTCTGTAAAACTAAGGACACAGTCAATAGGACAAAACGACAGCCTACAGAATGGGAAAAGATTTTTACCAACCCTACAAATGACAGAGGACTGATATCTAAAATATATAGAGATCTCAAGAAACTAGAGCCCAAAACCTTGAGTAACCCAATCAAAAAAATGGGGTTCAGAACTAAAAAGGGAATTCTCAGCAGAATTACGAATGACTAAAAGGCATTTGAAAAAGTGCTCGACATCTTTAGCCATCAGAGAAATGCAAATCAAAACAACTTTGAGATACAACCTGATACCTGTCAGATTGGCTAAGAAAAAAGACACAGATGACAGCTTATGCTAGAGAGGTTGCAGAGTAAGGGGAACACTCCTTCATCCCCCTTGGGAGAGTAAGCTTGTTCAGCCACCCTGGAATGCAGTATGGCAGTTTCTCAGAAAACTGGGAATCAATCTCCCCAAAGATCCAGCAATACCACTTCTGGGCATATACCCTAAAGACATACATTTGCACTTCAAAGGCATTAACTAACCAATGTTCATAGCAGCATTATTTGTAATAGCAAGAACCTGGAAACAACCTAGATGCCCCTTAACTGAAGAATGGATTAACAAACTGTGGTACATCTATACAATCGAGTACTACTCAGCAGTAAGCAAAAATTATATCCTAAAATTTGCAGGCAAATGGATGGATTTGGAGAATATCCTCCTGAGCGAGGTATCACAAACTCAGAAAGATAAGACGGGGATTTACTCACTCATTAGTGCACTCTAAACAAAAAAGCAAAAAGCAAAGCATGTCCAAGCTGCGAACCACAAACACTGAACAGCTTGGGATCTGAAACACCTTGGACTGGCACCTTGGATGCCACTCCCCCTATAGGAACACCTGACTCAGTCTTGATGTTGGGGTGAGGAAACTGGATGTGCCAGGAGTGGATGCTGAACTAAGCCACCCTGGGACCTTGGGACCTTCTTCCCTTGCTGGGGAGGAGATGGGAAGATGTGTAGAAGACAGAATGACTTGAGGGATTGGGAGGGGTAAGGGACCTTTAACAAGGATATATATGGATAGAAAAGTGACTCTATTCATAATAAATAAAGAAAAAATAAGAAAATAAAAAATCAGTCAAATATGAATTTTCTCTCTTCCCTATGTACTGCATGTTAGGCCATTTGTGATTGGCTTAAAAACTAAGTAGAAGAGATTCATTCTACCAGTTAAAAACGTTTCATGTGTAATGTTCAACAGTGGAACTATTTTAATGCTTGTCAGATTGTCATGATTATCAATTAGGTTCAGCAAACAAAAATAGTAACTGTTAAGAACATCTAATGTATGATGTCAATTAAATCCAATGTTTCTATGTTTTTCTTGTTGGTTTGGGGTTTTGCTTTGTTATTGTCCTTGGTTCAGATGAACTAGCTATTAAAGAAGTAGTATATTAGAATTATATACTACTAAAATGCTAATAAAAAAAAGAAGTAGCAATGGAGAGATATGTGTATTCACCTTACAATATACAAAGGTAGGGTCTTATAAGCATAAAAGAGATATACATTTTCTCTTAAAGTTTTGACATATCTGTATACACTCCAGAACACAGTAATGTCTATACCATATCCACAAGGTAAAAAAACATATTCAATGAAACATGTAAATTAATTTAAACAAAACCTAAATAACACATGTGAATTACAAGCATCATTTTTTACTCAACATCTCCAATGATTATTATTATTCTTTCTGCAAATCTTCCTGAAGATAACATTAACTATGCTGTGCATACTCAGCAGCTTAGGACACTGTTGTTTTCTTATTGTCACACAATTGGGAAGGCCATGAGCCCTACATAGAAAGAGGAAAGGAGGGTTCCACAAATTTGTTCCCAACAAACATGTGACTGAATGTATGACTTAGGTGTCTTTTAAATAGAAACACCTAAAACCTGTCCTGTCTAACTGGAAAGTAAAAATATCTTCTAAATAAAAATATTTTATTCTATAAATAAATAACTGAAAGATGAAAGATTATGAATACATTTCAAGTTGTGTAGAAGCCTCAAATCAATGTCAAGATTTTTAGAAAAATATATATTATTTTAATTATTCTAAGGAAATCCCCCCACATTGAGAAGCCAGAAAAATATGTAATAAAATACAAATACTAGAAGTTTGCATTTAAATTAATGTGTTAACATCTCTTAAAACCTTGTTCTTGGTTTTTTAAAAATATAATAAAATTGGATTCGGACTTTTGTATTATGCTATAGTTTGTAGACTACACACAATTTTATGTATCTTGAATAACACTAGAAATGACATCATAATAATCAGATATACTGTATCTTCATTTTTGTTTGCATTATATTTTCCAGCTGCTGGTTTCAGAAAATTACCACTGGATTTTCTCTCTTTCCCTTGCACTGGAGAGAGCAATTTGCAAAGTCATGCAAGGGTGAAAATGTGATTGAAATATAGCGATCTTTCTTAATGAAAAAGAGTACTGGTTTGGAATTTAAGGCTGAAACTATTTCAAAATTTGCTTATATCCTTAAAGCCTAATAAATGATGGTCTCCATTTATAAACATATTATAAATTATGAATTACCTACCAATAGAGAATAAGGTTATTTCTTACAGTGTTATTACAAACAGTATATATTTATGACTTTTATTAATATTAAGTTTATTAGTGTTATTTTTTCTGAAATGAACAAATATATGGTCTTTTAAGAGCTTATTTAATTTTATTTATAAAGGTGACAATGTTTCCAGAGCATCGAATCAAAGAGGAAAAAATCTATGAATTGTGATTCAGTGTCTAAATGGATGTTGAGGCTCCATCTGTGACTTGCAACAGAACTAAACTGAAATGATAGCTCTTTGAAGTATTACTGTTACTGACTGATTTGTAAGCTTTCAAACTGAGCTCATTTTGAATTTAGATGTAGCTAAAAGATTTTCTTTTGAAAGAGCAAGCAAATAGAATTGACCAACTTTATGTAAGAGCGAAAGAAGAAAAGATAGTGACTTCAAGCTGAGGTGATGCTGGTTTTTAAAGTTTTCTTATTTAAATAATGATGTTTACTCAAACTCCCATAGAATCAACATGCGCATATATACACAAAACCTATGTATGATCTTAAATTTGAGTTGAAAATTTGTTAAAAGTTTTACAAGCTATCTAAATTTTGTTTTTTAACTCCTCATTCTATCTAAAATTTAAAGAGAAAAACATACAATCCTGATAAAAAGTGATAAAATGTTCTATTATCTGTCCTACCTGGCCCATCCCAGTCATCTGTTTCTACTCCAGGCTGTAGGCGTTTGTCAGAATGGCTGTCCCCATCTGATTCTGCCGGCTGCTGGGTTCCTTCATCATCACCTGAAATACATCAACAGAGAGAGGATAAATGACCACAGTCCTGTGACATTGAAATCTGGAATGGCAATGTCCTTGTCACATATTCTCCAAAGCATTGGCAAAGATGCCCACAGCAATTATTTTGATATCTATTGTAGCTTAAAAATGAAGCTACCAATTTTTGTCAATAAATACATAACACCAAGTACTGCAAGTAATGAACATTTGTATATACATCTTACCTTGGAGTTATTTTATATATATATAATATAATATATATATATATGAAGAAAATAAGATAGCAATGAATTATTTTTCTAAATACCTTGGAAACAGAAAACAAAAAAAAAACCCACCAAAAAAACCCCAAAATATATTGACCTAATTTCCAAATTTTAAATTTATAGACATAATAAAGAAAGCCAAATTACAAATCACATAGTAATATGTTTTCCTGGTTTGGGGTGAGATTAAATTAATAGAAGATTTTTGCTTTTCCCACATTATGCTTATAAGACTTGGTATGTTTCTCTTAATGAGAAGTTATAAGAGCCATAATTAACTGAGTATCATGCAATATAAGCTGGTGACTTCTTTTATCACAACAGAGTTAAACTTGGGCTTGGATAACTGGTCTGTTTGCATAATTTTGTGCTTTCACTTAATTGCAAAAGGAAAAGCAGGCAAGCAAAATCTTCCATATGTCTTGAACAAGAATTGAGATGTAGTGAAAGAGGAAACATTATCAATACAACTGCATTGTAAAGCAAAAACTCTAAGTTTTAGTATCTTAATTTTATAATATAAATACCAAGAAGTGTGGAGACACAAAAACCATATTGAACCCATGCTGACTATACTTTGAACCTAACAATCATGACATTTAAATTGAAATAGCTTAGCCTGTTTATTTATGTTCTTTCAGTATTCTGTAGTTACTTTCCACCTACTCACTCAAATCTCTTCTTCAACATGAAACTCTATACAAACTATAGAAATGTATTGTATCTTGTAATTTTAAAGTTGACACATAAAGTATAAATTTTAGCAAACAATCACTGTTTTTTATATTAATGTAATAATAGTATGAGTTTTGATCCTTAAACAGTATAGGTTTTGCTTTTTTCCAATATGGATTAATTCTAAAACCTGAAATATAGGTAAGGAAAATGAAAGAAGCCTGAAACCCATTCTTTAAGGAAAAATATATCACTTTTTGAGTTCGGTGAAACACAGCTGCTTTGGCTGATAATACAGCATGAAGCACACCATTCCAAACACCACAAACCTTAGGAAAACTCTTTCAAAATTGAGTGGCTTTTAATATGATCAGAAAGAATAACGAGACAGTATCCATTCTTTCCAGAATTAAGCACCTTCTGTGATTAGAAGCTATGATGGGCTCCATAGGAGACATGCAGGAAGTGAGCTCCTTACTGAAACTGTAGAAGCCACCAAGGAGAAGATATTCACAAGTGAGAGTGTGAGACAAGGTCACAGAGACACAATTAGAGGAGCAGGGTTGCAGTCTTCTGTGGTAGATTTGCAGGTTGCATTAAAGACCATAAAAACATCAACTAATTATCTTCTGGAGATCATGTTCCCCGATCAGTTCTCAGGACCAGGGGAGGATTGATTCTCAGATAGATAGATAGATAGATAGATAGATAGATAGATAGATAGATAGATAGATATAGATATAGGCATGATGACCCCAAAATATTGATAGCCTTGAAATAACCAACTGGTTCTCAGTCTGCCAGCCTGTCTCTCTACCCATTCCCTTCCCTTCAAGTGACCTCCAAGTTATCCTGATATAAACAAAAAGAGATTCAGTTTAGTAAGCAGGAAACTCACATCACCTGCTTTGATAGATCAGACCTAGGCCATTTCTTTTACTCAATTTCCAGTATAATTCCCTTCTCCCTTCATATGAATAAAAACTGAACTAATGATCTAATATGGTTCATTATATATATATATATATATATATATATTATTCATTATAGCTGATCTAAGTAGAATCCTGTTAGCTAGGGTAGAGAAGCTTAGACTGTCCCATAAGCTGGGTCTTTTCCACTTGACCTTTCTGACAGACTTAATTGGCATTCCTTCTTTTTCCCCTACTCCAAGCCATGTAGAGCTCACTTCTGTGAACTCCCTTATCTTATGATTTCTGGTTGCAATCAGCCAGGGGAAGCAACAGCAGCAGATTAGAAGACAGAGCTCAGATGAAGAGAAAAGCCAGGTGCTTGTCCAGCAAAGACAGTTTCCATCTGCTAGGAGAGGCTATACACTTCAGTACTATCTCCTGTTCAGTGTTCTCCTGCACCTCCCATGTTCCGTCAACAGCATCCTCTCCAATGCCTCTTGGGACGGAAGAACTTCTGTAAGCACTTAGATGCTTTCTGGACTTACAAGGGCCAAGTCACTGAAACAATGACTTTTAAGTTGTAGGCATTGTGTTGGCTACTAAGAATATAAAAACAATGGCTCTACCCCTGGTTTCTGGAGTAGTGTACCAGAGACAAAAAGACAGAGACTTGTATCCAAATGATAAGTGATAGGAGCAGTTCATGCTATCAAAACACGTGGACATAACAACTAGCACATGGTATTGCATGAGGTTCCTAGGAAAAACAAAAATAGATCCCCTACCATTTATTAGGGGGCAGGATCTCAGCTGACCTTGAATTCTGTAGAGTTTTGTCCTAAAGATTCATGGCTGGAAACAATGTTGAGGCTGAAAATAGGAGCTATCCCTTCAAAGTATGCCGCAGAGGAGAAACCATGAGCGTAGAACAATGCAAGTTTGAAGCTGGAAAAAAGCGAACTAGGGAATTTGGTGATGTGAGAGTAGGTTCAGTGCTGTTTGCAGGTACTGAAGGGAAGGTTTGCGGTGACTTCTTCTCTGTGATTGCTAAGCAAATAAAGCCATTTCCTTATTCAGCACAGGACACACTCACTTGTGATCACTTCACCAGTTTCTAGGAGGTGAAGACATTCCAGGATGACAGACGACATCATCAAGTATTTGTTATCAATGTTAATAAACTGCTCAAAATGAATCATTTTAATATAACTGATTAAGGGCTTTAGTGAGTTTATAATTTCAAAAAGCCAAGTCCTTTCATTAAATGTCACTTACTTGCCAAATCAAAACTAAAATGCTCCATTTCATTTGCCTCAACATCTGGAGCAATGACAAATATTGGTAATTCAGGTTTTTGAGTGATCTGGTTTGTTTTCATTATACAGCACATGATATTTGAAGGAAACCAAATAAATATCATAGCACTTTGAGAACCATTGTAAAAATAGTTATACACATTTAAAAGTATTTCATTTTGTAGCCATCTTTAGATTTTTAGGGAACTAGATAAGTATACTAAATTTTTGTATACTACAAAAATTAAGTCTGAGATGGAGTAATAGGTTTTATATGTTTTATAAAAAAAGGAATACAAAACAGAAAACTACTGTAATTGTCTGCAAGTAATAAAATGATGCATGTGAATATAGAAAATGAAATGGGTCAATATTTACTTCATATTGATTTGCATACCTTCCATGAGCCAAATGTTGAAGTCACAAATATTAGTAAGGTGTAAATCTTTTTATAAGGTCAGATTCTATACTGAATCTTAACGGGCACCACATCTTGAGCCCCGCTCTTCACAGTGTACTTTGCTAAGAGCTGTATTAACATTGTCTTATCAGCTCTGTCAGGAATTAGTATTCTGATACTTTAGGAAAACAAACCAAGGGATATTGATGTGAGAGGATTCCCAGATAGACAGCATCAGAAACAAGATTTGATTCCTTATTTCTCTGACTCTACAGATCACATTTTAACATATAAGAATATAATCTTGGGGCTTTTGGTTTAGCTCAGAAGTACAGTGTGTGCTTAACACAGATGAGGCCCTGCGTTTGATCCCTGCGACCAAAGAGGAATAACAAAGGACATTACAGAGTCTTCTACATGGCAAGCCACAAAGACTGCGAGACATGGTCTGAGAGTCACTTTCTCCTCCTCACATTAAGGCCCCACTTCTTCATTATGCTTATACACTAAGATGAAATGTTTAATGGATTTAATCTTTTTAATCATTACTTTTTAAGGTTTCCTATTTTACTTGGCACTTAATAAAATCAACTACACATAGATGCTTGATCAATAACCATTGCTCAATGACCAGTTAGGAAATTAGATTTTTGTCTCATTCTTTTTTGCCATAACCTACTGCAATATCATTACATTTGCTAATTAATTGCTTTCAGCACATTATTTCTATTTAATAACTAAAATATGTCACATTTTTCAACTTTTGGACCTTTCATCTTCTAACTTTATCTCAGAAAACTAGTTCTCATTTTTATGGTAATGTTTTTTACCTAATTCATTTTTAATCTTTTTACTAATGAAAAATGAAATGATTAAAAATAATTTAATCAAATATGAAATCTCTGAAGTATTCTTAAGAAACACCATTTTTTCACTCATAATAGACACTTGCTTCTTCCCTTTCAGTATTTTATTCTCATAGAAAATTTATAAATAGAATTTTATTTTGATATTAACCCAACTCCAGCTTCTTCTTGACTTGAATGGAACTCATCTCACTGGCTGTCTTTTTTCTCAGTCCATTTTTGACTCTCCTATGTTTGAAATCAGGGCTATGGAATGGCTTAGGACAAATGCCATGAATAATTACTAGCCAAGATAATAATGACAGGTTTGCTAGTACACTGCTCCAAAAGCTAAGTGGTGGGAAATGGAAAGCAATAGGGGAAGAAGAGGGGAACAGAGGAGCTGGGCAAGCATTTGACATCCTCCCATTTACTCTCTGAATTCTTTATTCACATACCTATGAATAGACAGTTCAGTGTGTTTTCAGCAAAGCACAAACATACTTAATGGGAGAACTGTGATATCTACCCTGAGAGTAATTCATAAAAGAATGAAACTGAATAAATGCCAAGCAGTAACAAAATCTGTAATATTTCTAAAATTATGACTATGGAGTTAATGGTTTTCTACTGTGAGATTAAATGCTTTTGTGACTCTTTTAAAAGATATAAGTGTATTGAGAGCCCTTCCATTTTTCTTAGTCTAGTTTTCAAAATCAATGTGAGCCCCATGGGAGAAAATAGAAGGTGTTATTGAGCAATATAATGCACAATATAAATGACTGGGAGAAATGTACTAAAATATAGTCTTTGAAGCTCACGAAGCAGCACCTCTAAATACCATATTCGACATTGTTGACAAGGTGGGGAAGGCAGTGGATTTCCTCGCCAAGCAAAAATAATTTCAAAAATGCAAACAGACTCCTTTTCAGTCAAAGTTAAACACCACTGTCAGAATTAAAGATTCACAGTGTTCTGAGACAGTCACGTTCTCAGCACAGAACAGCAGCAGTGCTTGAGAGCACTCAGGCAGGCAGACAGCCTTTCTCAACCCTGCTCCTTTAATCCATGTAGTTCCTGTCAATATTAACCTCTTATAGAAATTCTTGTACAATGTAACTATTGAGCTTTCTTGACTAGGAGTGTTCCCGGAGCCGTTAGTCATCCCTATAATGTATTTTGCAATCAGCTAAATCATCAAAGTGTTTTTTAACAATGAACAGTTCAGAAGTGACAGATCTACTTTCTTGTTCACAACTGCTTATCAGAGGAGAGATACCACATATGTTTTCCAGGTGCTCCCTATAGTTAGGATACCTTCACAGAAGCCGCTCATGAAAGATAAGGTCATAAAAGAGATGAAAAATGTGTGAGCTTCATACACTTATGGTTTTATCATCAGACAAGATAGCTTTGGTTAAAGGACTGTAGGAGTCAAAAACAGAAAACTGCAGCTCAGGCTGAAGGACGAAGGCACCAAAGTTAGCACTGAGTTTGTGCTTGCATTCCTGACTGGACTGGCTAGAAATGCTTGTGTAGTTACAGATTATCCAAGAAAAAAAATTAGGAAACATTGTCTTTAAAATGTTACTGAAATAAATATCTTTCAAAGCTTATACTAAGTAATTTGAATTGTCTTTTCCTCTTTTATCTCTAAGACAAAATTCTTTTTGCAACTAGTATCAAACTGTACCAATATTTGACTCAAATGAGACATTTCTTATTCCAAACTATAGGCAGTGCTGCTAAGGTCTGGGGCAGGATGGCTGTTTGCAAGTCTATCAACCTATATTGAGATCCGAAGACTTACAAATGAGAGAGAAAATGTGGCATTTGCCTTCCAGGGTCTAGGTTTGCACCACCAATCAATGGATCACTATTCCTTTGTTGTCTTAAGTTATAAACTCATCAATCACCTCAAAAAGCCATTAATACCATCATCAAGGTTTTATTTTTAAAACCTATCTTTCAAATAAGCCACCAGATCTCAAAGAACAATGGGTCCTACTGTTTTGAGAAAGTGATGGTATTTGGACATGACTTTCCATATAGCTTCACTTTGCTGCTTTTTAACAGAATAATTCCTCCAACAGGGACAGCACTGTTCTGATGATTGTTAAGGGATATGATAGACAAGGACACATGCATCACCAGTCTTCTATCACTATGCTATACTGACCTAAAAAGTATGTTTTCAAGCCATTTAAAATGCAATGTGTAACATAAAACCAGTCAACAGTATATATTCCCAGACATCAACTCCAACTACAAAAGATGAAAGCCCCAATCCGAATGTTCTTTTTTTTCCCAGCATAATATTTTTATTTATTATTTGGTGATTTTACATCATGTACCCCATCAAACTCAGTTATCAGTCCTCTCAGTTTCATACGTACTCTTATGACCTCTCCATTTACAAAAACGCCCATTCATGCTGCTCATTTACTTACTAGAGCGTAATTAAACTCCCTGTGGCCAGCCCCTTAAAGAAAACAAGTCCTTCTTCACCCACACCCCTGCCAGCTACATAATTCTAGTACCATAATGGAAGATGATTTCCAGAGATTAAAGGGGACTTACTGAAAACCACCACTCCACCCTGGATGCAAATTTATGTGCTGAACAGCAGGGCAATGGTTCAGAGTGCATGCAGTACAGTTATGGGGCTGGAGTTCAGATCCCAGCACACAGCCACATAGCAAGCCATGTATCCCACAAGACTCCATAATTCTAGGTCTAAAGAAGGAGTTAACACTTTGCTCCTACACATGCAAGGGCACACACACTAACACACATGTGCATACATTCACATGGAACATATAACTATAGTAAATGAATTTTTCAAATATAAGGGCTATTATTTATTTATGTTAATAAGCCTGGTTTGTTCCTGTTGATATTTTTTACTTATCTCTTTTCTATTTCATTGCTTATAGGAAACCGAGATTAACATTTCTTTTTCATCTTAATTAACCAATTCATTCATTTTTGTGGTTGTAATGCACATGCATATGACAGTGTACCTGCGAAAGTTAGAAGACAACTTAGATGAGTTGGTTTTTTCCTTCCACTATGTAGGTTCTAGGGATTGTCCTGAGTAGCATGTGTCTTTACCTGCTAGGCTGTCTAACTGGTCCTTCAGATTTGCATTTAATATTTCAGAATTCCTGTTATATATTTCTCTCTTCTATCTGTCTTTATTTCTTGCCCTTAATATTTTCATCATTCATTGTCCTTCCTGGGACTTTTGACCCTCATTTTTGTCTCTGGGGTCAACTAGAAGACAGTTGACAATAACCAGACTTTTGTCACCCCAGTCTTTTCCCTGAAACTGGAAGCCAGTTTATTCTTCACCCCTATGCAACACTTGATTCCAGTTTCAATAAGCCTACAAATGCTTATGTAACATTTAATTTCAGTTCCAATTTCACATTCTTAAATACAATTTCTCTCACTGTCCTCACTAGGTCAGACTACTCTTTATCTTTATGTGAGTAATGTTCTCCCCTAGGATGGTAGACTCATTTCTGCATGTATAGCATGTCTCACAATGGCTGAGACAA
This sequence comes from Sigmodon hispidus, assembly GCA_004025045.1. Classification (NCBI taxonomy): domain Eukaryota; kingdom Metazoa; phylum Chordata; class Mammalia; order Rodentia; family Cricetidae; genus Sigmodon; species Sigmodon hispidus. Next base: position 461,162 of record PVIH01000050.1, read on the forward strand.
CAGGCATTCAATCAGTATCTATTGGATCTGAAAGTATAAATTCTGTATGTACTGACTACCACTCTACAGGCCTGTTTTGCATTTATTCAATGGATTTGTGTGGATGCTCTATGTGCATGCATAGTGTGTGTCCTTGTGAATGTATGTGTCTGTGTGGATGTGTGTGGGTATGGATATGTGTACCACAGAATGTATGTCTCAATCAGAAAGTAAATTTCAGGTGTTAGTTTTCTTCCACCTTGTGTGTTTTAGAGATCAAACTCAGATAGTCAAGGTTGCCAGCAAGAGTTTTTAGCTGATGAGCAATCTGTCTGCTACAGATGCTGTTTTCAGTCATTCATTACTCCAACAGTCAGGCAAAGCAAGCAAACTCAAACTATGTATTTTATATGAGCCAGCACACTCTCTGCGCAGGAATAAGAACATTTAGATCTGGACATGCAGCTGCCTAAAAAGTAAATATCTCTGTGTGTCTTAGAATAGACCACTTACAAAACCCTGTTTGAAAAGTGCAATGCCAGCTGACCAGTTCTGCAGTTACTTCCAGAAGTCTTTTCTTACAACAAAACCTGTGCCCTATGAAGTTTCTGTATCCCTTGGAAGAAAATATTTCTGAAAAAAATCTCAGGTCATGTCAGATTTAGCTTTCTCAGATTTGTATCTAGCTTCCAGTACCAGAGATTATCCCAAACTGGTTATCTCAAGACCCACTCAGGCCCTATCTAGGGCTGAGTCCTCCCACATGCCCCTGCCTCAGTACCAGTAAGACCTTGGCTGCCATGTGATAACACCAGAAAAACACAGATAGTACCAAACAACTCTCTCCCCACAACACCTTCAAAGCTGTGTTTCCTGGCTCTCAATGGCTTTTGTGAACTCCCTCAGCTTATTCAAATTTGGTAGGTTTGGGATTCAGGCATCTAATATAAATATAAATGCATTTCTAAAATCTTACTGAAACCTCAAAACAAACTTAGTGTTCTTGATTACTGTAGGAATTTTTCTCTGTTTGTAAATGAGTTGATCTGGGGCTGATGGGCCTGACATGTAGCAGATGCTCCCAAAGAAGAATATAAAGTGGTAATTAGGGAGAGGTAGAGAGGACAACTGACCATTTCTGAAGCTATAACTACATTGCTATTCAGAGGATATAGGCCTTTGATTACTAACTGAAGGCCAGAACCTCTTTAAATTAAATTCACAGTTCTGCCTAGAGTGCTCAGAAATTTAGACATGGTTGTCAAACCAGTCCCAGAATTCTAAAGCAATATCCAACATTTATTCAAATTATTCAAGTTTCAGATTTGTTTAACAATATTTTTTAATTGTTCTAGGGCTATTATTTGATATAAAACTAATTAGACAATTTAAAAATTTACTACAAAAAGAGAATGAGTACATGTATTATCTGTTTGGCCATGTGAAATGTGAGCATAACATATGTATACATAATTTTCAAAATGTATTTTCATTAATGATCTGATATTTTGGGAGGGTCATTTTAAAATTCATTTGTGCTATAGAGAAAACACAACATCTTTTTTTTTCTAAAATGGGTTTCCATAGAATGTAAACTATTTTTTGTCTTATCACATACACTGCTGTAGAATTATTGTTTTTATGCAGAATAAGTATGCAGGGCAATACAACTGGAATTAGGTGGGCACTAGGAGGATGGGTGGGGATGGGATGTGAAAACCTAATGCAGTAGAAACTTCCTAAAACCTGTGAAGGTGACCCTGGTGAGGACTCCTAGTAATAGAGGGCACAGAGCCTGAACTGGTCATCTTCTGTAACCAGGGAAGATTTCCAGTGGCAGGACTGGGATCCAACCCCATCACAATACCTTCAACCTACAACTCATTCTGCCTTGCAGGATGTGCTGGGCCTATGGTAGCTCCGAGCTCATGGAAGTGGCCAATATTGTGGCCCACAGCAGGAGAGCAGAAGAGGAAGAGGAGGCTGGTCTATGTTCAACACTACCCTGAATGTCCAAAAACTGGAAGCGGGATAGCCCAAGGACCTAGGAAAGGAAAAAACACAACTGGCCAAAAAAAAGTCAATGAAATTATTTCTAATGATACTCTGCTATATCCAAAGATAAGAGCCTAGCTCAGTAGCCACCAGAGAGGCTTCATCTGGCAGCTGATGGGAGCAAATGATTCCAAACATTAGACAGAGTTCAGGAAATCCTGAGGAAGATGGGAAGGAAGAATTGTAAGAAGCAGAGGAATTGAGCACACCAGGAGAATATGGCCCACATAATCAACAAAGCAGGGCTCCCAGGAGTACTCACAGAAACTGAAATGGCAATCGCACAGCCTGCATGGGTCTGCACTAGGTCCTCTGTACATGTTGTGGTTGTGTAGTTTAGTGTTCTAACAGTGAGCGTCAGGGCTGTCTCTGAGTCTTTGCCTGCTCTTGGGATGCTTTTCCTCCTACTTGGTTGCCTCATCACGCCTTGATCTGAGGGTTTGGACCTAGTTTTATTGTATCCTATTATGTCATGTCCGGTTGGTAACCCTGGGAGGCTTGCTCTTTCCTGAAGTGAAATAGAGGAACAGCGGATCTGGGGGAGAGGGAATGTGGGGGTACTAGGAGATACAGAGGGAGAGAAGACTGTGGTTAGAATGTATTGCATGAAAAAGAAAAAATGAATAAAAAGGAATGACTATGTGCTGCTATTAAACAGTCATCAGCCTCCAAGAAAGAACACAGGAATGCACAATAAAGACTAAAATAGGCAGTTTCAGGCTGAAGGACATCCAGACATTAACCCAGCCTTCACGCAATGTTCCCATGTTATGTGCATTCCTTTGTTTTACTTAGGCAAGAGTCTTCCTTCTTTTACTGTATTATTCTAAGATGTGAAAATATTATTTATGTCACCATCCTACTGCCTGAAAAGTATGCAGTAAGACCCTTTACACAATCCACCCTAACATAACAAAAGCAGGTAGCATGGGTTCTGTGTTGGTTAGCTAGCTTAGAGTGTAATCTGAATAGCCAGAAAAGTTAAAGGTTTGTCCAAGACCCCTTAGTAGAGAGACATATGCTAATTCCAGTGTAACAATAGAAATATCACCAAATCTCATTGTCAAACAGTTGGAGGGATGGAGGATGGTCTTGTGTGTCTCAGCTGTTGATTTCTCCCTTGATAAATTGATGTGTTTAATCCTTTAAAAGATCTTCTCTTCTCACTGTCAGAAAAATATAATCACAGGCTACTGTCTGTGCAGTTCCCCTTTCCATCTCTGCTGTGTGCATAAGGCTTGGTGAGATACAGCCCCTGTCAAGTTTCCAAAGAGTTCCTTGTCTAATCTTCCTACCCCTCCAGATCTTCGATAGAGAACCTGTTAGAATGTATTGCTTGCTTTTCCAGTTCCTGTGTTTATCTCGCTTCCACTTTTACCATCTGCTGTACTGCATTTCCTTCAGAAAAGTGAAAAGTTTTCACAGTGCCCAGAGCTCTGCCTGCAAACAATGCCCTCTTCCTCTCTTCCTTCCTTCCTTTCTCAGCTTCTTACTTAGGTTGGTTTTGCACTAAGGTCAAATTGTTTTAAAGAGTTCAATTTGCAAACATTTCCACAAGGCTGAAATTCCTATCCAAGTGGTTGGGATGGACTTGTAAACACCTCAGACATTTATTCCTGCCTCAGCCCAAGTGCACACACTCTGGTGTCTCTGGTCTTTGCAATTGCCTGAAAACAAGAACATAAGGAGTAGGCAGTGGGAAATCGGGGCCTATTTCATGCTACCATACAGGGTGACATAATCTAGCATTAAGATTAATTGGTCAAAAAGAATTTTAGTGTTGCTGTTGCATCATTGATACACCCTCTCTCTGTACTGCAAACTGGTTTATTCTACTAACCCTTTAAAGAAGTACTGAATGACAGGAATATTTTAGTCATATATCTCATTCATTTACTTAATACTTGTTTGATTTTGGTAAAATTTCACATTTTTTGACTGTTGCATCATAAATGGTTTTGTTTAGTTTTTGAGAAAGCCCATTTAAAAATACATTATGAAAGTGAAATTTAGTCTTCTTCAGAAGTTTCCACCTCTTCTAGTTTAACTACCTCATAATAAATATCAGAAAATATTTTCCTAATTTTTTTAATTACCAAATACCTGTTAGGTTAGTTTTTATTTTTATTTATTTATTGGTGTTTTGGAGACTGAGTTTCTAACTGTACTCCAGGTTAGCCTCAACTAGAAGTAATTCCTCTTGCTTCAGCCTCTGGGATGTTGGGGTTACATGTGTTAGCCACCAACACCCGACTTTAATTTGTTTATATGTGTGGGATGTGCATTCATGTGTGTAAATGAACATGTATCTGGAAGTACATGCAAATGTGTCCCTGTACATGAAGAGGCCAAGAGTTGACATTGAGTATCTTTCACATTCATTCCCATTTTATTTATATTCCCATGATATAAAGTAGTGGCAAGGTCTCTTGTCTAACCCTGAGCTTGCCAGTTCTGGGTTGCTAGCAAGCCTGTGCCAGTGGACCTTCTTCCTGCTTTTGCTTACCAAATACTGGAACTAGTGCCTGCCTCCATTCCTGCCAGGATGTTGGTGAGCTATAGGGATCTGAACTCAGGTCCACACACTTGTGTTCCAGATGCCCTATCCACTAAGTCATCTTCCCCATGTACCTCATTTTAATGCGGTATTAATCTTTATTGTGATTTTGATCAAGATACCAAACCTATGCAAGTTAAGTGAAAATGATATCCTTTGAGATGGTAAACTGATTAGAAATGGTGTGCATACAACAAGATTCCTGACTTCCACGAACAAACAGAATATGGAAGTTGTTATTATCATTATTACAATTATTATAATTGGTACATGGTCTCAAAGTTGATCTGTCTAATCTCAGAAAGAAAAAGCACTGGGCAGCAATCAGCATTCATTATCAGCATTTATTGGTGCAACACATCTAGCTATTTTTATTTGACCCTTTAACAACAACAAAAAGTGACTAACTTCATTACTATAATTAAAATCATCATCTCACAGCTTTCTATATTTCCCTCTAGACTTTCTGTGTTTTTAGTGCTACCAGAGATAAAGATTATCCCATCAGGTAAAGGATGGGCAAATGCCTAATACTGCCTGTTGCTTCTCAAATGATAACAAAAACACTGAGAGAATTTTGCATGCAAATTTTATGAGAAGATTAAGAGTTTTGAAAAGCTTATTTGATTTAAACTTACTAAATGGTAGTACAGAACCGTGAAACTGGAAATCATTTGTGATGTTTAATGATATAAAGTATAGGAGACACACTGCTATTTCCAAGAAACATTTCCTACAGTGTGAACATTTTCTCTTGAATTCTAATTTGATCAACAGTTAACATTCAGGGTTGTGAACCAACCTAATTCATATACTCAAAGTAAATTGGCTACCCAGGCATTGCCAAAGCTATTTATACTTATAGTTTGTTTTCTTGGTAAAACATTACCAAGAAAATTGAAAAATTAAAACTTACAAATAGATCATTCTCTTTCACATCATTCAGCTAAATTTAATGATAATTCAATATCTAGATTAAAACTGAAAGAGTAAATCAATAATGCATAACTTTATATAATTTCATATAAATATAAAACCAAGAGATTAAATTATTCTCCTTCATATGTGACTTTAATATTCAGAACAATCAAGAAACCTAAATCTTATAAGTCAAAAATTTTTTTTGCTCTCAAAAAAACTTACATTTTAAACCAACAAACACACTAAATTATAAAAAATGGTCTTTATAGTAATAGTCATTCTTCTAGCTATAAACATATTGCTTATTTAAAGTAAGGCAATCATTGAAAAGGACCAGATACTTCCCAAGCCTTATGCATTTTGCTAGACAAAAAGAAATATATTTTATTATAACATAAGATTACATCAGAAATTCTAACAGAATGAATATCAATCATATGTCTTACCAAGTTCAAATTTATTTTGTAAAAGAACTTTAGCAGATTGTACTTCTGAAATGCAATGGCCATTTCACATGAAGAAAAATGAGAAAAATGCACTGGACTTGTCATATGCAAAAAAAATGTAGGATATGGTATTATATGTGACTCCTATAAATACCACAGTATGAGCCATTTCATATAATGGGCAAAATCAATCATTTTTCACCTTGCTGAAATTTTTTTCTTGATCTAGGGTCTGAGGTAACCTAGGCAGATAGAGCTTCCTCTGGTCCTTATGTATGGAACATTAAGTCACAGAAAAACATCTAAGTCATTTTGTTTTACCAAACAAACAATTATAACAACATCCACTTGTGTTCTCTCCTGTTGCTATGGTGCTTGCTCAGATGTCTCCTCATCTTCCCATTGGTTCTCATTTTAAAAATTTTGCTGAACTCTGAGTAATAACCATGATATGGAAACTTTTTAAAAAGCTAGGAAAAAAATGACAATGCAATGTCACAGATGTATTGTTTATCATGAAATAAAAATCACAAGTAGGACATGATGCTCATTTCTATTTCTAATTGTTTCTTTTTTTTTTTTAAAGAAGAAACACAGATTATTTTTCAGTTCTCACAGTGGGGTGGCCTACTCGAGAAAAACCACAGTGATTTTTAAAGTGCATCACAACAAAATTTGAAGGAGAACCCAGGACGACTTAAGATTTGCCAAGGAACAATGTCATGTGAAGGGAGGGGGTTATGGAGCGGCAAAGCCAGGTTCATGCCAAGCGAAGCTGGGGGCTGTTCAATCAGCCTTATCAGCTCTCCATCAGTGTCTCCACTCCAGCCAAATCCAGGAAAAACAAGGAGTCAAAGATTCAGGTCAATAAGCTTATAGGCGATTTGCACAAACAGCTCCTCCAGCAAGGTAAAGAACAAAGTCATATTGGCTTTTGTCTCTCACTCTTCTTTGAAGTCCCTGGTCCAAACACACCCTGGAAATGTCAATGTTATATGCAAGAATTTAAGGAGCTGAGCTCCTTAATCCTGTTAAGAAAAAAAGGGAAGAACTTTGTCTGTAAATATCCCCTTCCTTATGGAGTTCAAAGTGATGAGAGCAGACCTGCCTTCCGCAGATTTGGGTTCTGTTACCCAGCGTCTGAGCAGGAGCCAGAGCCTCACTAAAACCAAGCAGGGAAAGAACCTGACTGAAGGGCAGATAGAAACAGACTTCTTGACTGAGAAAATAATCCAGAGAAAAGAAGAAACTAAATGACAAAATAACACAGTTGTTTGAGATGAGAAACAGCTGCAAACAAGCAGAGCCCCACATGTCTAAGGGCAGGTAGAAAAGGAGCAATGCTAATAATCTAGACATCGCTTGTTACATAAAGTCCAAGGGAAAGATACAGCTTTTCCATTGCCAGTAATTTTTAAGCAACTGTACAAAAATTGATAGAGTAGAGGGGGTTAGGGGAGAATGGACAGTTCAATGGGTCCAGCTGCCAGTCTCCCTAAGCATAATAATAAAACCTGTTCCAATTTGTTGGTGTCTTATCTTTGTTTTTCTTATTCAAGGATGTGGGAATCTGTAACAAACATTGACCCGACTCTGGTAAGGTGGAAAGGAGCAAGGTGACACAGATTGTCTTCAAACACCCGCAAAATGCTACTGTGGAAGTTTCATTAATGAGCTACAGATGGAATCTCATCATGCTCTTGGCTACAGAGATGACTCTGATTGGGTTATTTATATTTCCTGACAGCTTCTCCAAGTCATGTGTCTCACTTCTCGGCCTCCACCTTTATTTTCTGCAGATCACTGTTCATCAGGTCAATGCCTCCTAACTTCATCTTCTCTAGCATCCATCTCTTTCACAGGCTTCTACAGCTTCCCCAGTGGTGAGATCCAACACAGGTTCCTGGACCAGCAAATGATGGTTCCTGTCCTCTCTCCATCTCTCTGTCATCCTCTGTTAGCTTTGTCCAACTATACACAGGTGAGAAAATTCTAGAAGCCCATTGCTTTCCTTCTGCACTACTCAAAGTCTGTCTGCCTTCTTAATTGCTCCTTATAAAATCAAAAGTGTGTCCACACACACACACACACACACACATCACTCCAGCACCCTAATAATTATATTTTTCCTCATGTGGTCAACATTGCCCATCACATACAATGTCAATTTGATTTTTTCATTAACCCATTTTTCTTAGGATAGAGATTGCCATTTATTATTGTAGATGCATATTACTGTGTGACTTGAACTCCACTGAACTATGGAACTATGGAACCTTTAACTATGGAATAGGACTGGAACCTTCTGGTAACCTGATCCAGTGTCTGTTTGGTTTTGTGTTTAATTTCTAATAACTTCTGTTAGGGCTAGCATTAACTCCAACACTGAGGAAATTTCTTAATGTACATTACAATATTCAATTTGAAAGAGTGCTTAAAATACCTATTTACTTCTAAATGTTACTTAGATAAACTCTTTGAATACACTAGACCATCCATCATCACATAATGTATTTCCGTTTTGCAGTCTTGTGTCAACTCTGATCTCCCCAAATATCTCTTAGCTGTGCACACCATAAAATCATCTCGCTGACCCTTCTTTACATCTAGATACTAGGAAAACAATCTGGGTTTTCTGTTTTCTAATGTCAAGGTTGATGATATTATAGTCCTCTTGTAGCTTCCTTAGTGACCCTAACATCACAGAACAATTTCTAAAGATCATAGTAACTTCCCCAGATCATTGTTATTAACAGCCCAGGTTATCACTGACATCTTGTTACTGGAGATTTTTTTCATAGTTCAGCAGCTTACTACTACATTACAAAGACACCGATCTGACCTTTCCTTCCTGTTCACACATCCTGTGACATTCTTCTGAAATGTATCCCAAACATATTTACTTCACTTCATTCATTAACAAACTTAAATATTTCAGTTTGAAATCCACTTGGACTAATTACTAACACTAGGCTTAGTTTTACACATATATGAATATATGTCCAAGTTTTCTACATTAAACAGAGAAAGGAACATGGAATAGCTAAAGAAAATGATTCCGTACCACAGGAAATATATAGCACTTATGGGCCCAGTGTGGATGCCTCCGTCATCTGCAAATGCAAGGGAATAATTCCTGCCTGTTCCCCTTCCTGTCACAGATGCTGGGAAGGCAAGACGCCAAGCAGTTTAGAACAAAAGAAAATGCTCTGACTTGAGACACCACTTTACATTTTTGTCCAACATTTTAAAATATCAGAGGCCCAAACTCCTTTGATGAAGCATCTTATCTCATCTTTAGGGGTGAAGATGAGACACACAGCCAATCTAAAGCAAGGGCTGGCTTGGGATCTCCCATAGAGTTGGCCAATTTTAGGATTGCAACCCAAAAAGCGATATATCTGAGATACACCGTGTGGCTGAAAGCATAACATATTAAAGAAACAAAATACAAATTAAAATTTTGTTTTAATTTTACTAGACTAAGTTATACAATATTTAATCACATGGTTTAGAGGAATCCACAGCGTTAATATCAATGACTTCTTCCAGTTATGTACAAAATCTTGCCCTTTAGCTAGAAAATAGATGATATATGAGTGAAGTCAAGAAAAATATACTATAGAAAGTAAAATTATTACCTTTGAAAACATTTTATATGATATGGACTATCACAAAATAGAAACTATGACCTATAATAAGCATTATTTTCACAGATATTTAAAGAAGAAAGTTTTTGTCTCTTCTTCAAAAAGCTAGATAGTTACAACAGCGTAATCCAGTACTAAAGCATCATTGGGGATACAGTCACGCTACTTATTATCAATATGTCCTACTTAAAGAATTAAAATATTCTGCTTCTGGTTTGTGTTATGAGACCTCAAGCTAACAATTGTTTATTAACAACATGTACTCAATGTCTAAATTTTTTTAATTTATGGGAGCTGTTAAAACACATCATTGCTAGATTTTGATCATAAAAACATCTTCAGAAGAAAAAAAACCTCTAAATCACCTAGGGTTGTGACAGATGATCAAAAACGTATACAAGAAATAAGATTCTCAATAAAAATATTCTTTTAAGGGGAACATTACATAACCACTTTTTTAAGTCACAATACTCATTTTCTTAAGCCTTTAAACTATCCTCCTGTTCTAATGGTCAACCTCTCTTCCCTCTCCAAATACAAAGGAAGTGAGAGTGATCGTAGACAGAGACTACATCCTACATTTCAAGTGTGAGCATTTTCCCCTTCTAATTGTGTTTAAACAATGCAAGTTAAAGAGAGTGAGAGTCAGAAGGCCATGCTCACTGTAGAACAACAGGGCACATTACCTGTCACAGTTCTCCTTCCTTTCAGATCATTGTAACAAACTTCAGGGGGTTGCCAGGACTCAGTGTATTAGAGCAAAATAATGTAATTCCTATTACATAAGGCCACAATAAAATGAAATTGTAATATTAGCATTTTATAGTGAAGATAGTATAAGAAAATAACAATTCTTAATCACAAGAATGTGTTGCATGAATTCAACTCAGAGCCAGATATCAGAAAAGGCTGAAATATCAAAGAGAGAAACACCACAGTCAAATCTCACCCTGCTATCTTCCAGCTTCCTCAGCCTCACTCCTGGTCACTTCTAATTACTGCTGTTTTCCTAAACCTGCCTTAAATACATTCTTCACCCAGCTGTATCCCATTCAGGTTAGGATTAAAGGTATGAGCTACTACTATTTGGTAGTTAGCCTTGAACTCACAGAAACACAGAAAGATCTATGATTCTGGAGTTGTGGGTTAAAATACATAGGTCACCACAACCAGGCATAGGCTACTACTGCCGGTCTTTTCCAGTGCTAGGAATAAAGGTGTGTGCCATCACTGCCTGACTGTTTGTCATCACTTCTCTAGATCCATGTGCTGGGATTAAAAGTGTGAATTACCACTGCATGGTTATCCCTGGAACTCACTGAGCTCCAGAACGATTCCTGCCTCCCAAGTAATGGAACTAATGGTTTATGCTACTTCTGCCTGGCTTGACTGTGGGTGGATCTTTTCTCTGGTATTCCAGACTGATTTGTATTAAACATATAACATATCACCACAAAGATGACTTTTTTGTTCAAACTGAACATTAACAAACTGTTTTATAATACATATATTATATACTATTTAATACAATGTCTGTTCTATTAAGTGTTTGTTATATATTTAAAATATCTTAAGAATTTCCAAGTGTTTATCATATAGTCACATCCATTAAATAACATTAATAATAACTGTAGTTCAATGTTCTCTTCATTTCTCAAATGCCTGTTATTACATTCAGTCCAGATTCTTGTTAGTATAGATAGATATTATTGTCTCAAGATCAAAGATACTATCTTCAAAACACCATTGGCTCTTCTACCTGCCTCCAAGACACTACCTAAAATTTTTGAGCTTAATCAAGCTCTCTTATTAAACATAAACCTATAGTAGTGATCATCCTCAAATTAAAACTGCATATACTAATATTTATCACAGCTTAATTAATGCAATTATTAATATTAAATATTTTAATTATATTAGTTTTGTTACTAAAGTTCTAAATTTACATTTTAACTCTTTAAGCATAGGAGTCCAAACAGAGTAAAGGGCCAATGCCTTCCAACCTTAGCTTTTCTCATTTTTTAAAAAATGATCTTATAGCATAATATGCTTTATAATAAACATAGAATTATAAATTTTGTGGAAAAAATAGAAAAAAGATGTAGATGTAATTTAAAAATTAATATAGCTCAAAACCTCAGCAGGTGCTTACATGACCTGTCTGTACTACAGATGTTCAAGAGACAGGCACAAAATTCAGAACATCTAAAGTAAACATTGAAGGGCCTGAAATCTGAGTATGTTGATGAGACTGTTCTATATTTTATTATATTCTTATTTTCAATCAAACTTGTCTGTCCTGGAGATAAGCACCATGTCACATCTTTGGCTCTCTAGGAGATTCCAGTGATTCTTAGTTTCTATGACACTGTCAACAGTGGAATGTGATATCAGAAGTTTTAATAATCTCTATAAATGCATGTGACCATCAATATTAAGTATACAGCCATTTTAAGCTATTGTATCACCAGTCTTGCTTTTAGACTGTTGAGACAGTCAACACACATTTACAAGCCCACTTTACCTCTTTCCACTGTCTAAAACAATATACAGGTCTTTATGAAAATAGCATGCTTGCACAAACATTTCTCTCTGTGTCTCTCTGTCTGTCTCTGTCTCTCTCTCATGCACATAAGTATCAACAGGTGGAGACAGACTCACAGACTCAAAGCATCTCAGCCAGTTTGCCATCTGGGATACATTCATGCTAAATTAGCAGGAGCAGCTGTTATGAACCTAGGATGTAATCCTTCTACATTGTTTACTGGTATAGAAGAAAAAGAAGCCCTACCCCAAGGAAGACTAAACAAATCAGTAAAAATAAGAAAAGTATCACATTAAAACATAAAATTACCTTTAGAAAAACAATTGAAAAAGTCTAGATAAGAAATCAATTGAATTTGTCTCAGTACTTTTGAATTATAGTTTGTGTGTGTATGTGTGTGTGTTTGTGTGTCTGTCTGTCTATCTCTCTGTCCAAAGTGATCCACAGAGGAAATGATCATGCACTTCTCTATCCAGAAATCACCTAAAAGGGAGCAGCAATATTGAAAGTTAACACCCACTGTACTCTTCAGAACGGCTGAGCCAGACATTAGGCTGTGGTGTTATTTGCACCACTCAGTGCTTATCAGCATTAGCTTCATGCAAACTATTGGAGTTCAGTAACTCCTTGTTGACAGAAAGAAGAAATCTTATAAACCTCAAATATCTTATAGGTAGATGGGCAAACAACAACAACAAAATAAACTCAAGGAATTTTCCAGTCAGTAATAGAATATTTCAGTATAAAAACAGATTATTATCAAAATAAAATAACTTGTTTGAATGACAAACAAGTTTCTTATATTCTAATCTTACCATATTCTGGAGTATTGCACTATCTGTTAGTCCTAAGGTTCATTAGAAAAAACAAGTTTACAAAACCCCCTAAGTGGACTCTCATCCTATGTACAGCCATTAAGGATTACCTTTGTTACAAAAGAACTCCACTTCTTCACAGCTCAGATTTTCTGGCCCAAAGTCTGTTGGGAAACTTTCCTCCAGTGGAAAGTCCCCTTTTGCGATGCCTTCCGCCTCCTCTGATGGGTACTCTTCATCTTCATCCTCAATGGCATCTTCCAGCGGCCCTTGAAAAAGAATTAGGGACACTGTACCAAAAGCATCCACGGAAGGGAGCGAAATAAAAACCTTTTAAGTGGGCCAATTTTGATTACAGAGGCGAGGAAAGAGAATTACAGTATGTCGGCTGGAGGGGACTCACACACTCTAATGCCACTTAAGAAACAGTAGGTAGGAGCTTATGGGAAATGAATATGCTCAATATATAATAAGTACGTTTATGGAAACGTACAAAATAAGTAAATTTATAAAAGTGAGGAAAAGAAGAAACACAGCCTTCATTGAGAGGCAAAGAAAGCCTGTGCCCAAGGACATGAAACAAAGTAACTTGAGTCCAGTACTAAGCCTTGAGCCCGCGCGAGCGCGCGCGCGCACACACACACACACACACACACACACACACACACACACACACACGCGCGCGCGCGCGCGCGCGTGCACACGGGCACGCAATTTGTCTTGAGGAGAAAACCCGTGCAAGTTATATTCATTTGTGAGAATTCACTGCCTTGTAAAGAAGCCCGACTCTTTTACACTGTTGAACAATTTCACCTGTGATTTTTATAAAGATTTACAGTAACTGCTTTTTAATTGAACTGAGATTTTAATAAAGTCTATACTTTTGAAAATCCATCTTAAGAGTGTATTTCAAGAAAAGATTTCATTACATATGTTTGAGGCTTGAAGAAAAACTGCATATTTCGCTCCCTGGTGAAAGAATAACCCTATTCACAATTAATTGAATTTTTTTCCAAAATGAAAAGTAATTTCCTAATGAAAAAATATAATTTGTATTTATGTGATACTTTTTTCAGTAATAAAAATACAACTCCCTTGGAAAGAATGAGAATGAGGTGCACTACATTAATGGAGCTATTTTACCAGGAGGGTAGAGAGGGTGGCTGTATTTCAGGGCTCCGAAACGGATGACATGGGAACACCATGCTGTTAAAGAAATACATATCCAATTCATTTTACTAAGGAGAAGCTCACATTTACTCCAAAAGACATAATATAGTATTTTTATCCACGGAGCACAATGTGGCAATCTGTACTAATTGTCACTCTGTCATTGGTCTTGACAGGAAAAATACTTGCAGGATTAAGTTTTAGCTTTTTTCTCCTCTCTCTCTCTCTCTCTCTCTCTCTCTCTCTCTCTCTCTCTCTCTCTCTCTCTCTCGATGTATTGAAAAATTGTAGAGTCAAAGAGAAATCTTATCATTTTAAATGCTTCAATGTTATAATTTTTATTTTGGAGAAAGCCAACATGCCTATGTCCAGTGGTGTTTGTAGGAATGTCAGCCAAGTAAGTTTCCTCGGGATTGAATTTACAAGATACATTTACATGGACAAAGTTAATTACATTCATTGAAATTAAAGCGCACCCAAGCAATACTTTTCTTTTAGAGATTATTATCTTTCCCAGAATTCATTTTCCCTTATATAATTCAACAAGAAATATTTATTTTTAATATTCTGCAAAGATAATACTTAAATTTAAGAGTCAAAATAAATAAATTCATTAATTTGTTAATTTTTAGTCTGTTATTAACTATTTCAAGTCTTTCATTTATAATTTTAGAAGTTATGTCAAATAAAAGACCCACAAACCATATATAAAATAATAGCAAGATATTTCTTCTTCTCAAATGCATTTGTTACATTTATTATTGACTTATCTAATGAAGACATTAATGGATGGCATTTTCTTTTTTTCTAAAGTATTTAATTTAATGTTCGCTAAAAAGGAGACATGTTTAAAAAAGGTCTTGTTTGTGTTTGATGTGGGAGTTTCAGAGTGATTTCTTACATGGTGTGTTGTGTAGCTGGCATCATTTCAGTTTTATAATCAGGAAAACTCGGCTAACAGAACAGTGTTACAGGTCACCAAGTGAAGCTGTTGATTTGCAAAGTGCAGCATTTTGAACACTCTTTCTTTAACATTGTGTATTACTGTGCAAAACTAGTGACTGGTAGTTAGAAACATTTTCTTCTAGAAACAAAACTCTAAAATCCAGTAACTCATGAAGATGTTAACAAGTGGTCAGTCCACATTCTCCCTTATTTTCATGGATAGTTAATAAGTCAGCTTTACAACCACGTGTCTTGCCCTTCCGACTGCCATATTGTGGATCCCCCTAAAATATCTGATTTCTCATCTTCATTTTTGGTATTATTCATACTGAATCAATTTGTAATGTAACTGATTTAATATCAGTTACAACAGAAATGACATTATATATAGTCCTTTGGATATTTTTCTTTGGAAACTTATACTCTTAATTTTGCTTACAGAAATAACTTTCAATAATGTAATAAATATTTGAATAGTCTGTGTAAAATTTGAAAAGCATAAAATCCTTCATACTTAGGAAACTTACAGGTATATTATAAAATTAAAATTAACATTATATACTTTCCTTTTTAAAACTGAAACAGATGTGATAAAAAATTGCAAGATCTTTTGTTGAAGATAATGTTACTGAATATTTAAAACACAGAATAGCAAATTGGCACCATGATATATTAAAATAAAATTTGAGAGTTGTATTAAAATCTTATTCATGTGATCACATGAAAGCAAACAAAACTCTGAACACTGATTTATACTTAGTAAGCCTCAACCTCAATTAATGTGCTGTTGATCATAAGTAGGTACAGACTTACAATATATATTTTGCTTTTATTTCTAGGTTTCCAAAAAACTTGTAATTGCTATGTCTATTGTATATTCAAGAGTTAAAAATATGTGTTAAATAACTCTTTGTGAGTCCAAGCACGTAAATAAAAGAAGCATTCATAATCAGAACTTAAATATGGTAAAGGCTTTTTGAGCTCATTTGTTTGAAAGGTGTGAGATCTCAGTGCCAATATTTAGAATGAGATGGAGGAAGATGATTTAATAGTCAACTTACATTCCTCAAAAAGTAAACTCAGATTTATATATTGCACTGTACTTTCAAATGTGAAATTACTTCTTTAATCATTAAGTCAGATGCTGGGAAAGAGGTTCCCCTAAAATTCATAGTATTTATGTTTTAAGATGAGACCTCGCTCTCCTCTTGATACTATTTCTTTAACAGGAAACATCGCAGATAATTGACAGCCATAAACTAATATTTTAAAAACATAAATAAGAGACACTTAAAATCCAAGTATAATTAATAGCACAATGAAAGAAGGAATATGGAGACCTCCTGGGTATGGATTAGTGGGCACAGAGTCCACTTCAGGAAAATCACCACACGTAATTTGACACAAATAATATCTCCTCAGAAAAGGCTCACAACCATGCTCCATGTGCCCTCATGGAGAAAATTACTTCTGATTGAAGCCACTTGGCAGGCAAGTGTGAGGAAATCTGAATTTCAGCTCTTCAATCGTGTATGATTTATAGATATTCAAACACTCTTTCCAGAATTACTAGTCTTGTTGTCTATAAACATCAGCATTTACCTGATTTAAAAATACTAAAAATTAACTGTATATTCTAAAACTGTGATTCCAGTGGGAAAGTCTATTATGCTTTTAATTGTCTAGGAGAATAAATGAGCAGGCCTGGGTGCAAGGTATTTATTCTGTTTTTAGGGCAGAAAAATGATTGTGTTCTCAGGGCCCATTTGAATTGACTGAGGCTGCCTCTGTGTTTTAGAAATTAAAAAAAAAGAAAAGTCCAGTATATTCACAAGATTCACAGAATCAGATGGTACTGAGCAGCCCAGGGTCTCCAAGCATTGCAAAGCCCAGCCCAGTGTGGATCTATCCTGGAATTTGTTGTATGGTGATGACTTAAGTGACCTAAAGCTGTAAAGAGACACATGAGATGTTAAAGATTAAATCATTCTGTCCTACAACCTGGTAACATAATCACTGAGAGAAATGTTAAATAACAGATTGTACATATATGGCTATGAAGCAGTTAAGGGATATTAATCCCCAAGGTGAAAGAAATTTTGAAAAACGCTAGCCACAATTTGATGGGGCTAAAGAAATCCCCCAAACAAATTCATAGCAACTGAAGTTAGAGCTAGGAGCAGACAAAGAAAATTTGAGGGTAATACATAAATGACATGCAAAATACAGGGAGAAGATTAAAATTGGTAACAGCATGAGGAATTGTAAGAAAGAAGCACAGTAAGCAAATATCAAAATCAAACACGTGTCTTTACATACTTTGTTTGGCTCTGTAACTTTCTATCTTTGCAGTCTACTATAAACAGGGCATCTCTCACTTGAACGTTAGAATCTCTTTGTTTGGATAATTCAGAGTGTTTTCAGAATAAAAGACACCAATCAAAGGAAATTAGTAAACAGTGTTATGTATGAGAAGGAAAGGAAATGCCAAATTTGAATGCAATATCCCCTATATGAAATCTTTTCCCTTAAACAGACATTGGCATTAATTTATTACATATTATCTTGGTTTGATTTTGCATTCATTTTGATTAAAACAGAACACTGTCAAAGAAAAACTATAGAGAATATCCAGTCTCTCCGACGCATTAATATTCTGAGCATTCTACAGGCTGCACAAGACTAGCCACCTAGTAAAATGAGATTGTTTCTGAATACTGGGCAGCTTTGATTGCAAGTGACAGGTGGGAAGGAAGTCACGTTAAAATATTATCATTCCTAATAATTACAATAATCCATCACAGTGTGCTCAGAAATTCTAGTCGTTGAGTTTTTTTTCTGAGAACACATACAAATATTTCCAAACCTTTTCATTCTAGTCATTTTTGTTTGTTTGGGTTTTTTAAATGTAGGCTTCTTTTTACTCTTTCTAATAGTATCAGATAAACAACTAAAACTTAAAACGTCATCACATACTTTGTTACTTGTTCACACACAATAAAACAAGATATCAACACTAATAAAATATTTTTCAAAAATGTTAATAAATAAAGGAAAATGAAAATTGTGAGGTTCTGTCCAAATCACTTCTGTGTCATGCCCCTTTCAAAAATTCATTGTAACAGATGTATTCAAACAAAGGAGTAAGAAAATGCGTAAATATATATATGCACAAGCATGCACACACATGTATCAACACAGGCACACACATGCACATACACAGACACATTAATAGGGACCTCAAAAATCACTATGTAAGCAACATTTACCCTGCTTGAATTACCAAATTACAAATAAACTACATTTGGCTAGTGATGTTACTTTTCAATTTTAAAAACATATATGAATAAAAGGTACAAGTTTGCATTCACACTTAAGCTGTAAATACATAAGTATTTTATAACTCCACATACTTCCATTAATATGTAAAAGCGTTAAAAGGCAACTTTTCATTTTAAACTAATTTACATTTTCTTTCTGTGATGAAACGAAGCAGTGGGTTTATGTTAATTGTCCTGGTATATAACTGCCTGTACCTTACCTTGGGTTTCTTTGTTAATTTCTAGGAAATATTCATATTTATAATACACAAAGCATAAAGCTTTTTATGGGAAATTGTAATATACAGGATGACTTAGTATTTCAATTAGATGTTGAAGTGAAAAAGCCTTCGAATATGAAAACTTGAGTCTCTGAAAAATGTACCCCTCTTTTTAAAGCAGGTACATTTCTTTTTACTTATTCATAGATGTATTTAGAGTCTCTCAGTAGTTCACTTCAGAGTTTTCAGCTGTTATATTCAGACATTCTTATGAACCATCATTATCCTGTGGGCACATTGCAAAATGCTTCTCACTCGGTTCCTATTACATTTGTCTCTTGCATATCCCACAGAGTCATTTAATGAGAAGGGCCAGGGAAGAGGAATGCTCTTTGGACAGTGCAGATCCATACTAACTCATGTAATTGAGCTTAACAGCAAGAATAAAACCTTATTTCTGTGGCCCAAAAAAAAAAAATATAGTACTTTGGGAGAACAGTCTGTTTCTGCAGTCACCCACTTCCAACAATAGTGGCATCAGGGGATCTGCTAGGAAAGAAACAGTTTTATTAATTCTTCTCCTTATCTACTAGAAGAATGTTGATTTTTTTTCTTCCATTTACATTTATTGCCTGCAGGTAGCAGACCAGAGAATCATATAGTTGAAATTCTTCTTTTTTCATTAATTTCTTTCCATGTGTTATTTCTTATATATAATTGATTTGGGGCTTTGCTCATAGCTGTACATCATTTAAAAAAATATATCTGTACCAACTGCTGTCCTTCAATCAAAAAGTTAAAGAAAATTACCTGAGTTTTGTTAAATTTATTAAAAATGAGATCTGTGGATATTTAAATTGAGTTTTGAAATGTTAATGCACAAAAGACATTAGGGAATTTTTATGGAACTTTCCATTTGACCACATAGCCTTCTGAAATGGAGGGGAAAAAGGTCAATTCTTATTTAAATTCTTTCTTTGGGGGTAAATTTCTTAAATAGAATGGAGTAATATTTTGCTATAAAATCTTTACTTACATTTTAAAGAAAATAGTATTATCAATTTCATTTCTAAACCCTCAAACAACTCAAATTGTTACATGCCATTTCCCTGAAATTTCTGCTTTTGGAACATGCATAATAGCTGATTAACAGTAGCAAATATTATTTTATTAAAGTATACTCAAACTTTGCACAGAGCATTCATCTTATAGAGTAGGTTCAACCGATATTGCAAGGGAAATAGTTACAAAAGACATGGAGACAAGAGGCCTTAATCACTAATTTTCTCCCAGGAAGTAATTCAGACATTAAGGAAATTCACTTAGGCAATGCCTCATGCACTGACACCCCCCCCCCCGGCAAGTCAGAGACAGGATAACATTAAAATTCAAATATTTTGTAAACAGGGATCAGTCCAGACCCCAACAAAGTGATTCACAGTTTATGAAAGATGGTAAATGACTTGAAAACTGTAACATCTTATTTTTACACAATGATCAGTTCCCTTCCTTCTATGCAGGAAATACATTTCAAGACCATTAGTGGGTTTTTTAGCCATGGTAAATATCAATGCTCTCCTTTCCTCTCTCTCTCTCTCTCTCTCTCTCTCTCTCTCTCTCTCTCTCTCTCTCTCTCTCTCTCTCTTTCCCTCCCTCCCTCTCCCTCCCTCCATATATATATATACACACATTAGTGTAGTGTATTTAGTTTGTCCTAATGTACACACCTATGTAATTAAATCTACATAATTAGCTTTGTAAACCTTATAAACAAATAAAAAACATCACAAGACACTAATAACAATAAGTATACTTGGTGTCATGGCCTGTTGTTATTTCCACATGTGGTAGATAAATGGGAAAGCCTAGGCTTTAAAACCAGACCCCATTTCAAAAAATGATAATTGAACATAGGATGATTATAGTAACAGACTATAACAAAGTTGCTTAGTTTAGAAGAAATTGGGATATTTCCCTGTTTGCTTTGTGTGACTTGTATGTTTGTGGTGTTTATCTTGTGTTTATGTGTGTATATGTGTGTGATATGTATAAGTGTATATGGTGTGGTGTGTATACGTAGTATGTTTGTATGTGTATCTGTAGGTGTGTTTGTGTCTGTGTGATATGTGTAGGTGTGAATGTTGGTGTGAATTGTATTTGGGAGTGTGTGTGGTGGTATGTAATTATGTTCATTGTGGTATGCATGTATGGTTTATGTCTGTGTGCATAGATGAGTGTGTGGTATGTGCAGGCATGTGTGTGTTTCTGGGGATGGAATCAAGGCTCTCAGACATGCTTAGCAAGTGTTCTACTTCTGAGCTACAGCCCATTCCTGGGGTTCTCATTTAATAATAAGAGTCCCACCATGGCAATTAGTACAAAATACAGAAGGCATTGTCCACCACACAGTTCTCTTCATAAAATTTTCATGTACTCAACAGTTTATTTATTTCTTCATTTCATTTTTTATTCATTGGACTAATAATATTTAGGGTGTTGAAAATGGCAAGTATTAGCAAGTATTATATTGGGTATTGGGATCACAGCAATGTGAATAACTTCCATTCAGAGGACAAACTTAGGCACACAAAGTACGAGACTGAATAGAACAGAACAGAACGCTCCTTTTTTAGCATGGAGAGGCAAAAAGAGTTTCTGATATACTATACTAAATTATGTGCATTTGCACATTTTCTTATCTTCTCTGTTATAATTCTACCCTATCCACATTTTCAATGGGAAGAAGCGGGTTTGGACCTCTGCATTGTGTCTGTATGCCTTAAATGCTCATTCAACTAATGACTTCTCAGTTGAATTTAATTGTGATACAATTGAAAATCAAATTGTAAAGTGATAGCACTGAGATGAAGAAATGAGTATAAATGCCTTATATTAGATTTTTTAACAGCATATTCACACATACACAAGTCTAAGGGCACATTTTATATTATTATGTATAATGCTGCAGTTAATTATTCTACTTGGCCAAATGCAATCTATTGTTCTTTCCTCTCGGAGTATGTGAACTCAGGAATGATGGGACCATGTTTGAGTCACAGATGCTTCCATGAAACTTCAGATGGTACCATGACATGAAATGCACTGTATTAGATCTCTAACAGCACTTTTGGGTGAGAGGATGAAGGAATTGAACAATCATATAAAACCTTTTGCACACACAAATATTTATATATTACATATAAATTCTCATAAATATTTACACATTGATTAATCAGAATTTATAATTTAAAAAACCTCTAGATGAGAGAAAAGAATTTTAAGTCATCAGCAAAACACATCTATTATTCTTTTATAAAAAAGGAAAACAACTGTATTTATTAAAACAAGCACCATTGGGTGATGCCCTGCATGGTTTTACCACAAAGTTAAATCAGTCAAAGAAGAAGTAAGTTTAAGAAACCATTTTTTAAGTAAAGGCATTTATGAAAAATGAATATATCTGTCTTTGATACCAGATTAAAGTTATATCTCTTTACTGGTACAATTTTTCAATAATAATGTCCAAGTTGACTTTTTTTAGTATACATAGCAGAAATATGGCTTAAAAGGATTATAAACAAGGGACATTGGTAATCAACTTCATTTAATATTCCAACAAGAAATAAGGATGGCCTTTAAGAAGATCCGTGCAAAAACATACTACTCATACTATATAGTAAAAATATTGAATTTATGTATTTAGAAAATGCGTGTATGTGTATGTGATAATGACTAAAGAAAAAAAAGGTCATAAATTTGACAGACGGAAATGGGGTTCATGACAGGAGCTGGTATGAGGAAAGGGAAAGGGGAAGAGATGTATTTATATTATTGCTAATTCAAAAATTTTATACTGAAGATCTACCAGAGAATTATCTCTTGAGAAGCAATATAGGCATATTCAGAACATAAAAAAGTAAAGTTTTGGAAAACATAGGTAATAAGATGAAAGCCAATTCATAAGGAATATAAAATACAATCAATATATAACTTTCTTATTTTCTGTTTTGCTTCTTGATCAATAAAATTTGGATGTAACCCATTTCTCATCTTTTAATAATTCTTCTTCTGGCTCTTTCTTGTTCAAGTAATTCTTTACCTGTGTAATTAGCAACTAATTGAACCTTCTAGTAAAGTTAATAAATTATTAATATGTGCTTGAATTGATGCCAGAATTCTGGCTGAATATGGTAGTGATGAGCAAACTTTGGCCCTGGTGAGGGACCAACACACCAGCAGAATTAGCATCATGTAGAAACCTTCAACAGATTCAAACTGATTGTCCAACTCTACCCTCATCTCCTGGTCCAGAACCTTCAAGGGTAAGCACAAATCTGTTTTAACAAGCCATATGATAACCATGATGAATGTTCAAATTTGAAAACTGAACTGGAATACAAATTCTAGCCAGGAGTTATTATGTAACAGTATATATTTTGTTATCAATATCATTTGTAATAAACAATATAATAATTTAGGTTGTTGTGGGTTTCTGCTCCATCCTCAAACAGACATATTCAACAGTGCAGCTGAGGATGTAACTCAGACCTCTCTCCAGTGAAGCTGCTCAACACTGTGTATGTAGCCAAGGGGCAAAAAGGTTTACTGACTTAGTGCTGGTGCATCATTCTCTCAGTACAGAGTCCAGCAAGTGTTCAAATAGCATCTGGTGAACTAATTTTGTGATAACATGGAATAGTCTGAAGCCACTTCAGGCCTCCTGATATTTCTCCATTTACTTTGTGAGTACTGGAGAATGTGAACTGTGAAAGATGACACCATTTTAGAGAAGAATACTGTACCACTTCCCAACTCTTCTTGCATGTCTGGCTCTGGGGGGAAAAAGTAACAGCAGCATCTCAAATTTTAACATTACATTCTGTTGCTTGGGGCCCTCTTAGAATAAGAGCTTCCTTCAGCCATTGTATTCTCAACCTCCTGTTTTGCGGACTTAGTATTCTGGGAGCTGTGAGGATTCTTCTGCCCTGGAGGACAGAGGAGCTGACCAGCCAATAAAAGAAGACCTTGGCAGGGAGGAGTCTTGGCCAGACCATATGCACTTTCTGCTGCCCACCATCCATCACCGCAAGCCCTTATCATAATCAGTCTGCTGTACAAAGCAAGGTAGGCCAGTGGAATTTTGGAGCACAGTGTCATGGCCAGCTTGTGCTGAAATCCCACACATGTAGCTCACCAAATTGCCACCTTGGACCAAAAATTAAGGTGAGAGCAAAGACAGAAGTAGGCTCCATGTTTCACAAGTGAGGTGGCTTCCTAAGCCTGGAAAGCTACCAATTTAGCCCTGTTAGCATTCGACACAGAAAATAATGATGGATATTCTCTCTAAACCTGTACCATCCTGCACATAGAGATGGGAAAAAAATCCCTCACACAAAACAAAGCATTGATGTAGATCCCACAGACTGCCCAGACTTTCACATATTTAAGTGTTATTTTCTAAATTTCCTTCCTGGTAAATCTCTTTTATCTTTGGAGTACTGCAAAAAAATAATAAAACCTTCACGGGACCTCCAGTTGAAAAACACTTAACAACATAACATAAGCTGTGCAAGTGAAGGTAAAATAAAATAAAATAAAATAAAAAATCCACATGTTCCATCAGGTCTAATTGTAAGATTCCTGCAACACACATCAACAGGACACATTAGAACAAAGCATTGTGTGTTGTCATTAATAGTCGTAAAGGTACTTGGATTCAGTATGTGAGAATATCTCCAGGGACCCAGAAAGCACTTGTCCATAAAACCTATCACAGAACAACGTTTACTTTATGCCAGCACATTAAAGGGTATCTGAAGACACTAGAAACTCTGAGAAGCTATATTTTTAAGAGGAATCCATGCTCTCTGGAGACCTCGGAGGGCAGAGAGAGTACAGGAATAACCAACCAGCCCACCCACACTATCTAGCAGATGCAACCTGAAGGAAGCATCTAAGATATCCCTTAGAAAAGAAATTATCCCTTGCCTTTGCATCAAAGCCTACAGCAGAATAAAGGGTAGTTCCTTTCCAGGCGGGAGTTATAGGGTGAGTTAAAAGTAGCAAGCTCTCACAAATGAACACCACACTGGTGGCCCCAGGCACTCCGGTGTCTGTGTCAGAAACCCTGTTCAGCAACATGTTCCTATGTACTTCTGACTAAAGCATATACCTGACAACATGTGTGGAAGGAAACTGGGCATCGTAGTTATGTAGAGTCATTTTCTCTTCCATTCTGTAGGGTAAATAATGTGTTTACAATGTTCTACTGAAGGTGGTAAATTGTAAGGTTCCTATTTTTATGATTTCCCAACATCTTCTTGAAGAAGACTAAAAAGGTTTTCATTAGCAGCTCAATCACCTTTTCTCACTTAAATCAATGAAATCGTTTCCCTTTCTCAATGTAAAACATTCCAGATTGCTAAGTTCACTGGGTATAAATACATACTATATTAGCAGGAAGTTCAGGGGACCCTGTGCCCCAAGAACATTTAACTTACATTGTTCTGAGCCTTGGGAATAGATTAACTCCTAACTTGAATTATAGAGAATTAACATTTTCCTGTTTTCCCATAAAAGCGTGCTGCTAACAGGTGTTGCTGTATTCTCAGGTTGAGTGCGTTTGCTTCAGCTATTGGTTTTCGTGTTATGTTTTTACTACCTAGAGCCAGATGTAAGTTCTACACAGCCAAATTCATTGGTGTTCCTTATGTGCTGCTAATCTCTTTCTAGCTCAGATATTGTTTTCCTGTCATTGTTTGGAAAGCCATTTCTTCAGTCCTTACTAACTTTACATACTTAAGGCATTTTACTCTTGGTTTTAAAATTATAATCAAGCAAACCCTAGTTGCTAATGCAAATGTAAGAATAAATTAGTGGTTGTCATTCACTGTTAGCTGAAACTTCCAATCGGATCCCCTCTGTAGACATGAGCTCATGCCTCCCATCACCCAGCACCATACCACACTACATCATCCACCCTGCTTCCTACTTCTGCTTTGGAGTCAGTCTGACATTTGATCAACTATCAAGAGATTATGAGAAAGATTTGTAGACGTTCTTACAGGGACAGTCTGCTACCCGGCTTGGTCCTACTATTGATGATGTTGGCTCCAGGTTTATCTCTAGTCTTCTAATAATAACGTCAACTTGAGTATATAATAAGTTCGTGCTAAAAATCTGATGCCAATGTGGCCTTTTAAAACCCATTCCCAAGCTTAAGCAATTCTATGACAGCAGCCGGGAACAAGTATTTTGTTTTGTGTTCCAGGTTATTCTAGTTCAGCCTGCTTGACAGGGCCCAGAGAGCATCACCTGAACCTCTTGGGATGTAGGATGGAGCTGAGTTCTATAACATCAAGAGAGATGCCAGGTAAAAGTAACCATTGGTATCTTGTAAATTCCCAAGGTCACTTTGTTTCTTAGATTTTAATCTTCCTTTGTGGAGTATTCCCAGTCCTGCTCTAGGGAGGCACTGCATCCACTGATAAAAAAATATGACTTACTATTTCTGTAACATCATTCTCTGTGAGGTTTAGCTTGTGATTCAGAACAGATATACAGGCCCAGTGTGGCCTTGACTTTATACACTGAACTTCAGAACGTTGTGTGCACCAAGTGGAGAAGTTCAAGGGGAAATTGTGTGGGAATTCTTCTCTCCCAGCTCTTTGGAGTTCCTTGAGATGCAAATGAAGCAGCATTAAATTTAGCTTGTGAAAAGCATTACCGAGATGATTTGGGTATTTATTTTAGTTGCTACAAAGTAAGGCCTTTGGGATCAGTACGCATGGGAGCTGCAGCTGATAGTGGGGGGCAATACACTCAATCTTCTTACGAGGCTGGTGAGGTGAGGAATCCAAGTATTCTCCTGAAATTTACCTGGACTACATATAGCAACTGAAGCTTTCAAAACTCTTTGAATCCGTGTGTATACCTGAAATGAACTCAGATACGTGATGGCATGTATGCTGTTGGTAAGGGATTAGAAACTGAAGAAAGACTGTCACTCACCCTACAGGTAAGATATGGTTTATGTTCATTTAGCACAAATAAAAAGTGAGCAGAGTTGTACAAAGTTTTGGGAAAAGAATGAAATACTGTACACATGAAAAATATCCACTTGTGGAAATCTAGATTCATACTATATTTTGACAAAGTCTGAAAAGCAATCCTTCCTAAAGAGTAATATTTTGTGTATCAAAGATCACTGAGGAATAGATTTATTAAATGGATAAGGTGGTAATCGCTAACACATTAAAATTAAGAATTAAAACAATGAGGAGAAAACTGGATAATGAACTGTCTAAAATTCCATAGCTAATAAAATATAGGGGTAGAGGCCAGGCATGTTGGTGTACATCACTAATTTCAACATTCCAGAGGCAAGGAAGAAGTATGCCAATTCTAGGCTGGCTCTGGCTACACTGTGAGATCCTGAGTAAACAAAACAAAACAAAACAATAATAGAGAAGTGCACTTCAGGCTCTCTCTCTCTCCCTCTCTCTCCCCTCTCTCTTTCTCTCCTCCTGCTTTTTCCTGGCAATGCCCTAGGATATCAGGGTCAGTTGTGCAGGATGTTCCCAGGATGGATAGACAGTGATGACTGGCTCTCCTTTCTTAGTAAAGTTTTCTGTAATAGAGAAGTGCACTTCCGAAATTGTCATTTGAGTGAGTGATGACACAGATCTACTTCTTTCAATGCCCATGTGCTGGTTCAAGTAATACTACTTCACTAGCAGCAGAGGAGGCATTCTTAGTCTGGCAGGAGCCTGTTCACCTTCGGTGGATTGGATCACAGAGATCTCTACTGCAGACTGACTTAGTTTCTGCAGTTTGAAATGGAGTCTAGGCCTACAGCCAAGACCACAATCACTAACAATTACAAGAGTCCCTCAATATGGACATCATCCCAGAGAAATTGCAATTTTGGTCTCTGCAAAGCCAAAGAGATCACCAGCTATTACTGGGAAGGGAGAGCCAGTCAGCACTGTTTGTCTATCCTGGGAGCATCCTGGACAACTGACTCCGCAAATGACCCAGGGCTTTGCCAGGACAAATCAGAGAGAGAGAGAGAGAGAGAGAGAGAGAGAGAGAGAGAGAGAGAGAGCCTGAAGTCTGCAAATTCTCTGCTTATAGTATGACAAATGTCTATGACATTTCAAAATGTGAAAAAATATATTCTATGGCTACCTAGTGGTTTAAAGTTTAGAGGTAGAAGGGGAAGTAAGAATATAGTATAAGCAATGTTCTTGCCCTTGTCCCCTCAAAATATTTATGTTATAAAATAAACAGATTCTGGGTTTTAGGAAGATTTGAAAGGTATTTTTCAAAGAAGTTAAGGATGTAATAAGAGAAAGACATGATAAAAATTACAACAGCCTAGTGAATGCACGACAATAAACATCATTTTATTTTAGAGGATAAAGTTGATGATGCAGAAAAAAATTGAATTAGTGAGGTTGATGATAAACTGAGAAGCAGCATAAAATTCAGGGAATAAGAAAACACTAAAAGTGATATGAGAAAGTGGGACTGCTGAGAACTATAAATAATAGACTAACCCAAATTCAATTAAACTAAGACAATGAGTAATTAGCATTATGTGCACTACAATATATTATGTATAGGTATACTATATTTGTATGTGTATTATATGCATATATATATATACAACTTTAGATGTAAAAGTTTCTGTTTTAGATGATTGAAAAAAGCCAAATCAATACTGTTTATTTTTAAAGAATAAGAAAATAGGTTTTTTTTGTACCATTAAGTCTTTCTGTTCCCCAAACTACCCAATATAGGACAACACAGAAAACTGGAGTGAAAGCTACAGTAATATAAAGACAGACTATTGCATCCAGTTGACTATAAAACGTATATGTAATGTTGATGGAAGCATGCTGGGAAACTACATCATTAGATGCTATTTCCTCACAGGATCAAAAGATGTTCTGCCAGCATCAGAGATAATTTATTAACCATCGTGGGAAGCACAACTTTTCTCAGAGAGTACTTTTCAGAGATCACCAAAAATGGCTAAACACAAAAAGGAAATCTCAAAGTCAGGTCTAAATGCTGCCAGAATTAAAGCAACAGAATATTGAACAATAAATACAAAGGAATAATTTAATTTTTAACATGGCTAATAAGGATGAATTGTATTAGCAGAATAGATAATTTCAGATGGAATATAACACTTAAACCATTTCTTTTTTCCTGACAGGGAAATGGTGGTACAGGCCTGTAACTGCAGTAATTAGTGGAAAGATGAATGACAGTTAAGAGTTCAATGTCATCATGGGCTGGAGAGCTACCACAAGGTGAGTACATAAGTTCAACTCTCAAAACCCAAGCTAAAGATGCCAGACCAGGTTGGTGATGTGCCCAATTTTAATTCTGCTACTCAAGACAAAGACAGAGACAGGCTGAATCGCTGTGCGTCTGGGGCTTGCCTGATCTATACTGCGAGTTTCAGGACAGACAAGGCTACAGAGTGAACCTGACAGAATGGTAGATAGAGCAGGAAGAGAGAAGATGACTCTGTGTGTGTTTGGCACACTGGAATCCCAGTGTTTGTGCTGTGAGGTGGGGGTGGGGAGCCAGAGAAAGCAAATCCCTAGCTTCACTGGCCAGTGAGCCCAGTCTACTACATGAGCGCTGTTCTCTGATCTCCATACTCATGCACCCCCCCACACACACACAAAAGAAAAGTTTGAAATAAAATAATGTTGAATCTTTGAAAAACAAACAAAAAAGAATACAGCATTGAGAAGACAATGAAAGTGTAAGAATGAAATAAAAACAAAAGTTAACTAAATATTTTAAATTATATGTAAATTATAGGTAAATATTTTAAATTATATGTAGCTGTTTCCAAGTGCATAAAAATTTATCACTCAACTAAAAAAAAGTAAAACATAAAAAGGCAAATAATATTAGTGTCAAATAACACATTAACTTAAAAATGAGCACATGAAAGTTTGGTATCTTGATATAAAAATGGGTAAGAATACTATTGACTGGCTAATTCTAACAAACAAATATAAAGAGCCAAAGTGAGAAAAGAAATAAAGCAAAACTTGATTTCTGTAAACCAAAAGTCTGTCCCATTCTGTTTCTTATAAATGAAAAATAAATTCTTACAGGAATTCATAAAATATTTATAAACACTGACCACATATTTGCAATTACAAACCTCAACAGCCTTGGAATAGAAAATTTAACAGCAACAATTTAAATAAAAATTACATAAAACTTTAAATAACTTGAAATTTTTTCTTACAAATACATTTTCTGGTTTGGGTAGTTTGGGGTTCAGAGTTTTGCTTTCTCTAGTGTTCTGACTTTATAGCCCTTAGGAAAGACAGTGGAATGACCAGTGAGGACTTGGGAGTGAGAGAAATAAGATGCCCTGAAGCCAAATGATGAACTTCTCTGGAGGTCACAGAGGCATGAAACTCTCTACTCAGATAAAGCAACTCTCAGAGCAGCAGACCTGGAACACCATGAAAACTGTAGATTTGGGGATATATAATAGCTGATATTTCTTTTAACCGCTGACAATTTTAAACATTTGACAGAGAAAACAATAAAAAAGAGTAAATATAATGTTCAGAGAAAAAAGTAAAGCACAATTATTATTTTTAAAAAAGAAACAAAGCCCCACTTGTGCTACTGAGCTTAAATAATACAACGAAATGAAGAATTCCTTTAAGTGACATTATATCTATAAAAATTTATTATAATGCCTTAATTTAAAGCTGGTTGAAGGAATGATTAAGAACACACTAAATAATTGTTAAATCCCTGGTCTAGTGCCTATGATTTGGTGCTTTTATCAATATTTAATGACTTCAAAAAGCAAAGCGCTAGCATTATTACACACAAAAAAACACATACTCATACACAAGCACACAATTGCACACACACGTGCACACAAAACTCACAAATGCACACACACAGAGGCACACAGAAGCAAGCACCCACACTCTAATGCATACACACACACACATATACACACAGGAGCACATTAAAAATCAGAGCTTACATGAGACTAATAGGAGATGCTGTGTTAACATATCTGCATAAAAGACTTTTTCATAAGTAGTAATTAAATATCATAAGGATTTCACATAATTTCCAAAATGTGTCTTTTTTATTATAAAGTTCCTTGCAGGATATTTAGAAATCTGGGGGAAAGCAGGCCCTCCAGAGACAACTGACAAGTTCAGTGATAGGAAGATGAAGATGTTCTGGACCTCTGTGGCCAAATCTCTGTGGCTATTCAGAAACTTGATAAAGAGCTTAATGAGATGAAAAACATAATTGCAATAGTCTTTAATTTTAATTAATTTAAATTGAAATACCTATTTGTGACTAGTGACTACCAGGTTGCAATAAATATGCACAGCATCCCAGATTCTCCGGATAATAGCTTTAAATAAAATTACAGTTTGAGTGATACACACAGGAAGTTCACATATTAGGAAATGTTAAAATCACAACAGTGGACACAGCTGGTGACACATGACACAAAGCAGTGGAACTCACCTAACAATAAAGGAACTTTCTGCAAAGGGAGGATTAACTGACTGAGGAAGTTGAAATAATCAGTTAGCAATTTAGGAAGAAAAATCAATTCGGGGTCTTATAAATTTCAGATTGTCTCTCAGGAATTAACACAAAAGTAAACATGAGAAACAAAAAGGGGTTATTCATCAAGCTTGAGGGTAAAAAATGATATGTAAACAAAACAAAAGACATACAGAGCAGTAGACAGATATAAAACTACAGAAAATATGAATAATAAATGATCATAAGCCTAAATATTCATGATTTCTATAAAACAAAATATCAAAATCAAAACTAACAACACAAGAAGGAGATTTGTCCAAAACAACTGATCCATGTACATCTACCACTGTGTCATTAGGAGTCTCCATTGTAACTTGGTGTGTGTACTCTGCACAAGAAACAGACAAAGGTTCCAGTTTTGGAAAACAGCAAGGAATCCATTCCATGAACAGTGTTCTGCCAAACAGATTTTCTAAAGGATGTGTTTGTTTGTTTTATTTTCTCTTCTCCCGCTCACCTGTCAGCTCTGCCACCAACTCCCGAAAATACCCCTTGTCACATTACCAACTGACTCCCTTTCACAGTCCCTCTCTCTGAGTGCCTAGTGTCAAACCTTCTGGTTTTCACTCAACAGGCATACCAACTGGCTAATCTTAAGTAGCTTTCTCCACTAACCTCTAGTTTGTGTGATCTTCATTAATTAATTAACTAATTAATTTCATTATTTTTGTAAATCTATAAAAAGTAAAAATGTTCTCATTTAATAAAAAGCTTTTAAGAAAAATAGATGACATATTTTAATGTTTTTAATAGAGCATCGGGAAACCTATTTACATTCATGCATTAGCAAATGCCTGATATTCTTTCACTATGGCTCTACCAGTAATACTTTACTAACCTAATGGGTCACTTCATTTTCTGGAACCTTTTTTACTTATCTGTAAAATAATAATGACAATAATCTTTTGGGCAGGCTTTTTATTACTTCTTTTTATATTTTGAGATTATATAGAAAATGGAAAGACGGTAGTCATTTCTAAGATAAATGGTGCTGTAGTTTTGTCCTCTGTTGCTGTGATAAAACACTGACCAAAAGTAAGTTAACAAGCAGAGCAAAGGGTTTATTTGGCTCACAGGTTATGGCCCATCATCAAGTGACCTTAGGGAAGTGACTCAATGAACATGGAGCTGAAGTGAGAACATGGAGGAATGGAGCAGCACTTCCCCTGTATCTCCTACATCCTGCCCAGGATGGTGCACCCAAGATGGGCTAGACCTCTACATCAATCAGAAATCAAGAAAATGCACACAAAGACGTGCCCATAAGCAAATCTGGGGGAGGCAGTCTACATTAACGTTTCCCTCTTCCAAGTGTGTCTAGGCTTGTATCAAGGTGACACAATGACAGATGGCTCAGAAATTTTGATGTTTCTATAATAATATTTAATAAACAATAGTAAAAATCCTAAGAGTTGATTCATATATTCAGCATGGAGTGCTAGTCATAAAACAATGTTTAGGGCAATGTTACAATATCTTTCAAAAGCTTCAAAATTCTCCAAATTAGTCATTAATTCAACTTCCCAGTCTTCCTCTTCAAGAAATACTCGAGGAGGACAGCTCTGGGCTGGGCAAAGTCTACCAGAGCATTTGCTCTCAGAGATATATTTGAGAAACCATACAAACTCTATCACTGATTTCAAAAGCCATGGACCCTAGTCATTACTATGAGGCAATATATGAGAACAATTTTTTTAGAAGAAAGTCAATGACAGGAACGCTCAAACCACATTAAATAAAGAAAAAAGATACTATCCTCATTTAGTAGCACTGTTTTAATGAACCTAAAGAACCATATTTGCCAAAGCTGAGGCCAATTATTCTTCCTAAATCAAAGTCCTACACTAGTTCATGAGCTTTTACATGTATGGACATTGTGGCCAATAGTTTTGATATGTTTATCTTGATTTCATCTTCTATTTATCACATTTTAAGAAACAAAAATGCAGAATTTGTTCTGTGCGTACTTTTGGTTTTCTTGTTTATGATATTTCCCCTTACAGGTTAACAAATCCTATGTTTGAACTATGAGGATGCGATGCCTTTGAAGGCCCTCTTGTCCTATCTCCTTATTGCTGTGGTTAACAGAACCACTTGGCTTGTCTCTGGTAGAGGAATACACCCTCACTTTCTTTTTTGCTATGTTGATTTTAGCAATGGGCATCATGTAGTCAAGAGAAGGAAATGGAACCACCTCTTCCATGAGAAGAGAGAATCCTAAGCTTAAAGCTTGTTGTGTTGCTATAAGTCACAGGTATAAGTCTGTAAATGCTACAGTAAACTACAGAAAAGCAATAAAATGTGACATTTGAGGACTTGAATTGCTGTGTCAAAGGGCAGGCTATTTCAAAGACTTAGAAGAATAAAACTTTCACAGTAGCACTGGTCAACACCAGCATTTTAAATACAGCTTGAAACATGAAAGAACAGTTGCAAAAATCAGGTACAAAATCCTATGATCATATGCTATACCATTAGAATTGATAGTAACAATGACAGATGCCCTGAAAAACATTTTTTTAAAAAAAAAGACTTTTATAGTGGTCAATATAAGCACTATGGTAAAACCATTTGCTCTTAAGAGGATAGTTATTTTATTCTTAGTGTTCACAAGAACACTTCTTAAATAAAGCCCTGTTAGTTAAAAGATATCATTTACAAAATGAGACACACTCAATCTTATAAATAGGGCTCTCCTCCCTATTAACATACTTGTTCCTTAGATAATTATCTTCTCAATGACATCATATTTGTGGTTGATGAGTGTGCTTTATGGACGGGTGGTGTTTATAGATAGCAGCTATGATATGAAGGAGTAGAACAATGGTTTGGAGGGAGAAAGTAATAAAATTACAAACGCAGGGTGAAAATGCTAAATGGTAGTCTGAGTAATTGGTTAGAGTGGCATGTTTGTTCACAGTATAAGTCAAAACCAAAACTACTAGGCAAAGTTATTTCTTAAGTTGTAAATGGTTAACAACAACATTTACACCTAAACAGAGCTTCAATTAAAAATCACTTCATTATAATATCACAGTCAATGTTTAAAAGCTAAATATTAATACTGACATGAACTATGTTAGGCAGGACACAAGAATATTTACTGTATGATAGGAATATGCTCACATGTTGAAGCATAATAATTAGGTTCTATAAGTTTTATTTTCTAGGTTAGCAACATTATGTTTGTTAGGCCACTAAATCTGGTTCTAACATTAGTAAATCTTGTTAGGATATTCCTTATGGTCCTTGAAAAACAGCACAGAAACAAACAAAGGATTCACAATGACTGAAAGCATTTGTGTCTTCCCTGCATCAGCAGATTAAGAGTCTCTTTTCCTGATGTCTTATGCCTTCCATCTTTTATCTAAGAAGGGCCTTATTTCCATTCCAATGTTTGTGCCTTCAAAGAGCCTTGGTTTGTTCTTCATTGCCACACTCAGAAAGGTAACATGGCAATGTCCCTGAAGATAAATATGTCAGTAATGGATCTAACTCCATCTCCACTCTAAGAATGCAGACTGACTAGGTACACTCTTAGATCTCACCCAGCCAGAGAATGAAGGTGCTCACTCTCCACCAAACGGAAAACAAGGACATTCTTGCCAAGCTGCCGAGAAAAACTCTTCAATAGGCCCAACTGAGAAAATATTCCATAGTAGCCCAGGCTTGCACACATACCCAGATATACAAAAAGCCAAAACAATACAGCAATGTCCTGCTACACTCTTTCTTTCTCTCATTCCTTCTGTTTTCATATCATGGTCTCAGGTTACCATACACATAATAGTTCTGGGAAATATAGAAAGGCATAAACAAAGAAGCCATAGTAAAATGAAGAAATATGGTGAATTAGGACAATGAAAAAATATCAAAAATTTATATCAGTAATGGAAACATAGTTGTAAAAATAACTTCAATACTTGAAGGTCTGAAATTTAAAAATCAATGAGACACTTCAAGACATGAATCTTAGCAGTTCTAATGAGGTTGTTCATGTGTTTAAACCTTAGCTGTTTCCCTGATTATCTTTCTGACTAGTGTCTGTCTCAGAAATATTGGGTGTCCATTTCTCATCTGTAAAACCAGGGCAATAGCCCCCAGTTATTTCCATTACATGTGCTCCCATATAACATGAACTTACATGATGGCTTGCAAAGTATTGCTTTGCAAAGTTTGTCAATTCATTATGTCTGAAATAATCATAGGGTGCTTAGGAAAGATGTTAACCAGAACCCCACTTGGGAGATGGGGAGTAGAAGGTAGAGAAGCAAATTTATTTGATGATGTCTTGAAATAAAATTCTTAGAAAATGACCCCTCTTGAAGTCTCTCTGAAGTTGAAAGCCTTTAGACCTTGCTCACTAGGTGGTGAGTGAGGTTCCATATCTTCTGTAGTTATAAGGGAGTGAATAAAATGTTTATCCTGACATCTCTAGGGTTAATATTTAAATACTATAAGGATTAAATTATCCCTTACTTATTTACAAGAATATAAGAAAAAGGTTTCTAATTAGAGAGGACATATGATTACACTAAAGATAAATTTTGTTCCACAAAAAGAGAAAAAACACACAAGAATAAACTTCCATTTTAGATAAAAAGAAGGATTTCTAGTCCCTTTAGGAAATGCTCAGAGAAAGTGCAAAATGGGAGGAAACAGAAATGTAATGAACACTGGTAGACCAGGCCAGCTGCTGCAGAGGAAGGATTCAGCTGAGCCCTGGGACATCTTTGCCACAAGCTCTTGCTTCTGTGTCCTGGAGATATATAAGGACAGCAGTAGCCTGGACCATGCCCAGCAGAAACAAATGAAAGATGGCTCCCCACCCTGTGAGCTCACTGACTTACTATTTCTAGTGAATTACAAAGTTCTAGTTATAGACACTACCCAGAGGCCACATAAGGAAAAGGACCAGAAAAGCCACAAAACTCAACGATCCTGCAGACTGGCAAAAACAGAGGGGTTCCTTGTTTCATGATTCCTAACTGTTTCATGAGGATAAACTGATTTGAAAATGTTGGAGGCATGAAAAATACTACTCAAAATTCAAATCATTTGATGCCGCACCCTTTAATTTATTTTGTTGCCTCAAGGGTGGAAAAGGCATGTTCTCCACTGTCTGAAGACGAGAGGTTATGCCAAGCTAATGTTAATGGGATTGCTGTGGCCAGAGCCCACACTGGAAGACATTCATGCACACTTCAGCATGACATTTACCTGGTTCTGCAAAACAGCACAGTAACATGCATCCATGGAAAAGGCTGTGTCTGACTCATTTGACATATGGTACCTACTAGACCGTACAAAGAATATAAAACATCTCGATTACATTCTAGACAGTGGTCAATGCATAACTTTAAAAACAATTTTGAAATTCAATTTTTAACACTATTAGGAGTTACAAAAACAGAAAAGCAAACAAACAAATGAACAAAACTGGAATGAGAAATAAGAAATAAGAAAGGGGACTTATTTCCAGAGTTACAGTGTATGTCAATAAGGAGGTATACTTTAGAAAACACTTTCCTTAAACAAAAGTAGCTTCTTGGAGGTTTGCCCTATTTTTTGTTTTTGATATTGCATAGTCTTCTCAGTGCTGGAGTATCTCAGTATCATGAATCAGCCTCAGATGTACTCCATATCTACTTTTATAAAATGTCCCCCTTCAAATTAGCATGTTCCAGAGTTAGATATAATGACAGTTCTCATCAGCCAAAGATAATTTTAATTACTATAACTACTATATTATTATACTTAACCATTCACTGTTAAATTTATGAATCAATGTTTAAAATCTTAAATAAATGCACACAATGTTAATCAAACAAAAATATCACCAAACATTTGCTCCAGAGTCTTCAACACAAGACCTTCTACCATGGCCTTGCCAAGGCCAACTCCCCTTTACAGAACCTAAGGCAGCTTATTTGTTTTTACAAGACAGTCAGAAAAGCAAAACTGTGTCACTGCTTACAAGAAGAAACCTCCTTAAATATCAGGCCACAGAGTCAGGGGCTTCACCCTGACACTGCTGTGTTCTTAAATACTACAGGTTGATAGATTTTAGTGAAATATTTAAAAATTATTTTAAAATACTATCATTTCTTGCTTCTAGCACATACCACAGCTATTTTTCATTAGTTTTTTTTTAAATCGTAGATTTACCTCAGACTATAGAATTTGAAGCCAACAAAAATATCTCTTTGTATTGTCTTATTGAACTCTGACTATAGTGGTCTTAACTTAGTCCTTTAGTTCTTTTGTTTGTTTATTATTATTTTTCTCTATTTCTTTCCTCCCTCCCTCCCTTCTTTCAGCCTTCCTGCTTTTTTCCCTCCCTCTTTCTCTTATTCCCTCTCTCTCCCCTCCCTTCCCTCAGTCCTTCCCCCGCCTCATCACTTCTTTCTTCCTTGATTTTAGGAGAGGGTCTAAACACATGTAGCTCAATCTAGGTTTGAACTTGCAATGAATCCAAAGAAGACTTGAATTTTAAATCAGTTCACTTTACCTCCCAATTGTGAAAATTAGGTAGCAATGTGCCACCAAGCCCTGTTTATATAATAATAAAGCAGGAATTCATGGCTTTATGCATGCTTGCTAGGAAAAAGTTCTACCAACTCAACTACATCCCTCAGCACTAATTATCACTGTTCAGACTGAAATCATTATAATCTTTTGATGGGGTGGGGTTTCTTTTTGCTGTTGTCATTTTGCTTTGGTTTTGTTTTGAAAGGAGCAACTATGGAAAACAATCCTCTTATTTTCTACCATTTGACACTGAAGCTCATGTTACATGAAGAAACAGCCATGTCTATTGTTAATTCTCAATTCTAAAGTTTTGAACAGAACATGAATTTTTGTATTAAAACCTACTGATGCTGCAACCTAACAAACACTGCAAAAGAAAGACAAGATTCTTAAAAATTCTCATTTACCGAATGAAGTTCAAAAGGGTGAAGCCACTTACATGTTTACATGTTTAAGACATCTCTGGTACTACTTAATTTTAATTGGTATTATTGTTTTGTAGATAATTTTTCTGGAGAAATTAAAATATAGTCTTCCTAATCAAAATTATGATTTATTAGATGTTTGTATCTTCATTGACAATTTCTTGCCACTATTCTATATATTACATATTGTTGAACATATCACAATGCTAAAAATAACGTATTACTATTTAATAGGTATAGAATTTTTGTTGAATGTTAATATGTTCTAGCAGGAGACCAGACAAAAATATTATATTTTACAAGTTATGCCTTACAATGTGGCATATGAATAGTATTTATGATATGATGTAGGTACAATGCAATTATTTTCCTGTAAGTCATTTGAAAACTATAATTACTTTGACTAATTTACTGGTAGGAGTTGTAAGCCATTTTAGTAATTAAAGAGTAAGTTTAAAATAAATAGATAAAAGCAACTGACTTTAATTCCATTGTGTTAACCTTCCTGTCTATGGGAAAAGGTAAACTTTGAAGAGTAAAGATTGGGTTAACTTCAAAGCTGGTCTGACTCAGGCAAAATATGTTAATTTAATAATGTTATACATACCCAAATTCACAGACTCTACATTCTCCTTTTCAAATAATTTAAAAGCTGGCCTATATCCAGGTTATTCTCTTAATGTTCTGACAATGCATCAAATACCTTTGCATTTACATAAAATTTTGTAAAACTGTTTGGAAGTGAAAGTAAATGTGTTAAAAATGTTGAAAGTAAAAAAAAAATTAGGCAAACATAGATTATAGAATAAATGTATAAAACATTTAAATGCACATCATCATTTTACAAAGGACATACTATCTTACATAACAGGCTATAAACTTAACCTCTGAGAATTTAGAAAATTTGAACTTTGATAAGACTATTTTTATTTTACTAAAGTTTTATATTCCCATCCTGTAATACTTTGATTTGTTTTTCTATTGCATGCTTTGCCCTGCAGCTATATTATATTTTAGAAGCACAAGAATCACATTCATATAAAGTATTGAGCTTGGATATCAAATTCTGGAAAATTCTTCTAAGGCTCAGAAGCACATTTCTGTACTTCTAGTCTTCACCTACAGAACATAGCCTGTCCCTATTTCCTACTTATGGCATCTAAAATTAGCCCATTATCTTCTCTTCTCACTCCAGCTTCATTCTGCATTTCGTCATATAGGCAGGGGATGTACTCACTCACTAGTGGTCTCTAAACAAACAAACAAGAAAAAAAGCCAAACATGCCCAATCAGCAAACCACAACCACCGAACAGCTTGGGATCAGAAACACCCTGGACTGACCCTTCAAACCCCACTCCA
>PVIH01000050.1:500837-591559 GCA_004025045.1 Sigmodon hispidus
AAGAAAAATGACCAGATGTGTTGGGAGGGGGAAGAGACCTTGAATAAGGATATATAGGGAAAGCTGAACACAAAGAAAATATATGTGTAGCAATCTTATTTGTATTTCTACCCTTGATAAGCCATGCTTATGATTCTTATCCTCTGTATAGTTATTGTTAACTCTTCTGTATTTTAAATTCTTTTTACTGTTTTTTTTTGATAAATACAAAATAAAGAAAAAAAATAAAAATAAAATTGATATCAATTTAGACTAGAATTTAAACATTAGCATTAAGGCTGAGGATGGAGTTCAGGAGCAGAGTGTTTGTCTCATACATTCTATGATCTGGTTCCACCCTCCAGCTCAACACACAAAATAAAGGACAGCTTTAGTTTTATATCATTATAGTTAATTGTGACCACCTTTAATAAGCCTGTGACCAATGACCTATATAGCAGCCACAGAAACAGAATACCTCTTGGTATCCTGTCACGATGTGAATTTACAGAAAGAAAATATTGTCTTTTAATACAATATTCATCTTTCTGATTCCCCCTTTTTCCACTTATCCTGTGATGTCTCTGTGTGTGATGCTTTCTCCTTGGCAACTCTTCTCATGCCTGGCTTTTCCCTGGTGATCTGCTAATGTCAAAATATTAATACACTCCTATATAATGATAGATTTCAAATATGAAAATTGGGCTCCAGATTTTAGTACCCATTGCAGTGAGACATGATTAAGTGTCTTTGGTCATCTAAGGCTTGCTGATCTGATCCTGTCTATTTTTCATCCTACATTGCATTCTCCCCCAATAACATCTCTTTGTTAAATAGGCCAGACAGAAGAACATGACTACCCATGACCTTTTCCTCATCCCATGTCCTCACACAAATATCTTGTTA
Source organism: Sigmodon hispidus (assembly GCA_004025045.1). Lineage (NCBI taxonomy): Eukaryota > Metazoa > Chordata > Mammalia > Rodentia > Cricetidae > Sigmodon > Sigmodon hispidus. The sequence goes on from PVIH01000050.1 coordinate 501,723, forward strand.
ATTTGCTAAAGTTCAAAATTTAATTTCAAGATCCCTAGCCAAGTTACACAAATGACTGCCTGTTTCACTTGCAATCTATTTAGGTGAATGAATATTTACTGACATTTAGACTACTTAATAGAGTATATATATGCATTGGGGCTACAAATGTCACTCTATTTTGAAGAAACTGAGGCATATACAAGGTAGATAATCTTCCCAAGGGCACAGAGAAATACGTAGCAGACCTTTTGAGACAATTAGCCACTCACCTCTGCTCCCTGGTGCCAGTGTTCCTTTCTATCAGAGTTTTTAGCTTAAGAACCGAAAGGACAGATAGTAAATGTATTGTACCTTTCTTCCCAGCTTATCCTCTCTGCCAATGAAGGGACAACATTCGTACTTTGAAGTAATCATTGTAGTCCTTTTGCTGACCATGGAAGATCTAAGAGTGATTTACTTTGGAAAGGAAAGAAAATAATATTTGCATGTATTTACAATGTAGTTTTCTCAGAAAGGATTTAAGGTGTTTCTCAAAGATATGTACATTACTTACAGATAAAGTAAATTAAAATAGGTAAAATATCAAAGCAAATGGAAAGTTGGGAAAGAACAGAACAGAGAATGCCTACAACATAGGTCTTGACGGTCTAGGGATTTGCCAATAATAAGCTTGATGTTGGTACTAGCTACATAGTAGCCAATGAAAACAGAGAAATGAGATGAAACAGTTGATTTTTTTTCCTACGAATTACAAGCAAAATGGTTGCTTAGGAGAAACCTAAACATTTCTAGTACTAAGAATAGAGAGAAATTGCTTCCATGATCTTCCAGAAAGGTCACAGTATAATACATAACCATGCCAACATCCTGTCCAGAGTGTGCACAGAAATGCACATCAAAAATCATGTTTCACAACACCACCCTAAATATATAAAACTGTATATAAAATATAGGTTACACAATCCAGTGCACCACAAAATGCAGATTTTTTTTCACTTACAGCTTTTACACAGTTGCTTTAGTGTGTCTGGTCCATACAAACTTCCTGGTTTGAATTCTGACTATAATTTACTAGCAGCATAACACTCTGCAAGATTTAGTTGGGTCTCAGTTAAATAATCAACAAAATGAAGACAAGAAGAACTCATACAGCAGGGAAGATTCTGGTCAACAAACATGGTGCTTAGAATGGTGTCCAGAATGAAGGTTTGGTCATTATTATTAAATACTTAACTTGTGTTTCCAGCCTCACCTCCTGTGTGACAGATAAACACTAAGAGGTGTGGGGGAAGTCAGGGGAGAAAGTATCCAGTCCTTAGTGTCATGTAGTCACCTTGGCATCTTTTGGCTCAAAGCTCTTTGAGCACAATCAATGTCCTGCAGTCCTCCAGGTCTACAGTACTCAGCTTCTTCTCCTATAGTAGGAAAAGGGCAGCCAATGAGGCTGCAGTAGACATCTTTCTTCTCTCGAGGCCGTGCTGACTTCCCAGGACCTATCATGAGAAGTCATCATGGCCTGCATATTATGTATGACCAGTGAACAAACATACTGAGGATGCTATAGCTTACTCAATTATTGGGAAGGACTAAGAGCTAGAGAGTTTTATGTCGAAGGGACAAGGCTGAGGAAGCTTCTTCTCTTGCCTTACCATCTGCTTTCCTCTGTCTCTTCACCTTTTTATAAACTCACTCATGCTATAGTCTCTGTATTTGAAACTCACAGGAGGTTTTTATGTGTTTTCTCTGTGTTTGTTTCTTGTGTGTTTCTATTCTTAAAACAATGATTCAGAGCAGTCAAATCCGATCTAGAAAGGTCAAGACAGCCCCAATTTGTGACAAGAGAAAGCAAGCCATTTAACGTTCTGAAGTATACTCTATGGCCAAAGACTTTTTCTAAGCATACATCAAATGAAGCAATTCTCTAGTTATCCAGTGTGATGTAGTCCATATCTGAAGCTACATCTTTTACACATTTGTTCTTACTAAGATGTTCAAAATGATGAAAGACAGGCCAGTGGAAGAAAGGAGTAATATGTGTTTACACATGCTTAAGGAATTTGATAACATTGGAACTTGGCTTATTCACAATTCTAAGTAAAAGACAGAACTCAAGGTGCTGGCTGATCTAGTAGAAACCTGAAATGCTCTGCTCCAATGCACAGCTCAGGCTGCTTTAAAAACCACTAAACAGGATAAAATAGTAGCTCCTATAATAGTAACACCTAAATCTCCAATAATCAGCGTCGCAAAAATAAGGTCCAACGAATGATACCAAAAAATTGCATGTTAAATATAAAATAACTTGAAATAGATATGCAAAGTCCTCCAAAGTACAAGTTTTAAGTAAACATACATGACTTGCCTTGCTGTTTTTGTTTTCACATTTTAATATTTTATTTATATCTATTTTCAATAGAAGAAAGATATCTTAACTTAATGTATATATAATATATAACAATATAATATCTTAACTCTTTATGTTCCACTTTCCTCATGATTCCTAAAATAGAATCTCAACCTCATAAAATAAGCATTATTTCATATCCAGAAAGCATCATGATTTAAAGAATTCTTTGAGAAGAAAGCATCATGATTTAAAGAATTCTTTGAGATATCATTTTTATTAATATAGATAAACATAAACAAAATATTATGTTAGAATAAAAATGCTATGAGCTTAGATATATTAGTTCCACCCAGAACTCTGATTCCTGACAGTGGTTACTTTTTCATCTTGTAATTCTATATGCTTTCAACAATTCCATTGAAAAGACCCTCTAAGATAAGCCCAATCACCCAAGAAATTTACAAACTCCCAATAAATTATTGTTTTATATCTGCATGTAATAAATGATTTGTGAACGGTGATGATGAACATTATGCACCAATGACCATGTGACTTGAATATTCTTCTCATCTTCTCAGCACCTTATAATTCTCTGATCTTGAAGGCTCAGGCCAAATCCATCCTCAATCATGCCTTGCTAAACTGCTCTGCATACCTATATTCTTCTTTTGTCTTATCACCCATTTTCCTTCCTATCAGATCTTTATTCATATAAATACATTGTGGATGATTAAATGAGAAATGTGGACTGTAGGGCTATATATGTGAATTAGTTTAAATGAGAATCATGAGCCATATGCTTGGGTATTTAAAAGCTTGTTCCCCAGTTGGTAGCATTGCTTGGGGAGGATATGAAACCTTTAAGAAAAAGAGGCTTGCTGAGAGAAATATATTACTGGGGGAAGGCTTTGAGGTTTTATTACCTTGTTTCACTTCCTGTTTGCTCTCTCTCTCTCTCTTGCTTCCTGTGTGTGATGAAGTATAATTTCTGGGCATCTTCCTGCCAGGCTCTACCCCAACTTCCCTGACATAGTGGACTCTATATCTCTGGAACTGTATGCCAAAATAAACCCTTTTTCCTCTAACGTGCTTCAGGTACTAATATTTTATCATGTGCCAACAAAGAAACCAATAAATATACATTTTTATTAATTATTTTAAACATTTTAGGATAGTCTGCATAAGTACACAGTAGAATTCTGACACTGCTTACTACATTGTACACCTCTATGTTCTACTCATCATTATCATTGTCAAAGCTTAAAAGAGATAAGGCAGCAGAGATGAGACTTCTGGGGTAAAGTACTTGCTGTGCAATCATGAAGACCTGACTTAGGATCTTCAACATCCATGTAAAAACTGCTCATCCTGGTGTGAGCCTATAGTATGAGTTATAAGGAGATAGGCTAATCAGTCCAGCCAAAACACTGAGTTCTGTGTTGATTTCTTTCTACTGCAAGAAGGAGCTCCCCTAATGAAGTTTATAGATTCAGTAATCTATAGGTCTAACATTTAGTCATTAGCACTGGTTTAATTCTATGTCTATTTAATAGAATATTCGTCTAAGTTCTCACCTAGGATTTATAACCTCCATAGTCACAGCTTTCCTCTATGCTGTCCTCTATTATTTTAATTCTTGGAACAACAACTCAAGGTTTTACCAGGGAAGATCCTTTTTGCAGTAGAATGCAATTAACACAGAGACCCACAACTGGTCCAGATGTGCAGCATACAACACTGTGGTATGTCCCACAGCTGGTCCAGATGTACAGCATAAGACACTGTGGTCTGTTCATCCGTAAAGTGTGACATCTATGTCACCCACACACACCCCTCCATGGACTAGGGGATGACCATGAAAGGGAGACATTAAGAGCATAGAAGGCAGAGGCATTGCTCAGCTGTTCTCTGGACACAACAATGCACTTGGACCTGTGAACTCCTGGTACTTGTGACAGTAATCATAAGACCCGTGTGAGCTTATGCCAGACAAAACCCCAATATGGACAGGAGACGTGGGCATGAATCCCACTCAAAGCTCAAGAGATGTTGGTAATTATTAGATGCTAGATAATGGAGATGTAAGCCTTTCTTCCTCTGGTGAGTAGACCATGCTCACCCACAGTCATACACCCACAAGTATATAAGCAACATAAATTAGACTTGATGAGTTAAGAAAAAGATGCCAGTAGAGGAAGCAAAGTTGGATGGGTAGGGAAGTAAGGAAGACGGTAGATTTGTTAGAGGAAGTTAGAGGAAGGGTGGATATGATAAAGATTATACCCTACAAAACCCTGAAAGACCAAACGATAGAAATATGATTGACAAAGCTGTTTACAAGTAAATCACTCTATAGTTTAATATTTTCTAATAACGTACATTAAAATTAAATAAAACATATTAGACAAATAGCACCAGCTGGATCTTGTGACCTTACTAATTTCCATATCCTACAGAACTCATCTAATGAACACCTAACAAAAAAAGTGTACTGTACCATTAAAGGGCATTACGTATGCAGAGAAGAAGTGTTGCAGGCACACGGCACTCTGCTCGATGGATTCATACAACAATATCAAATATTTGAATCAGGAATAGCAAGTGGCTTATTATGCCTATGTTTACCAAAAATAAATGAATATGTGCATATCTTACCTTGTGGAAGTTTAATAGCAACTATTTCAGACACATTGAAGAGATCCTTTGCAGCACCTCTTTCAATGTGCTTCTAACTTTTTCAATTGATAATGTCTAAATTTAAGGCATAAAACCCTTTCACAGAAAGGCCTATCAACAAAAGGACTGGGGGCTGGATAGGAGGCTAAGGGGGTAACAGTGTTTGTCACCAGGTCTGAGGACCCATGTCTCATCTTTGAACTTTCACTGCCATATGTTTTATATTAATGTTCTCAATGAAAGACCACTTGCTGCTGAACATAAATGGGTTTTCTGATTCACCACAAGGTGCCTGGTCAGCATCCCAATAAACTAGGTTTTAAATGACTTAGGAAGTCGGGGGCTGGAGAGATGGCTCAGCGGTTAAGAGCACCGTTTGCTCTTCCAGAGGACCCGAGTTCGATTCCCAGCACCCACATGGCAGCTAACATCTGTCTGTAGTTCCAGTTCCAGGCAAACACTAAGGCAAATAAATAAATAAAGTTTAAAAAAAATGACTTAGGAAGTCTACCACATGACAAGCTGGAGCTTTAACAAGCAGGACATTGAAAAATGAGTCCTGTTACTGGGTTCTTTAAAAATCCTTATTTAAGAGGAATGGAACAGGTCAAAGTTGTGATTGGTTATCAAAACCATAAATAGGAATAAACCTTGTGACCTGCAGTACAGTTTCCATCATTGTCTGAGTTTAGGCTAGCACAAATGGAGTGATCTCACTATTGTCTGGTACATCAAAACCAGATACATGAGCTGTCCCCGGCTAGTGCTGATGGTCTGTGAACATCCTATCTCCTTCCAGAAAGCACGTGACTAACAGTGCATTCCAGCCCAGCTGTTGGCTCTTAGTGACTGTTTTTGCTTGTTTATTTGTATGTATGTTTATTTATTTGCAATTTATATTTAAAAAAACTAACACAGGGCATAGAAAGTCATTATTGTCACAGTTGAACACATAATGTGTTCACAGTGTTGTGTATGTGTGCGTGTATATGTGTATGACTATGTATATGTCAGGGGTCATGCTGCCATTAGAATCATCCTGACCTGAGTGTCCAGTGTTTCTAACCAGTGTCAGGATGCCATTCAGCCCCAAGCTGCTGTCCAGGGCCATGTCTGCGTCTGTGTTCCATCCCTAATTGAGGCCTGTGTGGTGATATGTTATATATTTATTAAAAATCAGTTTGTAATATTATGAGATCTACCCACTGTCAATCCAGGAGCATCAGAGAGTGGTTACTAATTCCAGCCCAGGGAAAGATCAGGAGTAGTGACCTATGCCTTTATTCCCAGCAGATCTTAGTTTGAGGCTATCTTGGTTTACAGAGGGAGTCGCAGGCTCCCAGGCAGACAGTGGTAGTGCCTTGCCTTTCATCCCATAACTCCAGAGACAGAGATCTTTCTGTGTTTCTGTGAGTTCAAGGCAGACTCACTAGTAGCCCACCCCTTTAATTGTAACCTGGATGAAATACAACTGAGTGAAAAGGTATTTAAAGCAGGCATAGGAAGATAGATGAGGCATTAGAAGTGATGGGGAATGAGGGTGAGGAAGCTGGGAGATAGCTGGGTGAGATTTGACTGTGGTGTTTCTCTCTTTGATATTTCAGCCTTTCTGGGTTATCTGGCTCTGAGTTTCCTTTAATACAAGCAGAATTTGTGCAACAGGTCTGTGTTGATGTCTGTGGCTTGTGGCCCTTCAGGGGCCATAGGAATCAAGCAGGATAAAATCACAGAGCCATGCTGAGCAGGCCCCACCTTTTGATGGAAAAGTTGGCCTCGACTCTTGCTGGTCAGTGAAGCTAGAGAATTGGCCCCTCACCACAGTCCCTAAGAGCATGGGCATATTGGAGCTATGGAGTCAGGCCTTGGGTTGCTGCTCTCAACATCTACCCTACTTATGGCCTGCTGAAGCTGGTGAAGGGACTGGTCTAATGGAACAATACATGAAGGATCTCAAAGACTCAGGGCAGCAATGGAATATCCTAGTGGTGTTCTGGTAAAGATCTGGTGGTAATGGTGTACCAGGAACCAGAGGCCTTGAACCAGACTGGTGACTCGTTGCAATGACTGTTTGCTAGTAAAGTTAATAAGACAAATGTGTATACAATGTGACACACATGGATTCCCAATGCCATCGGGACAAATGAAGAGCTGATGCAAAGGCAGGAAAGAAGGAGAAGTAAAGAGCTTTTAGGGGGGAGGATTCTTCTTCTTCTTCTTCTTCTTCTTCTTCTTCTTCTTCTTCTTCTTCTTCTTCTTCTTCTTCTTCTTCTGGTTTGTTTTGTTCTGGTTTTTGTTTGTTTACCTGCTTTTTTTTATTTTGGGTAGGTGCTGAAGGGGTGACGGGAGGATATGCAGAGAAGGGGAAAATGAGTTGAATTGGCATACATGATGTCAAACTCCCCGCCAAAATCAATAAAGAAGTAAAAATTTAAAAATATACATTCATGAATAAGCATATATGCATATGTATACATACATATACATGTATTTGCATCATTTTAGGTGTTACAAACAATATCCAATGACATTTTCAAATAAACAGCACCTTTAACAAATTATCACGGTTTTTTAACTGTAGAAAAGAAAGTCTTTGCTAAATTAAGTAAAAGAGGTACTGAAATTGTATCTCAGAATCACAGCACTCATGGAACAAGAAGAGAGGTTTGGTAGAGCATGAGAGCTATTCTGTAGTCACATACTGCATCTGAATGAATACATCCATGTGAATTTGTGGGAGCCAAGGGCCACGCACTGAATCTGTGTGAATGTGTGGGAACCATAGGCTACACACTGCATCTGAGTAAATGTGTTGGGACCATGTGTCCAAGCTTCACCTTTACTTGAGTGTTGCCTCAAGATAGGTTACAATTTTAATTTCATTTTTCACTTTAGACAGCAAAATAAATTACACCATTTTATTGTGCAATCAAAAGGGAATAAATATCACTTTATGCAGTTCTTTGGAGCTGATTTTTGCTTTTCATTAAAATCAGTGTAATTTTCATCACTGATTTGCTGGCCTCTCAAATTTTTAAATATTCACTCCCAAATTCATAAGCATTGCACATTAATCCAAGAAGACAGAGATTCTAATTGCATTCTTGGTTAAAAAGACTCTTGTCTTTCTTACAGTATTAGTAATAACTGGATTTGTTTTAGTAAATTGATGTCCATATACTGATACAAATAAAATTATAAATTACATGAAAAAAATAAATAGCACTTAAATTATACCACTATGTAAATTACATCAAATACAGATGTTAACAAGCCTATAAATCAGTAAGAATAAAGTTGTTTTCTAAATGTAAGTGGTCACATACTCAAAAATCCATTAAGTAATCCATTTTATTGCTTTTTCAGAAAAGCAATATATGCCAAATAGGTCCTAATATTATTTAATTATTACCTTATCTCCCTCTATTCATTTTAAAATTAATCTTCTTAGAAAAAAATCTTTTACAAATTTTAAGACAACTTGATAAAGGAAATATTTCAAATAATGTGTTTTTATTTTAATTTTATTTATTAATATATGAAACGCCTATCTTCCACAAATTACTTACATTCATGTTAAATTGTTCTTGAAGCTTTTGTTGTCATGGTGATGATTTTCTTACAGTTTCATTGTTTAGAAAGTCCATATGTTCACATAACTGATCATTATCTATTACATGGTCTTCATTCATAGAATATCCTCCAATGATTTTTTTTCCAGGAAATTTATGCAACAAAGCAATTAAAACACCATGAAATAAAGGGACTCATTCTATAAAGTTCATGTCACAGAAGAGATTAAAACATCCACATAATACTGAAAGGAAGTTGTAAATATTGGTTATCATTAAAGACAGGGGCACAGCCCTGTAAGAAACTGAGAGGGGTGAGATGGCTATAGGCTAGAAGTGTCAAAAGGGTTCTAGGAGAAAGGAAGATGACATAATGATTCTGCTCTAAAGCACAGCAGTACCAAGAATGACCAAGGACACTGGTACACTTCCTGGTCTTCATCCTCAGGTCTTACCTTTATTACGATCACATTTCCCTTTACCTAGGCTTCTGTAGTTTATCATTCAGCTATAACACAGTTTCTACTTAACTCTTGAAATTTCATCTGAAAATCAATTTATACCAATGCTCAGCAATACTTTTAAATATGTGTCATTTCAACAAATAATATATACAGTTTATGTATATTAGAGCTGTTATTCTTCCCCCATTTCCTCCAATACATTAACATTCCTTTTATTCGCTCATAGTAAAGTAATGGAGGGACATCTCACCCACTTCAGTGTAATCTAAATTCATGGAAATTACACTGTAACTATGATGGAGCATGCCTAGTCTAGAGTGCATGACAATTTATGTAAACAATATGCAGATATCTGTCCACCCATTAATTTTTTACTCAGCACATATATTTTAGATATATATCATGTACTCTTTTAGAACTCTATTATGAGTGACAAAATGCCTGATCACTTTAAGTTTAAATTCTAATACGCTGTACAAATAAAAATGAAAAAGATCAAAAAAAATAAAAAAATATATATCCAAATGAAAATACAGTTATCAAAGATGAGTGGAGGTAACAAACAGGAGAGCCGTTGGCTGGTTCAATAGGGTATATGGAAGGTCACAACATCAAAGGAGTCCCTAAATGCTGAGAATGAACAAGTGAACAAGGATTCTAATGAAAGAGTGTTCTCAAGTTAAAGAGAGAACAGCTATAGAATGAACCTGAGTGTCTTCAGTCTGAAAACAGAAGCATAGATGGACCACACAACAAAGGATCCATGACGCAACATGAAAGTGGGATCTAAGCAGAAGTCCTGTGTCTATGACAAGTAACAGACGTTTCTCTTCTGAATGTCCAGGCAAGCACCTAACAACTTTTGTAAGAGTGAATGACGTGGTACATTAGGTGTTAATCACAAGGTGCATTTTAATGGGACAAGAGAAAAATTGATAAAAACTATATATGAAAGCAAAATATGAACACGGGAGAATGACACGTTGAACTAATGTGGAAAATGAGTGGTTTAAGGAAACGGTTGAGTTGTCAACTGGTAGGATTTGTAACAGATTCAATATGGAAAGATAAGAGAAAGAGGTATGTAAATATTCCTAAACATCTGACTTAAATCTGTTGAGTTCAGGTGAACAAGAACCAATGAAAGTGAGATGATGGATTTTCTGTGTGCCATGCTTGTTACAGATCTGGAAGGAGCTCTGCAGTAGAGAGGTGGAAATTGGAGATCAATGTTCATAGAGATGTCATAGGATGTGAAAATCTGAGGGCTTTCAATAGATAGATGCTATCTGAAACTGTAGGATAAAGTCATCATCACGTAGAGTGACAGCGTTCCCTGGAAAGAAAAGATGGCCCAGGAAAGGAGTCTGGAGGACTCTAGCTCCAAGACATTCAGCAGAGGAGCAATTAATCAATGTAAGTCAGAAAGACAGTCAAACAGAATGAATGCCTGGTACACGTGGCACTGTCAAAGTCAAGGGAAGAAAATCCTCATTGTCGAGGAAGAAACAGTTTTTTCACTGATGCTGAGAGTTAAAGGAGCTTGAACATATGAGAGAAGACATTTAATATTGGAGCTAATGCAACATTGAGAAAATGACTGGAACAGGGTAAAGCTAAGCAGAGATTAGAAAATCAAAAACAGGAGCAAGACAAGACCAGATGGCAACTACAAGTCTTTTTTTTTTTTTTTTTTTTTTTTTTTTTTAATGAATGTCAACAGGAGTTCAAGGATACCTGTACTGTATAAATAATTACAGTCCAGACTAGGTTACTGGGTAAGGCTTTGTCTCAAATGAAACCACAACTACTAAGTATTGCAGAATCCATGAGGACTTTGACAAATTGTTCTCATAAAATTTTATGATTAAATCACAAAATATATTGTTAAAAATTCTCCCCGAAGACTAAATGTGTTTGTGCACTGGGAGTCCTTACGAGTTTTTCCTTTTAGATATTAAGGTTTTCCAGCTCTGATATTGAAACCCTCCTTTAGTTTTTCTCTTTTTGCTCAATCTGTGGTTGGTTCTTTCCTTGCTCATCAGTCGCTGCCCCCTCAGCCCAGGTGTTGGCTATTCCAGTGATTAGATCAAAGCTGACCTTTCTGTGTGAGACTGAGGTAAAGAAAATGCTTATTAAAAGTCTGCGCTTCCTGTATGTCATCAGATAACAGCTTTTCTTTCCTATCTGATGGAGAGCAGTGCTTCCTTTATCGTTTTCTTGAGGTTTAATGTATTTGTAGTTCCCATTTCTCTGTATTATTTCATTTGCTATTTTGTTATTCCTCTCATTTTTCTGACTTAAACATGGAATCAGATACTGGCTTGTTTGCATTTTTAGTCTAAAAATCCACCTTTTATTTTTAACATTCTGTGTTTTTAATCATATTGCACCATGCTTGTTTTCCTGAGATTTCCTTGACTCTGCCTGGGTAATGTAATGGTGGTTACAAGGCTGCAGAAATCACCAAACTCTAAAAACCAAGACAGTCCTCATTCCTCATAAAACCCATTTAAGAGCTGGTTTACGGCTGAAGAAGTAAAATACCTTCCCATATAAGTGAAACTTTAGTAAAGAAACAGAGAGAAACCAAAGAAAAACTGAAAAGTACAATGTAATAAGCCAAATGCAAGATTAATTCAAACAAGCCTACAGGCTTCCTAGGATTCTGAACTGAGCAAGTAGTGAGAATAAGGCAAAACGGGTGGATCCTGGCTTGCTTGGCTGATTTAAGGTCATGAGAAGAGACATAGCTTGTTATGACCTTTGGCGGGTCCTCTGCTTTCATCTGAAGCAGATAAAGGAAGGGCCCACAGACAGTATATCAAGAAGAGAAGACCAAGGCAATTTGCCAACAGGAGGTCTTCTGACCAACAAGAATAGTAATGGTCTCTTGGTTGTTTCCCAAAGGTTTCAAGATAAGAAGAGTAAGATATAAAACTATGCTGGTCAGAGCACCCGCTGGCCTTGTGTGTACAAACCAAGAGATGATGTATGAATTTTGAATATTATTTCTACCCAAGGCATTTTTCTCCCATTCTCTTCAGCATTTTATGAAGTCTTTGCTTTGCTTTCTCAGTTAAAAACATTCCAATCATTAGCTTTAATATTTCCCATCTAACCATTCAAATTCCAAACTGCTGAAGGTGGTGAGAAAATCACCACTACAGCTTAGTATTCTCTGCCTTATACACCAAAATATTGCCTCTAACAAAACATGGCAATTTAAAAAGTCAAGATCTTTTGAGAAAAGTTTTCTCCACTATTATGGATATCACTATTATGGATACCTAGCAAGACATACTGAATTTAATAATCAATGTTCAATTCTAGCATTTATAATGTAGTTGCTATGGCTTCTAGAAAGTTTCACAAATATTAATATTTCCTAGAATTATCAGTAAAAACTAAATAAGATTATGATTATGTTTTAGTCATTAGTATCTCTTTCCTACATTTTAGTTGGCATTATCAATCTTCATAAAATATCATTAATTACATATAAACATTAATGACTCCTTAACCAGGAATTTTAAGTTGCTCACATATTGGCACATCTATTTTTTGTTTCTTTATCATTAATAGTAGTGAGTAGTAATAATAACTGTTATTCTGTTAAGTTACTTTAAAGACAAGTGAGAGTGATTTTTCCTATTATCTTAAGTGTTTCAATAGACATCTCCTAGCAAAGACACTTTTAATGGTAAAATGAGATGTTCTAGTAATTCATGATCTTTAATTTTGATAGAGCAATTATGTGAAATCATATTAAAATTTGGCTAACCATCTTCAAAATCTGTTATATTATTTTTTTAATTATTCTAACATCATATTCCTTTCTTATATAAAGCAATACCACACTGGATTCTCTGACAATATATTTAATAATCTACATTTCACTTCTATTCTTCCAACCACAATCCAATAATTTAATAGTAATTTATAAGTTTTCTTGATTTAATTTTGGGCAATGGCATAAGGAAATCTGTTTTTCATAAAGATTTTTTGATTGTTTTAAAGAGTCGGTTCCTTCCACTGATCTCTGTAACACTCAACTTTGTACTTTCAAGCTTAAATTTCTTTTATAAAATTATTTTCTACTATCAAATATTGACTCTGTAATTATTTCCATCCTCCATAATTGTGAGAAGAGAAAAACCTAGGAAATTCAAGCACAGATTCTACATCATTTTGCCATCAGAGTGCTTAGCACCAAAATGCATGGACTCTTAAAAGCTTCAGTTTAAGATTCTTATGACAGAGAAACTAATACATGTTTTTCCATCTCCTCTCTACAATACAGTCTTGTTTCTCCCTCTTGGATTATATCCTATTGATGTACTTGTGCATAGATATACATTGATAGGTCCACCAAAAAAGATAGGCACTTGGGGGACTTCACGAAATTTAAATATCTTGAATTGAAGATGTATAACTTGTAAAATAAATACAAATACATGTGTAGCACCAGAGAGTCAATAGTTTCAAACTGAATAAAAGTAAACTTCATATATAAACTTGGAATCCTTAAGGTCCATTATACAAATGCCCCAGGATAGCTGAGTGTCTGTACACACAGCACATTCCATGGGACAAAGAGCTTCATACAACATGATTCAAAGCCTAGATTTCCACCTCAGCTCCAAGACTTTATATGAAGTTCTTGCCCTTTCTGCATTATTTGCCTTGTCTTCCTTTCCTATATGTTAATATAATTTATATAAATACTGAAATATGCCTAACTACAAAGGTTAAGTGTTATTGTTTAGAAAGTATATATGACATGCTTGCTTTTGACATAATCTTATTTATATTCTATCACACACATGTTGCAGTTCATCCTTACGTTAATGCCCTGTTCAACCACAGGCTCCAAACAGCATAGCATAATACCACAGTGGAGTCCCCATTACACTATACATGATCTCAAAGTAAAGCATTCGCAAAGATTATGTAGCTCAGACTCCTATTCAACAGGAATTTTTTCCCTCTGCACAACATGTCTCAAAGATGATTAGTAAAACATTACTTTAAACTCCCAAATTGGAGTCACAATTTTCGAAATTACCCCTGTAAATGCATGATTTAGGAAAGTCTTTCTTACTGTAAGGTAAGGGTAAACTTTTTATAAGACATGTATCCACTAGAAAGAGCAAATACAACATTTCCCAAGTGCAAATGCATCATGCAATCAGCACGCAATGCCTTTTGTTATCATCTACAGAGTCTTTCAAAACATTTTCTATTATTATTCCCATCTCACACACCATGTGGTGACAGTTTGAAATTAATTTACTGATGCTTTGAGGTATTATTTTTCAGTGGTTTTTTTGAGTCTTCATCTGAAAGATGGGCTTGAGACCTTGGACTAGCATTCAAATCTCCTCTCATTATGGTCATTCAGCTTGGTATATTACTACACATCATTTCTCTAACACTTTAAAGACAGTTGAAAAACAGAGATAACATTCCCAAAGACAATACATAATGCTTAACTAGCTCCTGCAATCATTAACTTAAATGTGAATATTATTATAATGTATGGCCATCATTTAAAGTCCATTTTATTTTTAAGATATACTTCTTTGTGTGTGTGTGTGTGTGTGTGTGTGTGTATTTCACAAGTGTCTCAATACTTGCAGAGGCTATAAAAAGGCATCAAATCTCCTAGAATTGGGATTACAGGCATTTTTGAATTGATGAAGGTGGTGCTGGAAACTGAACTTGGCTCTGTGGGAGAGTAGCCAGTGCTTTTAACCCTGAGCCAACTCTTGATCTTCCCATTGATATTTTAGAGGAATTTATTAACATTATAATCCAATAATATTATTCTTATTGCCTGCCTATCTGAACATGGAGGTAGGCTGGACAATTACAGTATGTGTCCTTTGAAGAATGAAGAAATTTCTGATACTAGATGGAAATGTCACAAATTTTATAACCAAAGAATAAAACCAACACCATTTTTTAGATTTTTATTGAGACTGAAACAGTTTATACTGATAGAACAAAGAGAATATTATTATGAATAATAAAAATCACTCTGTAGCTGGTATTCTCTAATGGATAATGTGGTCTAACTATTGCCATAACATCTAGTAACTAACACTGTCAATATGCTGGTGTTCAATGGCCAAAGGCCTCATTTAATTAAGAAGATGGATTTGTGTGCTAATAATTTAGGGTAAAGCTTGGAGGCCATAAGATTCTCAAACTTAAATCTTTTTGGCCTCATCACCATTTTTGTTTTCTGAGTACACCTATTTCTGCAACACATGTGGTCAAAATATATTTATAATATCAGATAGCTTTAAAAATGCAAAATCATATTATTATTTAGCACACATTCATATATTTCATGTCAGGATGATTCTCTTCAATTTTCAAAAGGCCTTCTTTAAAAAAGAAGTATTATTAATCTTGTGAAAATATGATGTTGAGATAAATGCACTTATCAGACATAGACATAAAAACCACAGCCAGTGTAACTTAGGAGGAAAGTTATCTAGAAATAACCTAATGGGCCCCATCATGTGTGGTTTTCTATATTTTATTATTTGATGTAGTCATAAATCACAAGATGTGTACTCCTGGCTAAAACATCTTCTGGGAATAAAACTCATTCATTACAAAGTTAATGTTGAAAAGCACTTTGTAAATCAAATGAAGCAGAACCACAGGGACTCAAAGCCCTGCACGTCCCCAAATCCCTAGGTCAAAGTTGCAGGCATCCAGAAGCTAAATTTTGCAATTTTGAGATGTGTTTCATGGAATGGCTGTGCGCACACAGTAAGCCTACTCTTCCTGTGCATTAATGAATAGAGGTCTTTATAAAAAGAGATATGCGAAGGCTGTCATTCTTCAGTCCCTTACCTACTGACGGCATAATCAAAATGACTGTATTTTGCTTGCCCTTGATTGTTAATTTTCCATTTCATAAGGCTATATCAAGAATAAAATAAAATGGAAATAAGTTTTGCTATTCTCCTTTCCTTAGTCTAACTACTCAGCCCTTTGAGTCAGCCTCCAGGATTTGAATTTTGAGTGACTGTAACATCTATGTTTGATCGGGTGCAAGTCAGCAATAGCACATGGGCTAGCAAAATGAAAGTTGCAGGGCTTCAGATTACCTAGACATTATTAAGAGTAAGTGCTAGCAATCAGGTATCCTGTCTTACCTCCTTCAAAACCTTTTGCCACGCCTATCCAATTGTCCTTCCTATGAGAGATTTCATAAAAACACTCTGTTTATGAGATGTCTGCCCAATTTATCTTTACATAGAGTTCCTATCATTCTTGATCTCTTTTGCAAGAATTTTCCAAATTTGTTGAAATGAAGACAAATATTAAAAGGTGACTTTTTAGGGTCACCTTCTCCATGGCAATATTTACCTGTGGTCTATCACTAGCTACTAGAACGATGACTATCACACAGAATGTTTCCTACTGCAATTATGTAAAGTATCATATGTGTATAAATAATTTCAATTAAATGTCTCCACAAGTCAATATGTCATTCTGCATTCTTCATTCATGTATCCATTCATTCTGATATCAAAAATAATACTTGGACTTTAAGCCTTAATCCATCAAAATCAGTGAGTTCACTTAACAATCAATTTATATTGATGGGGGAAGTCTTACATATAAGCCTTACTAGAAGCTGAAATTACTGCTGGGCTCTTGGATATCATCAATCACTTTTGGAAAACTCTGAGGATTCTGAACTGCATGGAAAATGAAATGAAGAAAAAATTAAATTAACTTGTCCCAAAGAAAGTGCCTGCATTTGCAAATTTCCAAATGAAAGGGAGGAGTCTCAGTCTTTGCTGTATCAAAAGTCAGGCAGCTGAGTGAGGTGGTTGTACCTGAGTCCATTAGTCTTCTTCCAAAAGTGGCTATTTGGTCTGCATTGAAGGAAAGATCATTTTCCTTCACGTTTTGTCCATAACATTGTGATTTAAGACGTTCCACACTATGATTAACTTAAGAGTCAAACAAAGAAAAACTTACGATGGTAACTGGTGTGTATTGATCTCACTCAAAATCTAAACAGCTTTGTGGGTACCTAAAAATGTTTTCTATGCATGAGACTTTTAAAAATTCCAAATTCCTTACTTATATCAGACATGTCTACAAAACTCATGATTATATCTAATTACTTCATTTCAATTTCCAAATTGAATATGAGCAATGGAACTTACTCTTTTAATTTGCTACCTTAAACAGAGGCTGTCCATCCAGAGAGAAGTCTCAATTTCACCAAATGTGTCCTGAGCTAGGACGCCCAGATTTCTAGCCTTTAACATCAACCCTGTCCCTCTATCACCAGTGTTACAAGATTCTAATATGGTCTCTAAGGTCAAGCTGGGGAGAGTAGACTTACAAACTGAAAGCTCAAGGATCTCTTACTGATCTAACACTGGATCTGAACATTACTACATATTAGCTCCTTCCATGGATTATGGAATCACCAAAGGATCCTAGTGTAAGCTCAACAAATGCTCTAAGAGGACACAGGAATGGGCAGGGCAGCTGTCTCCGGATACCAGTCCATGTGATGAAGCAGGACCTATGGTATACAACAGAGACATTGGAAAGCTGAGGACAACAAAGACAGAGAAGTATAATGGAAACTTGGAGTAGGAGAGAATAAGAAGAAAACCAGTGGGCAAGCATTATAGTGTCACTATCCTAAAAGCCAAAGATTAATGCTGTGAGACCTCACAACTTCAGAGTGAAAAGCCAATTCAGGCTACCCTGTAAAAAAAATAGATGTCATTGCAGAAGGTTACACTCTGTAGAAATAGAAAGGATATTCCTTTTAAAAATTGCTGGCTGGAGCTCTTAGGTCTTTCATGCATGATCTGGCCCAAAGCACAAATTTTTTTGTCAGCCCTGTGGAATAGAGTTGCTATCTACAGTGTACCTTGCAACATGGAGATATAGGCAGATATATCAAAATATGCACAAACCCTACATTTGATCATATAAAATCACAGAGTTTAATTTTTAAGCAGTTCAATAGAAGTGTATTAAGGTTTCCAGTCTATAATAGACTTTTACACATTAGTTGAATATAAGAACTTTAGTAATTAGTAGTGGGATGGGTATGTACAAAATTATCCTGAATTTCTCTTCTGTTTGAAATTTCCTTCCTGAATATAACTTTAAAAAAAAGTCACATAATTAATTTCAGAGTGTAAATGCTTCACTTCTACATGCTGTAAATCAGATTTAATTGCCCCATTTCTTGACCTAGTAGTTTTTACATGTCTAAATTATATTAATTCTCCATTTCCCTAATCGACTAATTCTCACAGGAAGACACTTTATTAAAGCAAAATATCTGTAAGTATGTGTTACAAGAAAGTGGAAAGGTTACTACATCAAAACAAAATTGCATATCATTTCATGTATACATTTATTTGACATTCACCTATTCAACACAAAATATAAACAAAGCTTTGTGAATCTTAAAACAGGGAGACAGGTGATCCTATTGTGTGAATATAGAGGTTGTCTTAGTAAACTCATGCCTGTCAGAGAAGAAGCCCAGTACAAGTGTCTCCAACAAAATACAAATAGAAATTGTCATTCAGAATAGAAATTCTGCATTAAATCTGAGATACATAGGAATTGGCTCTTACTCGATCTGTCTGCAACCTACAATACAACCTCTTCTTTTTTTCAATTTTTTATTTTAAAAAATGCTTTCTCAGGGGCTGGAGAGATGGCTCAGAGGTTAAGAGCACTGACTGTTCTTCCAGAGGTCCTGAATTTAATTCCCAGCAACCACATGGTGGCTCACAACCATCTATGATGACATCTGGTACCCTCTTCTGTATACTGTATACATAATAAATAAATAAATCTTTAAAAAAATGCTTTCTCATGGTTTTTAAGCATACACAGCACTGATTAAAGACTATATATTATTTAACACCTATTTGTAAATTTACTAAAATTATCAGAGGATGAAAAACTTACAGAGAATATATTTGCTCTCATATCAACAAAAGGCTCATACAGCTCCACAGTTGCCTCTTGTACAACAGCTTTCCACATCTTTCTCAGATGCAGAAACAGAGTGACACTTATGACAGTACCTCACCCAAATATTAGCACATAGATTCGTGTTAAGAGGTAGCCTCCCTGATAGAAACATTATGGACTCAGAAATTAGGAGATCAGCTTTATCCTCATCCAAATTCCCAGTGTAGGTTAACCTGAGATTACCTAAATTACATGCTACACAATATCAAGTGCATATTGAATAAGCAACCATTGTGTTCATCTTTATTTCTTTCTTCACTAAAAAATTTAAAAGTTAAAGCTTAAAAATTTGTACAAAATGTCAAAACAAAATGATTGACAATGGCTCCACCTTAAAGCCACTCAGCAATATTTTAGAGTGTGTATATTATTAGCTTTATGCTTACATACAGTATATGTATGTGTGTGTATATATACACATATCTACGTACATATGTATAAATATATGTATTTAGGTGTCAAGCAAACTAAAGAAGAAAAGGGAAACATACGATGCTCATAGATGAAATTGAGAGAGTGATTATTTAAATGTTTATTTCCTGACCTGCTGAAGAAGGGCAGGTGTAGTACTCAGGCACCAGAAAATTTTCAATTACTTTATTAAAGGAATAATGAATGGAGATACGTATTTGTTATTAAATAGTTGTGTATATCCTTTGAGGTGGCTAGTAAACAATAAAAATGTATTAATCTGATTTCTTTTTTCATACTCTCATTGCCCTGCAATTTCCAAAGCTCTAAGGAGAACTGTTACCTCTGAAAATATTGGTGGATAATAAAAGCAGTAATTGCACCAAAGAACCAAGGATAACAGAACAAAACTATGATTTGTGAGCCCATACTTAGGTTCCCTCATTGTTTCCTTGTGAAAGGACTCTTCTCAGACTCCTGGATATCATTCAGTGCAACGTGTCCCTTCAGGCTAAATGGTATTCTGAGTCAACATGACAAAGAAGTTTGTTAAGATCTCTGTTCCCAACTTGTCATTCAGTCTCCTTGCGTTCATGTAATTACAGAAAATGGCTCTTATGAAAAGCTACTGTTTTATATAGGCAAATCTTCCTTGTTCACCATCAATGAGAATGAACACTTTGAATAATACCAATCAAATTGAAAATAAGTTGATACAATCAATCGAAAGCAATAACAAACAAGGCATACTAGAGGCTGGGTCCTTCTAAATGAGGCGCCTACTATCACTCCAGGATCTCTGCAACCACTAATAGTAATAACCCTCCAGGGCACTGTAACTCTTGAGGAGGTATCAGGCATTACACAAATTCAATACAATCAGTAATAGACATAAAATATAGACTCAGTAGCCCCTATACAGAGAGCACTTGTGCCCAACAGGGTGTAATTATTGCTGTCTTACAGTACGGGCCACCTTAAGGAGGTAGAGGCAGTATTTTGGCAAGTAAACACAATCTGTATATGAAAAGCCAAATATAAGATGACTATGTTTTCAGGTTACATAAAATTATATTTATCTCAATTGCAATAGGTTAACAAATTAAAAACTTACTATAAATTCTCTATAACCAAAATAATTTGTATATATTGATACAATATATATGAGTATATGTTGATACAGTATATATATTTGTGTGTATGTGTCTGTGTGTCTGTAGCTATGTGTGTTTTAGAACATATATTAGTTTTTGGAAAATTCCATGCAACATTTTTATCATATTTACCCTCTTCCTAACTCATCTCATATTCACCTCCACTTTCCATTCCATAACACACTCTCTCTCTCTCTCTCTCTCTCTCTCCTGTTTACCCATTGAGTCTAATTTCTCTGCCTACATATTCTTCAATGTATGGCCTCATACTTAACGAGGGTCACTACTTTCTCAAGGTAAGATGACTCTGCCTCTTCCTACAGCTTTCAGTGGCCTATAGTCCCTCCCGAAAGAATGTGCAAGACCTGTGGGAACTGAATCTAGACCAGTTCCAAGCATGAAGAGAGGAGGGACATAAAAGTCATACCTAGTCAAGGAGCAAACTGTCATAGAAGGTGACACTAACACATGGCATATCACTGATGTTGCTAAGGACACCACTACGTAAGAGACGCCTGCAGGCTATAAGCAGGGTATATAATCAGCATCTGCAATTCTATAAGCAGAGGAAAGGTAGAGTTTAAGAACTACTCACATCATTGTTAAAAGCCCAGTGATGGGAAACAGAAGAACAAACTGCTAAATGTATGAAGACAATCAACAGCTTGGTAGAAAGATTAAAAACTTCTGTCTCATAGGAAAACATCTGCCTGATTAAGTTGTTCAGAGGATCTGGAATCTGACTCATGTTGCAGATAGTTTCCTGTATAGTGAAAAAACAGAGGCTTGAGCCAAAAACCCAGTGCAAAGCAAAACACAAAACAAAACAAAAATCCATCTCAATGTCAAAATAGGGCCTGAAATGGTTCTTTTCAGCTTTCTCATTTTTTTTTGTTATGCTGGAAGAACACAAGGGTGAAAAAAGCTTATATTGTCCTCAGAACAGTCATGGACTCTGCACTCTTCATCCAGTGCTCTGGATCTCGTGTTTACATTTGAACCTGTTCAAATAAGACATTTCAGAAAATAGACAAGTATTGTGAAAAGACAGATGATAAAAAATTTTTATTCAAATTGAGAGTTTGCAGTATATGATGATAAAGGAGAAACTAGAGATCTTTTCACAGAATATATATTTAGAAGGTTGAGAGTATACCAGGTGAAGTTAATAACTCTCGGGTTCCACAGATTAGAAGCTCTTCATGTTGCAGTGGTCTTCACAGATTCTTACCTGCAGCCTAATGAAATCTGTTGGCAAATCTGAGGAGGAACAAGTGAGATCTGGTCACCAGTTCCTAGGTGACTCCTGATGCTGTGGCACATGCATGGAACACACTGTGCTATACTGTCCCATACTCCCTCCAGATTTGAAACTGGCCATCTGTATTTTCACACCCCATCATAATTCAATTCTTCTGACAGCTATGCTTCATGAAAGAGCCTTAGCAAAAGTATGGAAAAATATTCATTAAAATTGAATTTTGGAATCCTTTTGTAATGTAGTTTCAGAAACCAAGCACACAAATACTGATTTTCAAGGTCTAGTTTTGCAACATACTAGGTTATCTCCAATTATCTCCAAGGGTGATATAACAGTTTCACAAAATTAATTTGATTCCATTTTAATTTAACAAGGTTCACATCTGGAAAATGAATGCAGAATTTGTTGGCTGAAGTGAAAGTAAAGAACAGCTGAATCCATTAACTCTGCTCCTGTAACCTAAAGCTCTTTGCTTAATTTTGTTAAATTCATTAAGGATTTTGCTTTTAACTTGGACCTTCTGCCTCATTCTAATAGAGTGGCAAAATGCTATGGTCAAGTCACAAACTATTTATGGAAGGGTAATTATAAATATGCAAAGGCTTTGCTGAACCCAGTAACAGGCGGTGGCAGGGGCCTTCATCACTGTGTGGTTAAGGAGATGGATGACTTACACGTCCTTCTCTTTAGTAACATATTAGCTTCCCAAATGAGTTATTGAAAATGTAAATGATACCTCTTAAATACTGATGAATTATCTCCATTTATCTTCAAGGGGTTGCAATTATTTTTAAAAGAATATATGTACTTTTTTGTAAGTGGCAAAAAGTCTCTCAGAAAACGAGCATGAAACATAATTTTCAACACTCATAGCAAAAATATTTTGCTTAAAGTATAGAAAAAATACTCAATAAGTTCTCTTGATATATTGATAAATCAAGTTATGAATTTCTAACTTATTTTCTATTTTATAAGTCAGGCAAGATAAAACCAATGTCAAATGCCTATAACACTTGTACACTGAGCAGAACGTGTCACAAAGATACCTTTTTTCCCTTTGAAATATGTTCCCATACTCAATTGGGAGACAAGCTAGTATATATGTAAAGGTATATTTTAAATGTCAAATTTCCCAACATTATTTTTACAATAACAGTGTAAATTTGATTATTGCTCCTGTGGATTGTAAAATACTAACATGCTTTTTGGTGGGCCAAGGAACTTCCCACGATCCCTTTTGAAACGAAAGACCCAAGTGAAGAAGAACATCTAATCAGCAAGGTAAGGGGAGGGAACCAGAGAAGAACATACCACCTCACTGGAGTCAAAGCTGTAGGTGAGCAGAGGAGAAATGTTTCAGAGAATGAACAGCAGTTTAAACATGCAGAGAAATAGAACTTAAAGTGGGTACTGGAGACTTCCAACATTTGTCAAGAAATGGCCATGGCATCTTAGCAAACGCCTTTAGTCGGGTATAAGTAAAGGAGCAAAGAGTACAAGAAAGATGAAGAGGTTAAATAAAGAAGCACAGGTGAGTTCAAAATTTCTATTTTGAAAAAAAAAATATGGAAGAAATAAAAATGTATTGGTAATAGCAATAAATGTTTTTGTTTAAAAAGTACAGTGATCAAAAGTGCAACAGAAGAGCAAACCATTACACATGGCAAAAAAGAAACAAAAACATGACAAATATGAACCAGCAAAATTGCTTTGCTATCTCTTGAAAGTATTTATATGTATGTGTGTTTGTGTATGTTGCACTTCATGAAGTTTTAGAGAGAACTATAGCATCCAAGCTCACCCACGTGGTTGCCTAGGAAGCAAAACAATAAAAAGGTGAAAAACCACACAGTTGCATATAACTACTCAGTTCTCAGATCCTTTTGATCTTGAAAAAAAGAAAAAAAAAATGAATGAGAAAGAATTTGGTGGAATATATGTAATGCACTGAGCAGCACTGAATCTATGTTCTCCTGCTATTTTAGTTTTTAAAAGATATTGAATAGGATCAGCCACGGACAAACCAACGTGCAAATGTCATGGCTGGAGTAAATAGGGAAGAGTGCTAATATCGCTCCAAGAACCACAAAGACCTGAGCATTTGTCCCGCCTTTCTCAAATCCTCATTCCCTGGAAAACCAAAGAGCCAAGGGAAATCACAGCATTGCCTCAAGCAGCAACAAAACTGCATTATCCTTGGCTAAAAGAAATCTGAATTTTAAGTTGACAAGACAAAGTAGATTTTTCTCCAAAGTAAAGTTTCCACTGTATTTGTTACTCTGTTCCATAAAACATTTCCAAAGAAAAACTTCACAGTACAACTGTCAGAGTTCAAAAAGATGCAATCAAACCAGGTGTTGATTGCAGAACAGGAAAGGGAAGAAAAGCTAAAATAGGCCTGCTTCATCCTTTCCTGGTGTTATACTTTCAATAAGAGATGTAGACATTTTCACAATTCATTACAAAGCCCAATGCTTTTACATGTCCCAACACATGCTCCATTTAAATGAATACATTGTGATTATTATAATGACGCTCCTACCTGAAATTTTAGCATGTGTTGGAACAAACAGCACTGTGTACCTTTTGCTGTTCCCCAGGAGCACTGATCCAGGGCCCTTGGGCATATTGGCAGAACATGGAAACTTATCCAGCAAAGGCACATAGCCGACAGAACATCTAAGCGGCCCCTCTTTCATTCTGACATCTCTTTCCAATGGGGAAAATTAATAAGAAAATAAAGCCACAGAAGAAATAAATGTAATGGCATCTTTATATCTTCGTTACACCCTGAACCAGAGAGTGAACATCAAGTTTGTATGACAAAAAGCATAGTGAATGGAATTATCATGGTGATATTCTCACATACAGTAAACACAATGGACTAACTTCTCTACACTATAGAAAAATTATATAACACAAGTAAAGCAAGACTATTATATACAACATAAACAGGTTGATTAATTGCTTCAAGCAAAAACAAGCAAACAAACAAACATAAATTAAAAAAAAAATACTAAGCAAATCCCATCAAACTGGACCAGTTTAAGAGCTGTTGCCTAGAGAACATAGGGTAGAAAATTCATTAGCATATTATGACTTAAAAGTAGACATGAAAAATTGTATTTTCAGCAGTCATTAGTTAAAAATGGTACAGGCTAATAGTGGTTTTGAGAACGAGGCTTTCAAAAGAGTCTATCAACATACTTTATTTTTCCAATTTGAAACAAAAGAATAAACTGGCTAAATGCAGAGGCAAGAACTTTTAGATGAAAACTAAGCATTAAATCTCCATCTTTACAATTAAATTAAAAATTCAAAGTCAAATAGCATCAAATTTTTATTATCAAAGTTACAGTCAAATAGAAATTTATAGATACTTTAAAAGTTTTTAGTTGAAATTCTTTTTTTAAAATAGCATCATATTTTGTGCAATGCTCAAAATTCAAAAGTTGCCCTGTTTCCCCTTCCATGGGAAGGGTTCCTCTTCCACAAGGCACCAGACAGAGCAGGATTACTGGTTACACCAGCAGATCTGTTTTTCCCCTTTGAACATGCAGATGTGAGATGACCATTCCTCAAGAGTAAATGCCTACCGCAACTCAAGTTTCACTTTCCAAATACACTACTTTAAAACAGCAGCCTGCACTTTTGATAACATCTGCTACAACAAATAACAAAAAAAGTGTGAAGTCTGATGAATGTTTAAACAGAACATTTTTTATGGATCAGCTAAATCTTTTCTGCTTTTTAATTAAAAGTAAAGAAAATGGAACTTAATTATCCTGTAAAGATTAGCTTGTGGGCATCTTCCTGTAAATTACTTCTAATTGAAAGCAAATTGTCAAGTGACATTCAGAGTACCGTCCTTTGAAACACAGCTGTTCACTGCTGATTTCAGTGCAGCTCAGTGTTTTCTTGTTACAATATGGCATATTTGAATATTTTAACAATTTCACTGGTTTTGTATAGATTTCCATTTAACATAGCTTAATCACATTTCTTGGTGTAAAAAAAGTTAGATTAGCATCCTTAAGTTGTTTTCAGCATCATAAACTAGCCTACCATGAGCATTTTCTGCTGAACTTTGTCTTAGACTTGTCTGCTTAAATCAGGGCCAGTCTGGGTGCAATGGTCTATGAAATAGGTGGTTGACACCAGATCACTGTCAGAGCCCAGTACTTCATGATGCCTTGTGTAATAAAGCCACACTTTTAAAAATGATTTTAAATATATAAAAGTTCAAGTAAATTAAAACCAACAACTACAAATAGGCACTTGCCCAATACTTAAGCATTAAAACACACATACACACCTTCTAGTCCTTTAAAATGATACACACACACACACACACACACACACACACACACACACACACACGCGCGCGCGCGTTAGGCTAGAAATATGTCTCTTGTTCAGAACACTCTGCTCTTTCTGAAGACCTGGGATTAGTTCCCATCACCTACACAGTGGTTCACAATGTCTGTATCTCTGGCTCTAGAGTTATTTAATGTTCTTTTCTGGCCTCTCTGGCACCTGGCATGTATGTGGTACACATGTATACCTATAGGCAAAATACCCATGCACATAAAAGAAAACAAATCTAAAATGCTCATTTTTAAATTTCTACACAATATGAAGTCAGATAAAATGAGTTCCCATGTATGTAGTCTTAACATATAGACTACTTGCAAGAAAATTAAAGACATGCATGAATTTGCTACTGCTGATTAATTTCTGATTCTACCTGTTTAGATATTTATTTTCTACCAATGACTGTTGATTGACTGCTACTTCTTAGTATTGTATCAGCACCAGAAACAAAATTTAAGATCCCAGTTTGAATGAAACTTACATTTAACAAACAAACAAGCAAAAACAAAAAGAAATCCTAGAAAGTTTTGGATGACAAGAACGATTTGAGTGCTTGACATATATTGCTTAAGAACAGCTTGCTCATTGGGGCTGGAAAAATGGCTCAATAGTCAGAAGCACTGGCTGCTCTTCCATGGGTTGTAGAATCAATTCCCAGCACTCACATGGTAGTCAAAAGGACGTCGACCTCCAGGTCCAGTGCATCCGATGCCCTCACAAGTCTGTGCACGCAGGCATGTGGTGTAGACATGCATTTAGACAAAATTTCCATACACATAAAATAACAAAAATTAAAAAACAATAGCAAAATTCTTTCTTGTATAGAGTGTGAATTTCAGTTGATATTAAATGCTTTGAAGAAACATTGCTTAGAATACGTTGACTATATTCTAAATAGTGATAGATGAAGGAGCAATATTCTTCATGGTAATGCAAGAAACCTCTCCAGGGAAGTGACATCAGAACAAACCTGAGTGATTTTGCAAATGAGACAGACACAAGTACAGTGTGAGAGTGTAATAAAGAATCCTTCCAGAAAGTGAAGAAAGGTTCCAGAAAAAATGGAAAGTGATTCTGCCTTTGTTTTTGTTTTTTCACTCTAGAAACTCATATGACTAAAGAACAAAGATAAGAAGGTGAATAACAATGACATATGGTGCTTTTCACTGTCAACTTTCACTCAGAAAGTCACATGATTCAACACACAAGCAAAAAATACACTTTTGCATGTCTGGGTAAGTAAGTTATGTTCTTGAGCTCTGCATTTAATTCCAACCCTTAACTTTTAGAGGGTAATACATGAAGGCAATTCTCTATAGTGAAATAATTTGTGAATTTCTCTGTCTGACTGGCATAAATATATGCATAGATAAATACATAGGCAGAAGATAAGGTTTAAATAATACATTCCATTGTGTTGCATTCCGTAAACACAAAAATATTCCATATGAGGTCATAATAACTTTCTGTTTTTGAGAAAGACCTGATAGGTTATTACTTGTTTGGGATATATAGTATGATATCCTATATTTACTCATTTTAATTTTGAAATTATAGTATAACTACTATCTCCCTTCTCTTTTCCATGTTCAATTGCTCCCACTCTCCTTCAAATTCATAGCCTCTTTTTGCACTAATTGTTATTTCATGTTTCATGTATATGTTTATACATATATTTTCTTAAGTATAACCTGCTCAGTACTTATAATGTTACTTGAATATATGTTTAAGAGCTGGTCATTTGTCACTTGGCAACTCGTTGATGAGATATTCCCTGGGGAAGTGCACTTCTTCCATTCCCAGCTTTCTTAACTGCCTGTTGTTTTTTTGTATAGAGTTGAGGCTTCATGGATTTTGCTTCTAACTTTTGTCCACTTGAGTCCTCTGTTTTCAGCTCACTTTTGGGCAGTCATCCTGGTGAGACTTTATGAGTATAGGTCTTATATTACTAGGAGACACAGTCTCATAGAAAACTCCCTAGTCTCTAGATTTTGCAGTCTTTCCAGCCCCTCTTCCTTAACATTTCCTAGCTTTAGGTGTAGGAGTATTTTAGAGATGTACTTATTGGGACTGGATTCCACAGTCAACTCTGCATTTTGATTGGCTATGAATTCTGAAGTGGACTCCATCTCCTATCTCCCATCTCCCATCATCTCTTGCCTCAAACAAAGAACTACCTTTTCAACATTGTCTGAACCTTGTTTTTCACAGAAAGATTCATGGATCTGGGGCTAAGCATAGTGGCATGTGTCTTTAATGCCAGTACTTAGAATGAGGAGTCGGAGGGATATCTGTGAGTTTGAGTCTAGTATGGCCTACTTGGAGAGTTTTAGGACAGCCAAAGACACATAATGGAGAGATTCTCTTTCTCAAAAAAAAAAAAAAAAAAAAAAAAAAAAAAAAAAAAAAAAAAAAAAAAAAAAAAAAAAAAAAAAAAAAAAAAAAAAAAAAAAAAAAAAAAAAAAAAAAAAAAAAAAAAAAAAAAAAAAAAAAAAAAAAAAAAAAAAAAATCTTAGAGACTTTCTAAGCAAAGAAGCCCCTAAAGCAAAAATTTGGAGTGTTATTTTTGTCTGCTCAAGCATTCATTATACTTGAACATATCCAGTTAATAAAACAGTGAAAGTATAAAAATAAAAGAAATAAGCCAAAAACCCCTTATTTTCAAAGAAGTGAAAAATAAAACCACGTAAGTATTTCCTGGACTTGGTTTTTCAGCTAGCCACACATTTCCCTAGTGGTAAAATTTGATTGGATTCTGTGTTGCCAATGTCATAAATACCATTAATTATCTTTTTTAATGTACAGAAGGGGCCCAGCTAATAACACAAATTATAATTTAGAGTGTCATTATCTAGGAAACACATACTTTAATACATATGATAAAAGAAAGCACAATTTCATATGATATTTACAAGTTGTCAAATGAAGCTTATATTACAAGTACAAAATTAAATGTTAATACTCACTAAATAACACTGAGCCCATCCAGAAAAACACAAAGTCAATACAACACTACTTTATAATTGAAGTATTTTCTCAGGCTTGATGCAACAAAGTTTAGGAGATGAAGTAATACTTAGATGTCATGAAATATTGTTTAAGAAATTCTTTCTCACTTTATAATGCAAAGAAATGAAGGACTTGATAAAACATTAATTCCTGAGACACAGTCCTCACCTTTCTGATGTGTACATTTCCTAGAATGGAAATTAAGAACCCAATAGTCTATCACTGTGCTATATCCTTAAAACAAGATTGTGAATATTTTATCCTTCAGTTTTAGTTTAGGAATCTTTATATATAAAATATGTGCAAGGGATGCTGATGCCACTGTGAACCAAAAAATACTTCCAGTTTAAAAATTATCCTCTTATGAAATATTATAATTTGGCTTTAATATAAAATAAAACATTTTTTACCCAAAGAAGAAATTGGTCCCATATCTTTTCATTATAATAGTTTCAAATATATGTGATACAGAGGAAAAATATTTGGTTCAGAAGGAAAAAGATCCACTTCTGTGTAACATCCCAGACTTCATTATTCACATTTGCAATGTTCTGTATAAGCCAAGTTGAATCAATAAAATGGACACAATTTTCTTACAGTCCTGATCCCACTGAAAAGATTCCAAAAGAAGAGATTTTAAGTATCAAGTTGAATTTGTACATAAATATCTCACAAACTCAGATGTACATTCCCCTAATTTAAAATGCCAGCAAATATACATTATAATAAACACGACAAAAACTCAACAAAAATTGGTCTGAAGATTTTTCTGAAAACACTAAAATCAAGATAACCATTTCCTCCTCTGCTCAGTATCTGTAAGAAATTAGAGTTGATGGCCATAATTTCTTTCTCTCACCCCTAAGAAAGATATTCCTCCCTTGCTTCCTAGGAATACTCTTCCACTTTGTCTGCCTTTTGGTCCTAGATTCAAGTAAATACCCAGTCCTTTTGACATTATCCTAAAGTACTCACTCCCTCTATTTATACAGCTATTTCTTCTATGACTTTTTTCAACTATAAGAGAGAGAGAGAGAGAGAGGAGAGAGAAACTTTAGAAAAGATGCTATTATCTATTTCTGACCCCAGAGCTCCTGGTGTTGGAGAATTTATTTTAGCATGTGTTAACTTTGTTTATGTTGCATTTGTTTAACTCTGGGAAGCTCTATTTGTTTGCCTAAAGCACCTGACTGGTCTAATAACAAACTGAATGGCCAATAGCAAGGCAAGAGGGAGAGACAGGTGGGGGTGGAAGGCAGAGAGGATATATAGAAAAAGAAATCTGAAAGAAAAGTAGCCAGAAGAAAGAAGGATGCTAGAGGCCTGACGCATAGACACAGAAACACTGACACACAGTCACACAGACACACGACCACAAAGCCAGTAATGAAATAAGAGTGAAAGTAAGACTGTAAAAGGAAAGGAAGAAGCCTAGAGGGAAAAAGTAGACAGACTAATTAGTTAAGAAAAACTGGCAAGAAATAAGCCAAGCTAAGACAGGGCATTTATAATTAAGTATAAGCCTTTCTCTGTGATTTATTTGGGCACTGGGTGTTGGGGCCCCCAGACAATAAAAAAACAATGAACAATACTTGGAGTAAAATTTCAGTATAACAGTTAGGTCTTTTTCCATTTCTAGATCCAACCATAGCCTAGGAAATCATCATTATACAACAGAAATGTTTTAGCACAGTCCGAACTTATTGTTTGACCATATCGCTTCCTTTCATATTTTACACATTAGTCTCTATTTCTCACCATTGCTTTTTGACAGCCCTAACTCACCTCTTCCCAGTTTCATATCCTCTCCCACCATGCTGTCCACCACAACTATCTCTTCTAATGATTTTCTGTAAGGTCTTTCTTAATGTTTTTATAATGTCCTCCAACTTCAAAGCTCAAACTTGAAGGTTCTGGTTTAATGCACTGTTCTGCACAGTACTCTCCATCTTAAGGAGACGATCATGGCTCCCATAGTCTTGCAGCCTTCATCAATAATACAAATATTTGTATGAAGGAGGAAATAAAACATTGGGTACTGGAACTGATAAATTCAAGAATTTCAAAGGAGGAAGAATTCTAAAAGTCTAATGACAAATCTGTAATTTTATTCTTCATGTTCTCCACCTTCATCTCAATGAGAATAAAGACTTTTGTCCACTAATATCCTTGTTTAAATGATGTCATTCAAGAATTAAAGGATGGCATGCCATGACTTCGTCATCTTATTGTAGGTTACAAAAATGAATCTTATCCAAGTGTCTTTTACTTGATTCTTTAATTAAAAGGCAGCAAATCAGATGAAGACCTTCAGAGTGGAAATGGAAAATTATGAAAACCATATATAAATTTGGAAATATTTCTCTTTATAAGTAAATAAAATGATGTGAAAACACATACACTCAAACATACACACACACATATAAGTATATATATATAATGAGTGTGCAATTATAGCCAGTGCAGTTTAGTATTTATGGTTAATATCTATAGCATTGGTATATAACACAGAGGAATTTCTGTATATCCTATACTATAACATTAAGCTTTTCAATGGAGGGTGATTAAAAAGTGTTTATTTTTCTACATCCATTATATTTTTTTTAAAAAAAATAAACATAAACCTTATTGATAATTTCAGAAGAGGTTGTATTAAACCTTGTTTCTGGATGAATATCAGTTAAGTTCAATTAATCAAAATTCTTTGTGGTGTATCCCAGATTCTCCCTTGCATTGAGCAGGATACCAGTGAGCAGATGAGTTTTTGTTGACACTTTCTTTGTCACAGGTTTGTACACAATTACAGACCGTATTTCTCAGGGCTCTCAGAACTAAATGGGAATTGAGGAGCGGAGGCTCTGATCATTCCTTTGAAAAGGAATGTCTTCCAGCTATTTTTCGTTCTTATAATATTGCATTTTCTTATGGATCTAACTATGATTAAATAAAAGCCACAGTACTACAATGACTGACTTACTCTCATTTCAGATTTCTAGCATGAAATAATCAGTTCACATTAATGCAGTCAGAGACTTTGCATGTCTACCAAACAATAGTCCAATGTATATTTGGGAAATTTAAACCCAAGTTCCTTCGACTCATTTATCATCTTTTTCTGTTACCCTATAACAGTTCTTTGGAACTGAGAAAGAAGATAAATGAATCCCTGAGAAACAAATATTTACAGACCTTTTGAAAATGTTGTTTTAAGTGGGAAGAAAATGCTCCATTATCTATGCAGATCACAGGAGAACTCACAAGCCAGGGTCAAGTGGTGTGTACTGTTCAATCTCATAATCATTCAGAGGAAGAATAAAATAATTTGAGATTTCAAACATATAAATAAAAAGTCTAAATCCTAGTTATCTTTTTACCTATTACAAATGGAAGTGTTAACTTGCTATTTTCAAATGAATTGTCTAATATGTGAATTTCCTCCTGATAATCTATACTGGTTCACTATTATTGCCCTCACCCCTGAAACACACTGTCCTTGAATAAAATATATATAAATGTACAAACATCATTGAACTTGGCTTCACAGACATAGCAACATTAACTGATAATATGCTTCTCTTTACAAGAAAAAGAAATACTTCTCCTAAATACAAAATAAATGTTTGGGAAACTTAGTAAAATAAACAACAGCCTGAAGTTTTCTATTCGCTTTGATGCTACAGAAAAGGCCACAGACAATTAAGTAATGAGACAAACAGCATTTTTATAGCAACTAGCAATAATGAATATCAGATTTCTGTCAAATGATGAAACACTGGAGAAGTTGGAGTCTCTCCACATAATTTCTAAATAAAAGTAATTCACATCCTAAAATCTTAAAAGGATTGACTTCTCATGCGAATGTCTTTATTAAGAAGGTAATATATGACAATGAAAAACATATAGCATTAAACATTATATTAACAGAAATAATACTTCCTTAATACTACCTTTACAGTTTGTTACTATTTTCCTAAGCCTTACTGTATAACCACTCATTTGTCCACAGAGAGTATTTATTGACTTGGTGGGATCTCAAAAATCTAACAAATTGCACAAAAATGAGATGCTGCAACTTGATTCTTCATCACTTGATTCTGTACCCATATTTTAAATATTATGCACTCAAACAAACAACCTCTCAATGTCCTCATAAGTCCAGAAGGTTGGTGAATATTGTTGCATTAAGATAATTTAATGGAGTAGGTTAAAACTTACACATCATCTTTAGACTGTTGTTCTTTTATCACTTTTGTTCAAAAATGAATGATAATGACAAGCTACTAATTTGAAATGTAAGCACCATGAATAGACTTGCGAGGACATAAAACTGAAATAGGAAGAAACCATAATGTAATGGAAATTTCTCAAACTACGTGTGTTATAGGGCAAAGCCCTCTGACACATGTCATGTCTCTGAATGAAACCAGAATGTGTCACATGATACCTTTGGGGTTGTGTGGGTCACTGTTCATTCAGGATGTCTCTCCCTCTCTCCTGTACCTGCTACATACTAATAAGTGTTATAACCTTTAGTCATAGTATTTGAAACATAACCTCATGGTGACAAAAGGAACAGAATACACTGAACTGGATCCCTGAATGTGTTTTTACATAGCTAGTATTGAATATGTATTGTTTTCTATTAGGTTTTTGGATCTATCCTACTAATGTCACATAATTAAAGTACTCTAATGTGAGGCTACACTAATACTCAGCTAAATTTCATAAGCCATGAAAAGGCAAAACTTTTGTTGACCTCAATGTCTGGGAATTCTGTATTCAATATAGGCTATTAATTTATAATATATATATAAGATTTAAAAAACAATAGAATAGTTACATTTAGATAGAATACTTTATATAAAATGTTTATAAATATTTTGTGAAAATTCTATCTCTGATGCTGAAAAACATAACACAGCTTGGAATCAAAAGTGACAGATCTATTCCTCCTGTGGCTCTTTATCAGAAGCTTCTGTGATGATACTTCACTCTGCAGAATTCTATAAACATCAGTCAGTCCCTTTAGACTGGACGCCATGTAAGAGCAGGGAGGCCGGGTCACGTGATGTACTAGATCCTGGTTTTGCTCCCCATACTTTTGAGACCGTCCTGTCCTCTATCTGCATGACTCTATCTTACCCATTACCTGATCGTTCTCTTTACTGATACGTACTCCACAAATAGAGGAAACAGAGCAATACATTTGAAACGGGGAGGGGGGGGGCAAAAACTAAATCTTCCAAACCAACTGCCAATATTGGCTCTGTCCATTGTATTGTAAACCAAAAATAAATGAATGTTTCTAAAATGGGGCTAACTCTACCTTATTGCATTTAGAATAGATTATACTGATGAATATTGTATGAAAAAGCTATGAAGAATGAAGTAGCTTGCAAGGTTCCCAGCACTTGGAGGGTTCACAACAAGTTTTCTCTTTTTTTCTAAAGGCAGTGTATAGTATTCAGATATATTTACCTTAAGTGCCTGTCACTGATATCTACTGATATACCTACTGAGGAAAATAAATACTTGTCTTTT
Organism: Sigmodon hispidus; assembly: GCA_004025045.1. NCBI lineage: Eukaryota > Metazoa > Chordata > Mammalia > Rodentia > Cricetidae > Sigmodon > Sigmodon hispidus. Next base: position 536,567 of record PVIH01000050.1, read on the forward strand.
TCTTGTATTAATTTGAAACACATATGCAAGAGAATGTTTCAAAAATTAAATTTTATTTATCTACTAGAAAAATCTAGGTCATAAATATACTACCTGTCTACCTTTTATTGTCAGTTCAGTAAGAAAAACATAAGTTTTTGTTAATGTGGAACACAAGATATTTGCATAACCAATATTTGGTGAAAAAGGTTAAATATTAAAATCAGATGAAAATGGGCTCAATAGTAAAGTCCTTACCTAGCATATTCACGTTCCTGGTTCTAATCCCCACTGCCACAAAAAATAAAAAAATAAATAAGAGAAAAAATAATGAAGGGAAATATATATTATTTCAATAATTAAATTTAATAGATATTACATTCTATGAGATAGTAGACTAAATCTTGAATTTTTAGAAACATATATAAATATATACATGTTTCAAAACACAAAGCATTCTGGATTGTAGCAAAATTCTTACAGGACATTTGCACTGTCAACGCCTCCATTAAACAAATTTTAATTATACAAACCCAAAGAAGGAAAGCAAAATAGATCTCTTATTCTCTTCCATATCATCTGTACTTGAACAAGATGGGCAGCACTTTTACCCCTGGAGACAATCTACTTAATAAAGATATGGAACGCATCAACTATTAGCTCATCTAGTACTTTGATTATGGAAATCCCAGATAGAGGAGACAGTGGTACTATGCACAAAAAGCAGTTATGGTACAAATCCTAGATGCATTATGTGAGAAGCCAAGATCATCAAGAGAAGGAGGAGGAGAAGAAGAGAAGAAGAAGAAGAAGAAGAAGAAGAAGAAGAAGAAGAAGAAGAAGAAGAAGAAGAAGAAGCCAATAAGGTGAGAAGTCAGTATACAGAATCACAGCACAAGTATGTGCCTTCCAAAGAGTGGAACAATCATGTGCTGACAAAAATATACAAAGAATTAAAGTGTCTGTAAGATAGAGAGGAAAAAGCCCTTGGTTATAGGAAAGACTATTTGATAGAATATCATTAATAATTAATAATAGAAGAATTATCTTAGAGCTTCAAAATTTGTCAGCAGCATTAATTGAATTTCATGTTATAGTGAGCTTGGTTTGTGACATCAAAGTGAATTTTTTACTAAACAAAGAATCATTATCATATGTAGATTTCTAATCAGTATGATATACATAACATGATCTTTTATATTTACCATGAGAATAATATTAACACATACATACTAGGTTCCACCACAGTAAAATGATCCTACTTCTAAGTGATCATTGTTACCCTCTATATAATTTCCTTTTGTTGTTTAAAGGAATCATTTCTTTAAAATTACAAAAAATTCCCAAACAAATAAAGTTGTAAAATATGATATTTTTATATTGGGATTATATTTTTAAGTGACAGCCAAGCCTGTGATAATATCCCTCAAATTATCTCTTTGTCTGGTACAAAAGTGTATATGTTTTTATAAAGGGCAATGATTCTCCCAGTCTATCTCTTTCTAGCTCCATCTCTACTGGAGCATGCTATATGAACATATAATGTACAAATACTGTTAGAAAATAAATCCTGGGTAATGTGAACTGAACTGAACCTAATTTGAAATCCTCTATTAAGGAGAGAATACATAATTATAAGGTGTGTGTGAAAGTGTATTTTATACTTAAATTTTTCATTTAATTTGAAATGTTGAGATTATGACAATCATATTAATATACCCTACTAAGGTTCAAACAATGCCTGTGGCCATTGGAAGTATAGCAGAATAGCCTTAAGTGGACATAGCAGTTTTCTTCAACTGTTATTGAAAACGCACAACTTTGCATGTGTTAGACAATGTGAGGCAGTTAAGCATATTGCTTCAGCCCTTCCAGGAGCATTAGAAGGAGAGCCTCATTTAGTGTGGGAGAGCCTATACAGCTGAGATTCTTAGCTTCTAGGAAAGTTGCTGCTGAAAATAACTGTGAAGAGAGGGGATAAATAGGTACCAATTAAATTGTAAAATTTAATAGATTCTAAACATTCTGGACCTATCTACACTAAGAAATCATCTAGGAAACCATACCTGGTTTACCCCTATCTCTTTAATCCTCAACATTCTCTCCTTTTCCAGTTTTTCTAGGCACATTGGTGCTTGCATAGTTCCCACAGCAGGTAATGTTCTGTTCAGTGAAAGGTAATGAGTACCAAATAACTTCTGTTGGAGCTGAGTTCCAATTTACACTCAGTGGGTATAATGAAGATTCAGAACACCTTTTAAGATTATTTCTTTGGGACTCTAAAGAAGGAAACTATTTTTTTCTCCCTTAGATCATGTAATGGACAAGTAGTTCTCTTATAAGAATTTTCTTTTTTAATAGATATTTCCAATTCCTTCTACTTCTGCCTGTGTTAACCTGCCTGTTTCATTCAGACACATTTGTGTTTTGAATCTAATACTCAAGGTGCAATTGGCTGTAACTATTGTGTAATACTGCAGATTCATATCCAATTATAACTTTCAAAGAAGACTCACAGTCTAGAGAAGGTCCTCTAAAAGTTGCCTGCAATTGTTTATAAGATTCACATTCACTCACCCTTTGTATATTAATTTAGGAGGAATAATAAAGCAAAATCTACAGCATTAAATATTTTGATAGTTTGAATAAGAAATAACCCCTTATATTCATGTTTGAATACTTGGTCCCAGTTGGTAGAGCTGTTTGGGAAGAATTGTGAGGTGTAAATTTATTGTAGGAGGCAGATTTTGAAGTTTCAAAACCTGAAGTCATTGCCAGGGTGTTCTCTGCCTCTTGCCTGGGGGAAAAGATATGAGTTCTCAGCTGTTCCTGCTGTCATACCCTTGTTCTACAATAATGGAATCAAACATTTTCATTTATAAGTGGCTTTGGCTGTGGTGTTTTATTACAACATCACAAAAGTGACTAAGAAAGAAATTGGTATAAGAGAACAGACTATTGCCCTGATGAACTTAAACATGTATGTTTTGGTTTTGTTTGTTTGTTGTTTAAGAATGTGAAAAAATTTGGTACTTTGAACCAAGAAAGTGGTTCAATACTGTAAGCACAGCATAATGTATAATGGACCATCCTAATAGGAGCTTGGAAGACAGTAGTTCTGAGTGCAATATAGACAATGTAGGTTGATCTCAAGAAGTTTCAGAGAGAATCAATATTATCAATTGTTATACTTTGTCAAAGAATGTGGCTCACCGAACTTGTTCCAAGAACTTCCCTGAGGCTAAGTTAAAAAAGTAATGGACTAATTTCTTTAAAGGAAAATATTTCAAGAAAGCCTAATATTTATTTGCAGCATGATTATTTCTTTATTATGAATAAAGTCTCATTTTTTATCCATGTACCCTCTTGTTCAAACTCCCTTCTCCCTCCCTCCTCTCCCAGTCACTTTCTCTCTTCAGCATGATTATTAATGTTCACTCTTATGCAGGCCTACAACAATATTGGGTAATTGATGCAAAAAGAAATACTAAATGTATAGCTTGAAGAAAAGTTGAAAAGCAGAGAATTTAATATTGGGGACAAGGCTTATGCTGAAGGAGATTAGAAAATTAAAGAGAGGCTTGCTCTAGTAGGAATAAAAGGAGGGATATGGTGAGGGTAAGATAGAACTCAGCTAAGTTTCTGGCTCAACCTGAGACACCAAACTGTATTGACTCCTTCTGGAAGTCCTTACCCTCTCTGAGGAGAGGATGGGGGAGCAGATTAGGGGAGGGTAGAGGGTGACTGGGAAAATGGGAGAGAGGCAGAAGAATGATTGGTATGTAAAAAAAAATCTAAGTAAAATATTAAAGATAAAAACAAAAAGAAAAAAGGAAAAATGTTGAAGGAATCTTCTGCTCCTAAAGAACAACAAACAAAAGCCCTGAAAATGTGACTCAAGGATCCAAGCTCTATTGTGAGTGGGCAGTAGAAGTCAGCAGTGTTTCCTCCTGGTTCTGACATCAGAGTCAAGCAGGATACATACATAAAGAGGTTGTTAAATCTTTAAAACAGCCACTGAGGTGAGACATGTTGCAGGAGAATCCCTGCATAGAAGCTCTAAGAGGCCATTGCAGGAAACTGAAAAAGTGAAGCCTACATTAGGTTGGAGTTAACAAGACCTTAGAGGTGCCAGAGCCACGGGATAGGTGCCAGGGAGAAATACACACTGAGAGTGGATCCTGCCCCACAGAGAAAAGCATCTTTTACCCAGCAAAGCTCTAAAAGAAAAGCCATATAAAACTCTTTGACATCAGACATAGAGCTCCAACATTTGCTAGGTTTCCATGTTGCTTTAGTCCAGTCTTGTCCCACAATGCCCCTTTTCATCTTGTCTGGAATGGTAATGTATAGTCTGTGCTGTTGTCTGTTGGAAGCATATGATTTGGCTTTTGATTTTACAGGAGATTCCAGTTAAGAGATTGCCTGGAGTCTCAAAAGAGACTCTGGACTTTGGATATTTAGACAGTGTTGACACTGAAAATCCATGGGGGACTTTGAACTTGGAATAAATGCATCTTACATTATGATATGACCATGATCCTGTGGGAGACATCCTTAGTTTCATATGTTTAAATACTTGATTCCCAGTTTGTGACACTATAAAAGGACCAGAAGAAAAGCCAAAAGTTATTAAAACATTCTCAGAGATATGCTAGTTCATAATGCACATATTAATCTGAAAAATAAATAATGAATTAAACAAATAACTGTGAAACTTGATGTTTCTCTTTCAAATGTAGTCAAAGTAATGCATCAGACAAAGAAAATTAGTTTTTGGTTTTGGTAAGTTAGTTAGTATTTTTGTTTGTTTGTTTTAGGAGAAACTTTTAAGGACTAGGGAGCAGTCATGGGTCTCAAACAAACACACATTATAAAACCTGTACTTCTGTGTGGTACTTCAGTCTTTTCTCCTAGACTCTTTTGTTTAGCTTGTATTTCTTGAATAGACACAGTGATAAAGAAATGATAGTGAGTTCTGAGAGTATACCTTGGATAGATTTTCAATTCTACAACCAGCACTCCAATACTAGTGAGGATGGTCAATAATTTTATTTCCTCTTAATATACTATTCATTAAAAATAGACTATATATATGAATATATTAGATCACATAGCTATTAGTTATGTATATGTTAACATTATGTTATAAGACATGATTATAATATTAACATTACTAAAACACATAGCCTTACTATATTGCTATAAAGATAATTATTTTATTGATAATATTATATCAATAATACAACAATAATCATGGTATGTGTGGCATAATACAATAGTGCTTAATTTTGTAATAGGAATTATCATAAAATGGATAAGTTAATATAGTTATCATAATTTTATTAGTTAAAATATTCACATAAATACTTTAGAAATATTTATGAAGATATTATATGCATAAATAACATCTGAATGATCAAACAACTGAATTGATTCTCTTAGAGTTATAGTCACTTTGAAAAGAACTCTGTGTAACATCTGACTCAGTCTTGAGGTTGCGGGGAGAAAACTGGATCTGCCAGGAGTTAAGGCTGATCTAAGCAATATTGGGACAGCGGGACCTTGGGACTGCCTGCTGCCTGCCCAGAGAGGGGATGGGAGTTGTGGAGAAGAGAGAATGATGTGGTGGGATGGGGAAGGGACCTTGAATAAGGATATACAAGGTTAAAAAAAACCTAATATATTTATACTTTCAATAAATAAAATTCAATTTAAAAAAAAGAAAGAAATCCTATTCCTGTGGATTCCCTGCTTTTGAGTAAACAGCACTGAATGAGAATGGAAAAAAAAAAAAGAGTAGGACAAAACAGGCAGAAGGAAAAGAGCCCAAGAGAAGGCACAAGAATCAATGACCCAGTTATTCACACATACTCTGGAATCACATAGAAACACTACACTGGAGGGCAGAATATACACACAGAGGACCAGAGCACAGGCACTGTGCATGCTGACCCAGTCTCTGGGAATTCACTTGAGCCTTACACAAGCTGATTTAGAAGGTATTTTAACATTCTTAAACTCAGAAAATATAGCTTACTCCCAAGACCAATGAGTCCAATTAATTTTGCTATAATTTTTGGACACACATTGATGTGTTTTACAAGAACTTCTCATATCTTTGTTATATTTCCATTCATTCTATTAAGGCAAGTATTGTGGCCTTTCTTTGGGTCTCACCTTCACTCTGCAAAGCAGAGTAAAAGCTTGCAGGAAAGGGCTCCATTTCTGTGCTAATGGCATTATTATGAACAAAGACGTCACACTTTCTATCCCTGTATATCCTTATTCATAATCCCTTCCCCCTTCCACCACATCAGGTCATTCTTTCTTCTCCACAAATTCCCATCCCATCCCTGGGCAGTCTGCAGGCAGTCCCATAGTCCCACTGCCCCAATATTGCTTAGTTCAGTCTCCACTCCTGGCAGATGCAGTTTTCTCCCCCCTCCCTCAAGAGTGAGTAAGGTGTTCCTCTAGGTGGAGTGGGATCCAAGGTGTCAGTCCAGGGTGTTTCTGATCCCAAGCTGTTCAGTGGTTGTGGTTTGCAGCTTGGGCATGCTTTGCTTTTTTCTTGTTTGTTTGTTTGTTTAGAGTCCACTAATGAGTGAGTACATCCCCTGCTTATCTTTCTGAGTTTGTGATACCTCACTCTGTAGGATATTCTCCAAATCCATCCATTTGCCTGTAAAATTTAGGATATCATTTTTTCTTACTGCTGAGTAGTACTCCATTGTGTAGATGTACCACAGTTTGTTAATCCATTCTTCAGTTGAGGGACATCTAGGTTGTTTCCAGGTTCTTGATATTACAAATAAGGCTGCTATGGACATAGTTGAGCTAATGCCTTTGGAGTGTGACTGTGCATCTTTAGGGTATACACCCAGAAGTGGTATTGCTGGGTCCAACTCTTATGTAATAGCTTTTGTTTTATTTTATTATATTTTATTTTGTTATACTTTATTATTTTAAAAATCAAGTATTAGAATTTTAATGATAAGGAATATATTTTGACTTTATCTTTTTCAATTTAGAGATTTGTGTGATTTATCAGATCTGTACATGTTATCCAACTGTGTGATTCAATTCAACTCTTTTTTTCCAAGAAAAATATTTTGCATTAAAAGTAGGAGGGGTTGACAGAGGGTAATGTGGGATGAAAATGATAAAAGTACACTGTGTCTATTACAAAGTCATCATAGTAAAAATATGTATTCTGCACAGAGCCCACCACATAAGATATCAATAATGATTATTTCCTTTTATACATAAATTGAAATTTGCTAGAAATAAAGAATCATACATCCATATCAATTGGGATAAATAAATAAAGTATCCAGAGTTTTAAATTCTCCAATAGATCTTGATGTAATGCCATAGTTCTGTAAGACCTCCTTTATATGATCTTTCCTCATAGCATAAAAGTTGCACTGAAGAAAACTGGAAAGTTTCACATAAATTTACTCCTTTAAACTTCAAAGTAAATTTTTGCATGGGAGGACCATTATTTAAAAAATATAAACAAGAAGAGGAAGACAGAGGTATCCTGGAAATGGAGATGATGAAGCCACTGTCACTGAGCAGGTTCACAGGGTGTAGTTTAGTTTAGCCCACCCTGTGCGGTCCACGTCTGATCTAAGTACAGGCACAGGTTTGGGGCGTCTGTTTGCAGATGTAGTTGAATTATCAATCCAAACAGACACACAAACCGGGTCCAATGTCACTTCTCCTCATTATGTTAATAGTTAATACATGCAAATGAAAACACTCTAGCAATTTGATTTCTTTGAAGATAGTTTGCATATTGTCTTAGCCATAATGACTGTACACTTTTCTCAGCCTCCATTTATGCAAGGGGAGTGTAGTTCATTTTTATTAGCTCAAGTTTGTTCTGGCTGCTATTGGAATGTATGAGCATGTTTCTTTTTTACCTTTAGCCTAATTACCATTCAGGTACCATAAGCAGATTTTTCGTGCTATTGGTGTTTTTCTTAATTAAGAAACAAATGAATTCTCCCTAGCCAAAAAAAGAGAGAGCAACAAAATAAGATGCCAGGGGCTGATGTTCTATTTCTTAATTGAAACAATTCTATTGTTTGTTGTCAGCAGTGAGGGGCAGAGGTGTCATATGTGTAAAATGTTAATAGCACAAAAAGTAACATAAAACTACTTTTAAAAAATAAAGAGAGGATACAAAAAAGTTGTAATGTTGTAAGAGCTTATGGAGTACTACTCAGCAGTAAGAAAAAATGATACCCTAAAATTTGCAGGCAAATGGATAGATTTGGATAATATCCTCCTGAGCGAGGTATCACAAACCCAGAAAGATAAGCAGAGAATGTACTCACTCATTAGTGGACTCTAAACAAAAAAGCAAAAAGCAAGGTATGTCCAAGCTGCAAACCACAAACACTGAACAGCTTGGGATCTGAAACACCTTCGACCAGCACCTTGGATCCCATTCCCTCCAGAGGAACACCTGACCCAGTCTTGATGTTGGGATGAGGAAAGCAGATCTGCCAGGAGTGGATGTTGAACTGAGCAATATTGGGACATTGGGACCTCCTGCCCTTGCAGGAGAGGAGATAAAGTAGAGAAGAGAGAGTGACTGGAAGGGTTGGGAGGGGGAAAGGAGTTTGAACAAGGATATACATGGATAAAAAATATGACTTTATTCATAATTTTAAAAAGAAAAATAAATAAATAAAAGAAAACACAGATTTTTATCCACATACTAGTTACGGCAATAACAAAGTAGCTTTTTCTACAAATCCTTCACACCAAGAAAACTCTTCTCCTGCTACCCTGAATGAAATTTCAAGCTTCTCCCCATACAGCCATCATCCCCCGAAGAGCCCTTAAAATAAGACGTGTATAACTTTGGAGACAAAGCTTCCATTGCTTCCTCTAGGGTGAGGAAGACTTCAAGGAAACAAGGGTCTCTGAGGACACTGAGTCTTCACTCACCTGTGACATTGGTACCAGTGACATTTCCCTAGACTACTGAGTGCCATGAATGCAACATGCTTTTCTCATTATTCAAAGCTGTGGACAGACATCCATTGATTTTGGAATTCCACTCTTCTCTCAGCCTACATGAAACACCCTGAGAAGTTACATAGAGTTTTAAAACAAAAGTCCATTAATGTACTTTAAATAAAATAATAAATATAAACAAAACCACCATATATGTAGCTATGTATTTGTAACAAGAAAACATTATAAAACTTGCTACTTATGTATAAATTTCTGAGTTCTTACTGCTATTAGTAAGCTCATATTTGCTGATTTTTAGTTGTACCAGTCAAGTTTAGGATGTATCTAAGTCAAACATAGTCAAAGTAAGAAAATACACATAATGATTCTCATATAGTCTCTTCCTATGTAGAGAGAAAGGATCCTAACAAATATACTATGTCATAAATATCAGTATGGAGAGTGATAAATAGGGATGCTTTATTTTTAATTTTTTAACTTGCTTTTTAGATTATAATATATACATCATTTTCTCTTAACTTCCTATAAACTCTTCATGATTCTTTTAAATGCTGATCAATCAAAATTTGAGGATTCATATTTCTACAAAAGTCCTAAGAAAAATCTTACAACATTTAATACATTCACAAAATTTGAGATTGTATGCAACAATAAAAGGATCAATCAATCTGATTGGGTTTTTTTTTCATTTTATTTCTTTAAAAATAAAAAAAATAAAACTTGTGAATGTTGACAAGAGGAAGTTTTTTACATCAGTGTCCTTGGTGTGCTATATTATCAGAGAATTGACTTGGTCCACCAAATAAGGTCACTTACACATACATAAAGTGTGTTGTGGTATGTTGAAATGTTTTTTGAAATTGAGCCTTTGAAATAAGGCTCAAGGACAATCTGTTTTATTATCTCCCTTGAATTTCCATTAAACTGAGAAAGAGAAAGAACAGGGGAGAATTTTTTAAGTGTTGAGATTTACTAACAAGTTCTACAACTTGTAAATGTAGAGTACAACAAACAGAACATTCCTTGAGTGTTCCTGGAAACCCAAGAAACTGTAGTACTTTTTTCAAATTCTTCAAAAGACTGAAGATGCTCATTATCAATCTTAAGCCAGTAGCGAAGGTTCAGAAATCAGTCTTCCCTTGCCCTGCAGCTGTGTAAAGCTGTGGCTGTCTCCCTGCCCCCAGCCTTCAACTTGCTAACATAGTGTCCCTGCCAAATTCTTGGCACTGGAAGTGAGGGGGAAGAGGCCATACCATAATGTGTTGATAATGAGGAGATAGAAATAGCAAACCAGCTGTATTGTCCTAATAAAGTATGTCTGGGATTTAGAGACACAACAACTATGTGTTCAGGTCATCCAAATGCATTTCAACCAACTGGTCCCTTTGATGACCTTTTCAGATACTACTAAAATACACTCGGTATATAAAGTTCAGTACTGGCTACAAAGGCAGAACAGAGAAAAATCTCACCACTACCTTTTCTTATAACAACCACTATACCCAAGGTTCCTAGAGTATCGGTGTTAATACAATAATTTATTATTTAATAGCAATAAATTAAACAGTGTAACCTGCAACAGATTTTATACGTTATACAAACACTGCTTTACTGCTATATATTTTCCATGGGCATATATTCACTTTGCTGTCAATTATTTTTTTTGCAGAATACCTCACTCAAATTCAAAATATTTTCCTTTTTGTCAGTAAACTGTTTATTATTCTTAAAAATGTGTTAAGGTTGTCTGGGGAAAATCATTGAAATATTTTCTTGGCAAGAACTAAACAATAAAATTGACTGCAACTAGAAGACATTATTAAAACACTCTTTTTGTTAAAAAAAGGAAAACTGGGTAATTTTACCATTATATTTCAGATACCTGGGATATTTACTATCATTGGAAGATAATCTCTTACCATGGAGTCAACTTTTAAAAATGCTAATAATAAAGAAAAGTTGTAGTTATGATTTCTGACACTGTTCTAAAATCTTTCATTACATTCATTTATTTAATACTCTTAGCTCCATTGCACAGATCCTCTAACATCTTACTTTACAAATGGGGAAAACTAAGTCATTGAGTAAATCACTTCCTCTAGTGTAAGCAGGAAGCAGCTGGGGTTTGAATTCCAATTCAGAAACTAATAGCATACCACCTGCATTAGAGCACGATTTTATAAGTCAGTCGTCTTCAAAATGAGAACATCTATCACATGACTTTGAGAAGTATCCCAGGAAATACAGTCTCACAGACAACTATTTTTTTGGGGGGGGGGGATAAAAGTTAATACACAAGTTGACTCAAGCCCTTTTTTTCTTTTTTTTTCTTTTTTTTTCTTTTTTTTTTTTCTTTTTTAAACTTTATTTATTTATTTGCCTTGGTGTTTGCCTGGAACTGGAACTACAGACAGCTGTTAGCTGCCATGTGGGTGCTGGGAATCGAACCCGGGTCCTCTGGAAGAGCAGACGGTGCTCTTAACCGCTGAGCCATCTCTCCAGCCCCCGCCCTTTTTTTCAAGAAGAGTAAGTGTAAAGTCATTTTTTTAGAATCATCAGAGCTCAGGGCTTATAGAATTCCAAGAATGGCTAAAGAGAGGTAGCACATCATCAGAATTGTTGCCACCCAATTCTGAATATGAATTCTAGTAGCAATAATAACTATGAGGACTACTCACCCCAGATATTTAGTGCAATAATGTGGGCCTTGCCATTTTAACCAGATTATCTTCAATAAAATAACCTGTGAGGGCTATCAGTGCGTCTGTATGAATTTATTTTTAGTACTAACCACTAACTTTTATCATCAAGAAAACCACTTGAAGCTTTTAACAGTTGATGGCTGGTACATCAGCAGGACACACAGGAGCCAAAATTCTTGAGAGCAGACATATCTCAAGCAATCAACTCATTTCTCTCCAAATTGTACCCTATGTGCATAAAGTCATCACGGAGTGCCAATTGCTACTTAGAAATAAGTACATATTTCCATCTATGTATATTAAACCTGTGGCTATCAGGTCCTGTGCTTCCCAGAACAGCTATGAACGTAGTCAACACAAAATATAAACTGATTTAAAACATTTGGAGAGTCTCCTGTGTGCTGTATTTGTAATTCAGTTGCATAGTGTCCAAGCATGAAATTGGTAAATGACAATATGGTGTCACAATAACAAAATATTGCAGCAGGCACATGGAGAGGCTCTCACAAAGTTACACAGTAAATTATAATAAAGTCTACACTGTTATGTGGATTGTTTAGGGTCTGTTGAAATAAACTGAAAACTAAACAAAGGATTCTCTGGTTATCTGTGTTAAAAAAAAAAAAGTTGCAAAATGGTATAAGCCCTTAACATATAGACTCAGCAAGGTGCATTCACCTTTCCAGGTTCTAAGTTTTATCAGTTGAGAGAAATAAATACTTGGAAAAGTTCTAAAGTTATAATATTGTTACTTGTATCCTGTGTCATTAATTATTTGACAAATCACCATATTTAAATCTCTTTGCCCTCAGTCATAGTTACCAGAGGATCCTCATGGTGGCACTTGTGAATTTCTAGCTTTTTATTTTCTTTAGGATATCAATGTCTGGTGCCATTGAAGTCCTGCATTTGAACATCCACATAGACCAAGCACTGGTTCATTTCCGGCTTCTGCTGCCATGACATCCCGCAAGGATTCATGTGAGAGCTTGGGAGATGTTCAAGGATACAAAATCCATTCTAAGGTGCAAATTCAAAATAATCTTTCAAAAAGAGCATCATGTTTGGCCTGAACTAGGCTATGTCTGCTTATAATCATAGGAATAAACATGAAAAGCATTATAGAATCACTTGGCAGTAAAACTTTAGATTTTGGTGAGAGAATGATGCTTTGGGACAAAGCAGAACAAATTTTCTGAAGTCAGAAAAGCAACACCATAGAAATGAACTTGTCTTTGTGAAATAAGGCCTAGAGCACTACATGTGATTTTTAAGAATAAATCTTTTATCTAAAACATAACGATCATATACTATTAATCTGAGGTTAATTACATAACCATGACCTATGCTGAGAGTAGAGGAATGCTATACATTTAAAGGGAATGTATTTCAAATCTTTTTCACTGTGTTATTTCCTTTTCTAAAGTAAAAGAATTTAATCTCCACTGAGTACCCACTTTTGCTATATTCACACAGAAGCTTAATAAGAACTAGACTAAAATTGTCATTATAGCTGTTTCCTCCTCCCTATGTTAATATCTGAATTAGATAGAGCTTGAATCAATTCTTTCTCTTTTTCTTTTCAACTCTAGGCAGCATCTCTTTCCTCTCAACTCCACAGCCAATGAGTTATTTAAAACTAAGTTGTCCTGGCAATAGATGCTCATTTTCTTCCCTAAGACTTTAATGCCAATAATAAGAATTAATACCAGCACAACTAATGGTACAAAAATAATATACATACTTTCCAATATGTGCCTCTTACCTTTCTTGTTGGTATTAATCTGTAACTGTACAAAACTATAATAAATTTTAAAACTAAATATTAACAACATGCAGTGGAAAACTATGTACTCTTTCATACACACTCTAATACTTAAAGATAAATATCAATAATTTATTGCACATTTTTACAGAATTATTTATGAAAACATAAACACATATTTGCCTATCTACTCATACTTTATTATCTTCAGTACAAATATTTTTATTTTTAATTTATGTATCTTGAAAAGATTCCCATATCATCATAGATGCAACTCTCTGATTTTCACAGTACATGCAAAAGATGATGGGTTATTTAGCTCATTCCCTATTAATAGATCTTAAAATCATTTATAAGTTTATATTGTTATAAACCATGAGGTAATGAACATATATGTGTAGGTATCTATAGAATATATGGAATTTCTATGTCAAAGAGATATTACAGTTTTCATTTATATCAACTTTTCTATAATGTTCCAATGTTCCATTGAGGATGTAACAACCAGTGATCCCATTATCTAGCATTTGTCCTATTTGCTCTTGTAAACGTCTTCTTCTCAATACTTGATTATAAAAACTAGGCTAATGCATATAAATGAATGGAAAGCTGCTAGCAAAGACAATCTCATGAGTTAAGCACAAACAGATTCAATTAAAAAGATACCACTCTGTTCATCTGTTTTTGTGTGTGTTGGCCTAGCCTCAATAAAATATTCATATCAAACTACTGAAGGCAGGGTGATTATTGTAGACATCAGCTATGGTGCAGTTATTAAGGCTGTGTTTAAAAGTTAGACCATAGCACAAAAGGTCTAAAGTTGAATTTGAGATAACAATAATTGTTAAATTTAACAAAATGGAAGTTAACTGAAGCTTACTGTCAACTCACAAGACCCTTGTTCCCTACTATTTAAAAACTATAATTTAGTTAGGTGATGAGATTATCAAGCAAACTTAATACATTGTAATCAGACTCATTTAAATTTGCAATGCCCATCAATTACTGAAAAGGTGAATACAAATTTCCTAACACGCATAGAAATTTCTTTGAAACACAAATCAGCTCTCTAGATAGCTATATTCTTTTTTTGCATTGGTTACTCAATGAATCTTGACAATGTGCTTAGTAATAAGTTTTCTGCTCTTGATCAAGATATAATTTGTTTTAGGTATTACTAAATGTGAGTGATGGTTAATCTTCATGATCAGCTTGACTTAAGTTAGAATCTCTATGGAAACACTTTTGGGTCTGTTTGTGAGGAGGTTCTCTAAACATTTAAAAGAGAAAGGAAGATACAGTTTGAATGTGAACAGTATCAACCTGCATTCAGTCCCAGATTCAACAGAAGGAAAAGCAAGCTGAACACTAGCCTTCAGTTGTCTCTGTTTCCAGACTGTGGATGCAGTGATGCAGTTACTTGATGCTGATGCTTTCCTCTGCCATATCATGTAGATTTGTATGCTCAAACTTTGAGCTAAAAATAGTTTTTCTTCTTGAAACTGCTCTCTTGTGTTTTTTGACCCAGGAATAAGAGTAACTAATGGTTACTAAGAAGTAACTAATATTATAATCTCTCTCTCTCTGTGTGTGTGTGTGGAGTAATAGCCTAAAGGACATATGGAGGAGGAAAACCATTATAGAAGACAAAAGAGCCCATTCATTGCAGTTAACTCATGACATGAGAAGCATGTGACTAGAAACTAGACATAGAAAATATAAAATCTAAGGAAGGAATGTTCCAAAAGTTAAGCATCTCAGCAGACTCAAGAAACATAAGACCTCTAAGAGTATAATGTCCTGATGTTGTTCATACACACAAAGGAGGGAATTGCATAAAGCAATGGTACTTTATGTGTTGAAGAAGTAAGCTGTAAGGACAGATCACAGAGAATATAATAGGCTATGATTAAAAGTCTAAATAGTTATTTCAGAGAATATTGGAAAGTTAAAGCCTCAAGGTGGTATAACTAAAAGCTTTTCTTAAAAAAAATACAAATTTTGTTATTTAAGGTAAGATTATCTCTACCCCATAAGACTGCAATAAAAATGTAGCGACTAAAATACAGATTCCTACACACAGAAATCATTTAGAATAATTTTAAAGTTTTGAAACCTATTGAGAATATCATGAAAAAGTCTTCCTTACAAAATTCTTCTATATATAAATGTTTTATAAAATGTTCAGAAAAGATTCAGAAGCTCTTCAAAGCCAATGGGTGCAAGGAAAATATTTCTCTATTTATTACATAAAAAGAAATCATTATTTCATATAGTGAAAGTAATGTACTGTTTCAGTCTCTACAATACATAGATTATTCACCAGTAAAAAAGATACCAGAGCTGACTAGTATTTAAAAAAAATCAACCCTGAGATCTGACTTAGCAACATCTTATAACTAAATGTCACTATTTTTCTTCAAATTTGAGGAGCAAGTAATAGCAAAGTGAATTTCTGAATATTTCCCTGGCACTCTCAAACTCTTCCTTGGAATGGACTTTCCAAAGCTGTAGGACTAATCATGAAATTCCAGTCTGTGCAGCCTTTTAAACCTAGCCTTCCACAAAATACCAGCTGATGATAAATTTGAAAGCTGTTAATATAATCCTTTATTTCCACTTTGTACTGTATACTAGATATAATTGGCCATACTTTTGTGCACATGTAGTTTTGTTTTACAGTTTCATACAAATATTATCTAGAAACTTTGTTCCAACTTGTGTAACCACCAATACACAAGCAAAATGCTGCACTTTGATACATGGCATCTAACAGCTGCCACACCACTAGTATTTGAGATTTATTTTGACTTCATAAATATTAAAAAATAATCTGTTTTTTAGTTTGCATAGAACATGACACAATAATTTTCTCCTTTGACAAATTGAATTTTCTTTAGTATATAAGTAACAATTTCAAAATGCTAATTTGAAATTTGGTACATGCATAAATGTTACATATTACAGGTAATATATATATATATATATGTGTAAAATTTATACTATAAAACTCAGAATGATATAAAAGCAAAAGCTGATAAAAAGATGAAAGACACAAAATCTATGTTAGTAAATGTTTGTACATAGAAAAACAGGCCAAGGAACTTTGAAGATTTTATTATTCAAAGACATACTATAAAAAGAAAATTTCATTTTAATCATACTGCTTTAAATACATCATTGTAACCCTATAGCCGAGAAATGTATCACAGACTGATGTAGAGATCAAATTCAGACAATCTACTTCTGTTCTCCTGATCCTAATGGAGGAGTAAACACACCAACTATTAATAGCCACCACAAAGAACCAATATCACAAGACATCCACCAGCAATGTGACCCTCACAGCAAAACCACTAAAGCTCAAAACATCTTTTCTACGTAAGGTTTTACATATCTATAAGAGTTTTAGTTACCTTTTGTGAATATTAATGCATATTTTGCATGATGCATTAATGAGCACTACATGTGAATAATAGTGTGTGTATGTATATAGATTGATGATAGGTAGATGGATGGGTAGACAGATGGATAAATAGACAGCAGATAGATAGATGATAGATAGATAGATAGATAGATAGATAGATAGATAGATGGATGATAGATAGATATTGATTCATAGGTTATTTTGTTTTACACAAATGTATTTAGAAAAAAGTGAGTCATTTT
Organism: Sigmodon hispidus; assembly: GCA_004025045.1. Lineage (NCBI taxonomy): Eukaryota > Metazoa > Chordata > Mammalia > Rodentia > Cricetidae > Sigmodon > Sigmodon hispidus. The sequence goes on from PVIH01000050.1 coordinate 553,676, forward strand.
CTTATAAAAAACATTTTTGGAAGTATTGTTATCCACAACTGACAGGAGCTTCAAAGTTCACCTTGGATGATAATGAATGGGGAAAACCACTTCAAGTTTGGAAGAATTTGCTTCCATGTCCTGTCAGCAATGCAATACCTTCTGAAATTCACCACCCTGCTCTTCATCTCTCTGTATTAGCTGAGACACAATTGTTTCTTGGAAATCTAACCCTGATACATCAGAGAGAAAGGGGTTCACTGTAAAGATTTCTATCCTACACTTAATTCAGATCCCAAATATGGGAATTCCAGTTCTGAAACAGGTATCAATATTCATTACTATCACTGGAAAATACTTATTTCAGAACTAGTTATTATGACTTTCTCCCTTCCTTCCTCTCTCCTTTCCTTCCTTCTTTTCAAAAAAAAAAGAAAATATATATAACCCTATTGCTTACTCTCAAGCCTACAAGTTCTGTAATATAAACTACAAGCCCCTTAGTAACACAAACATTGGCTAATTCATATATTTTGTAAACAATATTCATATGTGTCAAAATGTATTTCTGTGATTAAAACACAAGTTAACATTTTAATAATCCTATCATCAATAGGACTAAACTACATTTTTAAAAAGTCATTAACTGTATACAAAGTTCCTCAAACATGCCACCTAAGTTTTTTTTCAAACTCTGATATGTCTGTGTTGTACAGCAGAATGTTTTTAACCTAAGCTTTACACAATGTATAACAGGAAGCACCTGGACAAACTTGCAAACCTAGCTTACTTTATACAGTAATTTTTCTCCAAAGAATCCCGTACTTCTTCAGAAATTATTCAAATATTTAATTTAGCCAATTTTTGTGCTTTGGTATTTGTAACACCTTAACTAAAATTAAAATTAAGTGAAGTATATATAATATTACATATTATAAAGCATATGAGATATAGAATGCCAAATAAACAAATGCCCTTGTCCTTCACAATGGTAACGACATAAAAATGACACATCTCATAGAGAAAAGGAATAGTCAGACATTTCTCTTGGTAGACTGAATCTCCATGCCTTTAAAATGACTATCAAATATTAGGAACTAGGCCTCAAAGGAAAAGAATAAACTATTAATACTGTCCCACCTTGTGGGAGCTCGACATTACTTGACACTACACAGAAACCGACCTTTTTGTCCTTCAGGCCAGCCTACTGGGCCTCATCTTCTATCTCAGAAGCCAAATCATCTGATCCCAAACTAACTGTCAACTGCCTGTGATGGTGGGGAAGCCAGACATCAATCAATCAGGTTTTATCAGACGTTCTCGTCGTTCCCTGTTGCGCTCATCTTATCATCTGACCCAGTTGTAGCCCTGACTTCAGAAGCTTAAGCAACTTGATGACAAAATATGTGCCTGCTTGTCCGAGATGCACATTGTTAAGGAGTGGGTGATATTTTTAGCATCAATGCAATATATTTGCAAATGAACTCTTGCATATTTCAGATGTACACAAACCTAAGATGGTTAGTCTCTCCTACACACAGAGCCTACTTGCCTGTGAAAGACTCAATATTTCCAAAACATACAAGGGTACTTACATACAAGAGAACCATGACAAGTAAATAGGCTGCTTTTTACATGAAGTAGAGAGGATACAACAACAATAATGAGAACTGGAAAATGACATTCCAAGAAGAGAAGAATGACAAACGATTACAACATGAAGTCATGAACACAATGTTGCCCCAAACAAGTGAAATAAATTCAGTAAAATTAAAAGGCTTTGCATCTACTTGTATTGGCAGTGTCCTAGAGAGGGAAAAAAACATGTTCCAACTTTGAAGGCTATTGCCAAATCTTTGTTAACTGATCCACGATGTAGTGACCTGTCACAGAATTTAGTCCCATAAATAAACTAGTTAAGAAAGTGAAATCATTACAGTTCAGCACTTTAAATTGCAGAATTCAAAGTGATTATCTGTGTCATAAAGGCAGAACATGCATCTATTTCATGTAGATCTGTGCCTTAGCACATGTACCTTACTTCTTGCTTAACTTTATTTTTGTTATTTGTTTTTCTTTTGGGGGAAAACAATTACTTAAACTTTAATTTTTTAGTAACTTAAAACAATAATCGTTATGATAAAAGAAAAGACTTCTATCAATAACCAATGTCTTTCATCCATCACTGGCATATATTCACTAAACAATAACCTATATTAAGCTATTTAAAAATAGTATAAAATTTATCTACAGAATTAAGTCTCATAATCACATATCTTATCATGTAGTTATGGGTGGCATCACACCACAAAGTAATGCATGATGTATTTGGTATGAACAAAAATTATGCACCATGGAAACATTTTGTAAGTCAGAAATGTATCATATCAAAGGAGTCCCAGTAAAATTATATGTTTAAGTTAAACTGTATATTTTTCTTAATTGCAAGTGCCTTTGGATTTTACAATCTTATGTTTATTTATTTATAAGAGACATGCGTAGAGGTCAGGAGTCAACCTGCAAGAGTTGGCTCCCTGTTCCATGATGTGTATTTCAGAGATCAAGCTTCATCCCTCAGGCATACTGGCAAACATTTTCAGCCATCTTGCCATCCTGACTTTGGATTTCTTAGCACACAGTAAGAAAGAATTCTTATCACCCACAACATTTTTACATTTTGAATTTATTACATGGAAAACTAAACAGATTTCCAGTGGCAATCTGGAAAGAATTTCTTCTGCACCAACGTAAAAGCTTCAAAAGACACATATAAAATGATTCTTAACCAACAGATGTGGTTGAGTTAACCCTCAGCATGTGCAGAAATAAAGCCTTTAACTATCATGACTGAGGTCTGAGATGAGATTTCATCTCCAAAAATGATTGATCTATGACACAAATTTCATGATTAAGTTATGAGGAAGATATTTGAATTGGATTGTATCATAAGGCTAAATAAAGCCACTTTCCAAATTACATAAATGCATCTACTGAGCAAGGGAAACATGAACAATATCGAAAGCAGCGAGTGACTACTTACAATTAGTAGGTAGTTGGTATCCCAATCCTTTCTGAAAGTTAGTTACCTTAGCTGCTGTCTGCATGAATGTAGGGGTGTGACCTTAGCTACTGTCTGCATAAACAAAGGGGTGTTGAGGTCTCTTTTGAACTCAAACACTTGTCGCTTATGGATTTTTAACCTTCAGTTCTCCAGATCACTTCAAGACATTGCTCCATAAGAAAAATACACATCCTCCATCAAGAATATACTATTAAGAAGCACAAAGTATGAAAGTTTAAAAAAAGTTCCAGAATAATAGGAAATAAGGCATGAATATTTGCTCCCAACTCTGATTGTGAATTTATTCATAATTTAAGTTTAAAGACTTTGGCAAGTCAAGGGACAAACAATTTTAGAGATTATTAATGAAAATCTGCCAATTAATTTCTGTTTATAAAGTCTTTTATATGCAATACTATATAGATGTAAATCTATAGTAGTAAATTTTCTTTAAAAAAGCCAATTTTAAAATAATTTTATATTCATTTGAAAAAAATGAAAATACACCTTTTAATGGCCTTCCCAAAATCTAGGTACATGTTACAGCTTTTGTATGGACTATGTAGATATATATTTGCAGTAACCTGTGTGCATAGGTTTTACATCACAACTATCTGTGAGATGTCAGTTGTAAATTTCACATTACCAAGAGCAAACATCAAGTTAAAATCATTCAACATCTTCCTACTGCTTAATGAGGGAACACCTTCACAAATAAAAGTAGTTAGTTGCTGGCAAAATATAAGATGAAACAAAGGTTTTTTTTACATTGAACATTATGTTAGTACTAACATTGCCTCTTTTTATATACATGGGATGTTAGCAGACTACTAAATAAAAGTAGAATTATCTTATAAGCTATTGGAAGAGTATGGACTTTAAGTTTTGTGTGAACAATATCGGGGATGATTAATAATGTAGTACAGTTTGTAGCTACATAGCCTTCAAACTTTCATTGTAAAATCGTTATAGGATTCATATATAATATTCCTATGTACACAGAGGTAAAAAAATTTAGTGCCTGAATACCACATCTCAGGGTAGGATTTATAATCTGAGGTCTTTTCTCTGAATTTACTTTTTCTAAATATAAATCAACAATGATCAGACTTTTGTCAAAATGCTCATTGTAAATTATCAACATAACCCAGGATTATTAACAAACTTGCATGCATTTTATTTCACAGTCTTAGAAACCTATGGTTCTCTTTAATCTTTGCAAATATTTTTAAAGATACTAATCCTTTCAGTTCACTATTTAGAGTTTTCTTTAATAAGAATGAAACATTTGTTAATATTAAAACATTTCCAGATCAATCCTTTCTCTGACTTGAAAACTCACAGCAAAACTCTCTTGCCTTAGACCCAGGCCACATTATCTCACACTACTTATGAGGTCAGCTGGTCCTTGATACTGTTGTGTTATGGTGGCATTATATTAAGGGCAGAAAGGCAGGGATGAAGAGGATATAGTAACCGCCTTTTGTTTTAACATATGAAATCTTGACTCAGGCTCATTTTACCTAAGAATTTCCATATATTCATTTTTAAAGTATTTCTCAAAGACACATATTTCTAAAGCTTTCAGTGATCCAGAATACACAAGCTTCTACCTTTTGTCACCACAAACAGACAGGCTGACAGTAGTGGTATAAGACCCTCTCAGGCGAGCCTCTCGGCATTAATATTTAAATCTTACCTATCCCTTGTGATTGGAATTCAGCCTCTACTCGCAAACAAAAACTAAATCAATGTTCTTAGAGTTCAAACTAGATCCCTAAACAGTTTGCCACTCTCTATGCACTGATAAGATAAACTTTCTTTGACCCAAGAGATGAAGTTGCCATGACGATCAGAGAGTCCACTTTCTATATTGATATTTTGCTGATGTAACAACAAATAGAACCAGATCCTAGTGCCGATAATGGTGATTAATTAATACTAATATTGATCCCTACAAGCAAGAGACAAGGCTATTAACTTGAAGCCTGAAAAGTCAATTGTTACCTGTGGCAGAGATACTAGGAGCTGATTTGAAAGCATAATAAACAAATGTGCTATCTTTATGCTAATACCTTTAAAGGGAGAGTTCTTTCCAGAATTCTAAATATTGCTATAGCTGAGATTATTAATTTAATTACATTTCAGATCTAAATATACAAACTATGCATATTTTCATGGATAATCTATGATGGAGGCACTGTTCCTGACTACTGAATCTGGAGAGTTTTGCTACTATTTATTTGCTGAGAAAGTGAAGTGATAATTTTGCAAAGTGACCAGCTTTGAATTAGTCTGAGTTTCAAAAAACATCAGCTGTATTCTGAAATATCACACTAGCCCTGTGGAATTGAGAAAGCAGTAATCTGTCTACAGGAATATACCTGGCAGACTATGGATCCCAAAGTTTACAAATCTACCTATGCTGTTAAACAATCAAAGGTAGTATTTAAAAAGGAAACTTATGTTAAAAATATTTATCTTCATATCAGCTTAATGTTAGATCTTTTTTTCACACTAATTAACCAAACACCAAAAAAAACATTTAAATGGAATGACAAACAAAACAAAAACAAACAAACAAAAATCTTGTCACATTAAGATTTTATAGGACAAGGAATTCCAAGGTGAGTCAAAGCAGTGGTGGATATGAAAAAATTTTAAATAATAATAATAAAAGATTTTACAGGAAAGTTTAGTTCATTCAGGGTTGCATTTGCTTGAATTTTAAAAATAAAGCACAAAATTACAAAGTAAAAACTAATTAAGTAATTAATTTTCTGATTTAATGTCTGAAAATGTTCCATATTTAAATAAGAATGTGATTAAAATGCAAACGCCAATCAATGTTGATTTGTCTTGCTTGTATAGAAGAGGAAAATCCCTGATATAAGAAATTCACCTCTTTACCCCCCCAAAACTCTCTTCGTTTAATACATTAGGTTCAATATTGTTGCCAAACTTTTTCCACTGACAATATCTACAAAAAGAAATAGTTGATTGAAGTTATAGTTCTTTTTTTTAGACCATCTGAAGGATGGGAGATTATACCTTACAGTTCTCAACTAGGCTAAGCAGAATGATGAGAAAGGCCTTGTATAACTCAAAACCAGGACTTGTCACCTTAACTCATATAAAAAGTTGACCTAATGTACACAAGTACTGGATCTTGATAGATAGACATTTACTAGACAGTTTATATTATTGATAGATGTTTAGTTCTCCTACACTTACATGAAAGTAAAGCGATTTGTACATCTTTGCATTAGTCTTTAATATGTAATAAAATTTTAAGTTAGCATGATTTATATTTAGGAGTAAATTATCTACACATTAATTGTTCATATTCGAATGCCACCAGTTTTATAACACATGGAGAGTCGCATAGTATTTTTCTATGTCTATAGTCCGAAGCAAAATAAGTAAAAATTTAATTTCCCAAGACATATTGGTAACATTTACATCCAAATGGACACTGATCACATAAGCGGATGACTCCTTCGGAAGTTCAGAAATGCTTATACTTGCTACTGAACAAATACAACCATATAGTTCTTAAACTCACAATTTGCAATATACAGAAAATTAAAATTTTTATTTTCTTAAAAGTTGTTGTACATAACAATAAACACCATTGATTTTTTGACATCATTATTTTACAAATGAATTACTTTGAAAGTGATCAAAAGTGGAAAATGAATGCAGTGATCTGGTATCTACAAGTCACAAATCCCAATTTTAGTCCCTAACAGTTTGCAGTAACCAGAAATAATCTGTGTGGTTTGTATTTGCATTGTTGATTTTATTGAACTGTAAAAACCTGACTTCATGATTAATGATGTTAATCATCTTTTATACATAAACTTTATCATATTCTCATATACTTTACTTCTCAAGTATCAGTATTACTTAATGTTAAAATTGGTTGATGTTAAGTCTACTAAATAATTATTCTAATACTTTCTAAAATGTATACAAATTGATATTTTTGCAAATATAAAGATGAATGAATTAATTTTAAGTTATCTTACAAACAATGGGTATCACCCTGTTTTACTGATAAAGCTACTAATATTACAATTGAATACACATATAGGAATTCCTGTACTTAATGGCTGATATAAACACAGGTTTTCAAAAGTGCTTCTTAGTCAACTATGAAGTTAAATTCCTTACAGGAGAGGTATTATAAACAAAATAAACACACTGTATTTAATGTTGCATTTAATTATCTTCAAAATTATTAGAATGAGTAATTTATTTCCAAACAAACCTGTCTTCCCATTTGGGAGGTAGAAGACTCCACTATTTGTGAAAGGGATCAGTGTGCTTTAAAAGAGCATAGCAGTCCTCAATTCCTTTTAAAATAATGTTGAGAATGCAGGTAATTTTAGGACTGAACAATAATAAAGCACTAAGAATCCTATAGTAAAATAGTAAAAATAAAATATCCCCTTCTCTCACATATCATAAATTCAAATTTCTAAAAGTGCTTCTTCTAGTGTTTTCCAATCACTAATATTAAATAACTTAATTCATAGCATCTAATAGTTAAAAATAATCATTTTAGAAATAAAACACTGATATCACCAACACATCCATAAAATAACATATACCATTAAAATTCCAATGTGCTACTTGGAGATTCATACGGTGTAAAATTGTTTGAATAACATCTCAAATATAAAAACTGTCTTTTAGTCAATGTGTCCATCTTCCAAAATCTTCAAAATCCTCTTTAAATAATGGTTACAATATTACTCATAATGTGGGCATTTCATTTTCAGGCTACCTGTTAGTTCCTAAAATCTGAATTTACTTTTTTTTTCTTAAAAAAAAAAAAAAAAAGGCATTCTGCCTCTTAATTCAGTCTTTCTTTCTACTTCATCCCAAATGATTGGAGCTGAGCATGTCTGGACCTGCACACTTATGTCTTCCTGGCTCAACAAAACTAAGCCATCTAAAAAGTTTATAAACTGCAGGGGTACAAAGAGGAGTGTCTTTTATTAATTTTAAATGAAAACAAAGTATTTGAATTGCTTGCCTTTTTCTTTTCAACCTCTCTCTGCATTAGCTACCAAGGAGCAGATGATGGATGTGTGTGTGTGTGTGTGTGTGTGTGTGTGTGTGAATGTATATGTATGCATATATATATATGAATGTATGTATGTATATATATGAATGCATATGTGTATATATATGAATGTATATATGTATGCATGAATCTGTATGATGTCCATCTTTACCTGAACCCATAACTAAGACACTTAAGCAAGACTGAAGTTGGAAACATATCAGGCAGTAAGCAAATAACTAGAGACAACGGCTTGAAGAAGAAAACCACAATAAAACTGCACACACAACACGTTTACTACCCATAAAGAGATGCTTTGGTAAAAGAAAAAAAAATCATCATTTCTGTCATAAATTTTGCAGTGAAGCCCCAGAATGGAGAACAATCTGGGCAATTTATTGGCATATTGGCAGGAGGTGATAAGGCTAAGAACAACAGTGAGCAGCTGTGTGAGGAGATGGTCTGATAGCATGATATGGCTTCCACACCAAGCACCTCCTGTCCTATCAGAGCTTTTTATCAATCCCGGATTACAATAATAGCTTATGAGAGAAAGCTTCTGAGAGGAAGGCAGAAAATATAGTCTTGGAATAGCAAAAAAAAAAAAATCTGAATTTTGGGACAAAACATGGGGGCAAAATACATAATTTATCACTGTATTATCAGGAAATCCAGGCAGTCTAATCAAGGGGCACTGAGTGACTATTTTTTGCCTTATCATCCAAAGTGGTGGAAACGGAGAAGGAATTATCAGGCTTCTGCAGATTGCTGGGCTGGAATTTTAATGGTAATAATCGGGTTTCTGATGGTATATCTTCTCCGCTTATCTTTCCCATTATCTCCTCTTATCTGGCCAGTCATCATAGCAAATTAATGGTGCTCTTTCAGCGTCGCCTTTTTATCGCTGCCCGGAGAGCACTCAAGGGGAAAGAATAAGCAAAATATTAAAATACTGCATAAATCACAATTTTAGATAGCAAGGAACTGTATGCAGTAAAAGAAAAAAAAAAACCCTCTGTACCCAACAACCTTTTTGTCCTTTAAATTGACTGTCTTCAGAGTTTCTGCTATAAGCTGACTTTCACTTGCTGTTGTTGCTCCATATTGGGTATGTTTTTATCAGCAGTGCCAATGCTTTATTTTCAAATCCTGGATGTTGCCAAGTTTAAAGTGTGTTTTCTTAAGTGTTGGAAATGCTTTTGTTTCACAGAGCATCTTCATTCCATGGCACAAACTTAACATTTAATGCAGACTATCCAAAAAAAAAACTGTTAATTTCAATAGAAAACAGTGGACTTCTTATAAACATCTAGAACTGGGGGATGCACGAGGGATTGTGGCAAAGAGTTTGAGTAAAAGACAAACTTCTTTCTCCAAAAACCTGCCCTATATTCCTCGACAGACAAAAGGAGATGGAGAAACTACAGAGAGCAACCAGGACTTGTGAGCCGCTCAAACCACATTTAAATATCGCCTCCCTAAAGGCTTAGACATGGCAAACTTCCATTGAACAATTAAAAATGGTTTATTTTTTCATTTTCTTTAACAGTGGAGAGAGAGGAGTCCGCATTTGCATTCCTACTGTGACCCCAAAATGAATCCAAGTAAAGCCTAAAATGCACATATATTACAGATGTATAAATAGACCAGCAGGCAATGATCTCTGTGAACAAGTATATGCAATTTATCTATTTATCCATTTTTCAATAAGACAACTTTCACAGATTTTTGATAGTAAATCACAGCATTCAAATACACCAGTAAAATGTTTTATGACCTATAACATAGAGTAGCACCAGCAATTAGTTCCAATGCTTTAATCTTCAATTATATGAGGTGGACATGAAAGAAAAGAAAAAAAAATGAATGTAGCTAATTGAGAAGATAACAAAGTATTCCCAAGTAGAATCAGATGGTCTTTGTGCCATACAATCAATTAATATTAATTATTTATTAACAATCTAGGCGACAGCCACAAACTAAAATGCATTTGTATTTAATGTTGCTAACCCGTTCTTCTTAAAAGCACCATTTTCTAAAGTAAAATGCAAAACTTAAACGGAAGCCTCTGATCAATTTGATATCAAAAGGTAGAAAGTAATTAGATGGTACCGTGGACCTAAAACAGTGAAAGTATTGGAGAATAGTGTAGCCACAGGATTAGGAGGGCTTTCTGCCAGAAGTGAGCTACACTTTTGGGTCTGAAACAAGTTACTTAGACTGAGAACTGCAGCACATGGACGGAAATGCATTACTTTAAATCTAGGAAGTCACACTGGAGAGGCAGGGAGTGTGTTTACATATACGATGTAAATGGACGTGTATAACTTGTCCCCATCTCAAAAGCAAGATGGTTGATAGAATTTATTTTTAAACTACATCAAACAGAAATTTTGACTTCCATGTAGAGTAAACTGATTAATATCCTGGGAGTGGGGGTAATGCTAAAGCATGATCCTAAAATTACATGATAATTAGTTTTAAATTAGTGGCCATATGCTCAACAAAACAATAAATTAGGAATACATCACAAGCTCCTAAAATAATAATGATGACATTACTATTTATTATTATTATTATTATTATTATTATTATTATTATTATTATTATAGTAATAAGGCCTTTAAATTCTTTTCGGCTGAAGTGTTGAAGATATTCTGAAGGCCTATAAAGGATACAGGAGTAATTTCCCCTGAGCCGAGAAAAGTTATGTTAAAAAGAGTTCAGTGAGAGTGGGTTCCAGGCAGGCAGGTGTCGCTTGTCCTGCAAGTTTTTTTGGACATCATAAGGACCCTCTGGGACTAGGGACAGCACCTAGGCATTTTCCAGAGTATACGGGCTACCTTGAACTCAAAGCCTGAGAGTCCAGAAGTACAGAGGGCCCCTCCCAGTGGGGACTCCGCGCCTCCTAGACCAGTGGCAAACTGAAGCCCTCTCTGCACATCGTCCAGGCAGCGGGATCTACCCGGAGTCCCGGGTCTCAGCCTAACACAGCAGCAGGCAGGGAGGGGGAGCACAGCTGCCTCTAACAGAGGCGCGAACTTTTACACCTACTTTTTGTTTCACTTCGGGTTTGGCGTGGCTTGTGGCACCGCCCAGGATCTGGTCCCCAGACACCGATTTTTCCGAGGCCCTGGGTTAGTTACCTCCCTAGCTTGGTGGCCTCCACCAGCTGCTCTGAGAACTTCATCCCGGTTTACCAGGAGCGGCTCCCAAGAGTGGCAGGCCGTTGGTGGTGACAACAATGACAACAATTATACTAATCGTCCACTGGAGGAGATTGTCCTGTTAAGGCTCCATGATAAAAAGCGGCGACAATTGCAGCTAACCAGAGTTGAAAATAACAAGAAACCAAGGAGCGCGAAGGCTGGAGGAGCATACTGGGTTGCGTCCACCCTGCGCCCCGGCTAGCTGTGTGTCTGTCTGTCTGTCTGTCTGAGGACCTCTGGTTGTCCCTCTTAGCTCGCAAAGTTTGACAAATCCCCGGAGACCAGAAGCCAATCGTCCCGAGTGTCTCCCACCCTTCCCGCCGCGTGCGCCCCTCTCCCAGGAACCGATCCCACCAACTCCCAGCCCCGCGCGCAAACTTACGTTTGATCTGCCTGGGTTTGCTCTGCTTTCGCCGGGACATCTTGGCCGCGGCCTCTGCCGCTGGGGCTCCTGCGGTGTCCGCGCCCCCGCTAAGGTCCCCTGGGCTGTAGCCGCCTCTGTCTCAGCCGCCGCCTCTGGTCAGGATCAGGCGGCCGCCGGCCGGACTCCAGGTGCTCCGTGCGCGCGGGATCCTGGCGCTGGGCTCCTTCGGGAGCAGCGGATCCACGTTTGGAGATGAGCAAGCAAATGAGAAGCCGAGCAAGGGGGGCAGAAAGAGTGTGACAGGGAAGAGGGGAGGGGACGACAGGGAGAGCGATGGGGCTGTGGGGGGGAGGATAGGAATCTAGGAGCGATCGGCCAGGCAGAGAGAAAAGGGGAAGGGGGGGGGCATAAGAGAAGGAAGAGAAGGAGGGAGGGGAAGGAGAGCGCGCTCAGGAGGACCGGGGTTGCAAGGGGAGGAGGGTGCTGGAGGAGGTGCGCTCTTGCTCGCCGTGTCCCCGGCTGCCGGGCAGAGACTTAGGCGCCGCCGCCGCCACTCCGGGCCGCGCCGCGCTCGCACTGCCGCGGGAGGTGGCTAGGCGCGCGAAGGAGGGGCGCGCCCGGGCTATGGGGAGGGGAGACTCTGCCATCAGCGAAAGGAGGATTGGCTGCATCCAAAGCCAGTCCGGATGCAAACTCACGGCCGGGCCTCGGTCGTGTGGAGTGCAAGGGGATCGCGGCGTGGGTGGGAGTTGAAGGGGTTGAAGGGGGTGAGGGAGACGTGATGTTTGGAGGGGGGGCACCTTCTGCAGTTGTCACCGCGTCAATGCTGGGCAGCTGCCAGGCCACCCTTCCCCCGCTCCCCTTCCAGCAACTTCTTCCAACAGCCTCTTCCAACGGACCCCCTAACACTCCTCCCTAATGCCTCGCCCATCTAGCAGGGCACAAAGAAATCTCAGTCTCCTTCCATAAACTTTGTGCTTTCAGTTACCTCTCCCCTCCTGGAGCCCCCGCCCTCCGCCCTTCCAGTTTCTTGGCAGGAAGGTTAGGCCACTGGCAAAGTCCCCGGCGAAAGCCAGCTGATCACAAATGCCAACTGTGTGTCTTGGGGCCCGTTAAGTCCTCTCATCTGCCCAGGCTCTCAAGAGACCATTTCATTGCTGTCAGAGTTCCCTGGAGACTGCTGTGGACGCGGACCATCCCCCCACTAGGCCCACAAGGATGAGGTGCTGAGCTGTGCTCACATGCTTTTCTGCATCTTGCTTGAGAGTTTCTATCTGAAATAGTAAAATCCCGGAATCAGGAGTCAGGCAGATATTTTTCTTACATTCAAAAGGACGATGGTTAGCTGGGTGATTTCGCTCTAGATAGGAAAGGAACTATGATCTCTAATACGAAATATTAACTTTGTATGAAGTCTGGAAGTTCTGCATTTTCACCCCCATCTCCTCACCCCCGTGACCTTCCCTTCTGTAGTTCTGCCACAGGGAAGCACCGTGGAGCTAATAAAAGATTTGATATTGTCATAATTGTTCAATCAGGTAAGACCCAACAACTATTTCCTGTTCTTTGGTTTATTGGGCTCTATTTCTTTCATATTCGTTCACTGTATGCGTTTGGGGAATGGTAAGGCACAAAAGAACCTGTTTTGAAATGGTTGCAGAACATTATTTTAATCAAGTTAAAGTGAGGGAGACTAGCATAGGTTCACACAGTTTCCTATACTCAAGAGTACTGAATGAAATTCTCTCAGGTGTACTAGAAGGGAAATATATGGCTGTGTGGAACCTGTTATTTATGTAATTAGTATTTACTAATAAACTTCTATGTGGTTAACATGCATTCCCTAGATAATTCCAATGTTTCACCCAGAAGGCTGTGAAATTGTCCACTCTGACCTGAAATCGTGTTCCCTTTGTTTGGTTGACTAGCACACACATGAGCATCATCAAATGATACTCTAAAAGGGTCCGGGGTCAGCACAGAGCCTGGACTGATTGAGCATAATGCAGGATGTTCCTTGTGCAAGAAGCACTCTACTCAGTGCCGTTTTTACCCCATCAGAGCATCTTCTGAAAGGTGGAAGGTATGCTGAGCAAATCTTAACATAATGCTGGAGACCAATTTTGACTTTTATTATTTTATCATTAGCTCTATGACCATATGAGGTTATAACAGTATAGTACGTGGTCCTTTGCAGTGGAAAAAGCACTAAATGACCAAATCACAAACTAAGATCCTAAATAGCATGAAAAGCAACGCTATTTGTACTTATGTTGTGGGGTGAATAAGCAAACAGAGACTTCAGCTTTTTGCCTCCTTCATTCGCAATTCATTTCAGTTAAACTGGTATTCTGGGAATCTTAGAAATGGATTTATTATATAGTACAGTTTTCATAGATCTTTGACAGAATTGGCTAGCTTATGTCACCCAAAAGGAATGTCCACTGGAATTAAAATAATACAGCAGTTAGTGTTTCTTTTGGCATCTGAAATAGTTAAATATGCAAAGCAAAAGAGAAACAAATAAATCTGAGCTAAGCATTCAACTTAAAAACTGAAAGGAACAAAAGTCAAAAATTTAAGGCAAAATTGATGAAATAACTAAACTGTTTTTATAAATAGTATATTGGTTTATCCGAATGCAGAAATGTATATATTAATTCTAGACCATATGAATGAAATAAACTGTATACTCCTAAAAATAAGACTATGAGTTATACTTTAGGTTCAATTTTTATTTTCTCTAGTTTAACTCACTGTAGTTATAAAATAAAAATGCAGCAAAACCTATAAGCAATTATCTCTGTCCAAATGGATGTAGCAGCCCCTAGCCACCGCTACATGGTTACCAAACAATGATTATGAAAACCACAGTTGAGCAAAGCATCAGGAAACGGTATTGCAAAACCACAGCAACAAATGTGTCTGTGATATTGAAAACCACAATTCACAACTAATACTCCGTGTCGCCAATGACTATTAAGTATACATGTGCAAATGTGTAAGTAACCGCACAAAATAATTTCTCATTTACTTAAAAATGAATTATTCATTTTTGAGACTCGAAGACTTAATGCCTACATATCGGTTTGTTTAGAAAGTTTCTGCTTCTCATAAAAAATCCTTTTAAATTCCATATAAAATGATAGTTAATTTAAAAGCAGAGAACATGCAACCCTGAGTAACAGCTTCTTGAATGTTTAAAAGACTGATCTGCAATCAGTCTGACATGAACACCTTCCTCTTTCTACTCTTGTTCCTAAAATCTCAGAATTAAAAGGGCATGTTATCAGAAACTGGTTAAGAAAAAACAAAACAGTAGAAAGGATTTGATTGCAAATTCAATGAGAACATGGTCATATATGTAGTCTCAAATAGTTGCTCTTAGCTAGAAATCATGTTTGACAGGAAATAAAATGCCAGTTTGCAAACTACTGTGTTATGGAAAAAGTCAAGTGTTTATTTACAGATGAATGAGATGATATTGTATATAAATGTATAAGGTTGTTGTAGCTTTAAAAATTAATATAGAAGGTGCCCAGTTAAACAGGAGTGTCAAATGACAGAGGATGAATCATTTGGGTTATGTATGCTCTTGCAGTGTTTGGTGCATACTTATCCTAAATCATACTTGCAACTTATCTGAAATTCAAATTTAACTGGATATCTTGCATTTTATCAGGAAAACCTACAAATGTAACATTTTGACATTGTCATATCTATTTATATAGACAGAAATATAGATATTTACAATCTTGTTATGAGAAAGTAGAGAAACCCTGAAGTTCTTCCTATAATCATAAATTCATTTGATTTTGATTGATGTAATATTTAGGGAAGGAATGATAGAAGGAATAAATTTCTCTGCAAAATTTCTAAACTTTTTGGCATAGTACAGAAATGCAACTCTTTGAATGAGTAGATTGCATTCATGTCTGTCTTGTTCTGGGATTATTTTTTAAATGTGCTTTTTGTTTCTCCAGGGGATCAACAAGTTGATCAAGCAACAAACATCTCAGGCCAGTCTTATCAGACAGCAAGCTGCCTTCTTTGGTATGAAAGTAAAAGTCAAAATATTCAGAGAGACTAAGTGTTTTTCCATGTATCATAACCAGAAATTGAACACAATTTATCTGTCTTTGATTTTAGATTATGATAATGAATTAAACAAGAACACAGTGTGAAAATAATAATGTTTGTTATTCTTGAGGTTTGAAAAATAATAATTTCATCAGTTTAAAAAGAGATTAACAAATTCACGTAAATGGCATTCATGTTTCCTAGCTATAAAAATGACTACCAGCTTTCTTGCAAAAAGAGCTCTAAAAACATTCACTCAATGAACTTCATCTCTAGGTGGAGTTTGGCTGTACAAATACCTATCTAAGTATGTCTATTTAATTATCAGAGTATCTAAGGTATATGAAAAGTATCTGTGCACATTATGGTTTTAAGTGTTCTCTTTATTTTCAAATGCTTATGTAATCCAGGAAACACAGATGAGTATGGCTTAAGATTTTACTCTTTGAATTCATCCTTTAGTTGAGCTCACTTTTCTCATAGAACATAATCATAGGTGACTGTATTTAAAACAAAAAGAATCATGGTCCTGAGACTGTATAATGAAAAATGTCAAGTGTACAGTTAACATTGAAGGAGTTATCTCCCCATTCTATAGAGTTATCTTAGCTTCACCTGACTGTTCTGCTAGTATAACCATCTTATCTTTTAAGGAAGGCCCCCTCCCTCGTCTCTTTCTCCTTCTATTTCCCCTCCTCCTGCCTTTCTTTCTCCTCCTCTTTCCCCCTCTCCGCTTAAGTATTATTTAGAAATGGGTTGCAAGTACAGCCTTTCTCAATCTCTAACCAATCAAAATATTTCATGTTTCTATCTGGTGTGATTGTCTCAATATTCCACATTGTTCCTATGACAGTTGGCCCTGAAAGATTTTCCTAAAATTCATGAGAAACTGGGGTAGCTTTCTTCTTACAGTTTCTGCACTGGGAAAATGCAAATGAGAAATTGCTTGAGCTCATACTCATGGAAAGACGCCAATATCAACACATCATTTTTCAGTCTTACATTGTTACAGAACTCAAATCAAAACACACATTAACATTTCATGACTTGTTTTAGACTCCTCAATATTATCTCTGTGTACATGAGTGTCTGAGTCTTGGTCACTTGTATTTATTTCACTTGGATCTGCTTGGTCAGGCTTACTGCTATGTAATGTGACCATTTTATTGTAGTGTATATGTCTTTCACAGGAAGACATCATTAGCCTCACAAATATTAGTGAGATGCCTTTTCTTAGTCACTGACATAAGATATCTGTCCATGACAACACAGCCTATCTCATTGTACCACACTGGAAACTTTGTTCAATGTAAACCCTATCTTTACCAAGGTCATTCTATTTTTACTCACTTGTTTAGTAAGCTCTCTGATTTTAGGGGCTCCCCCAGTACTGGACATATAGAACATCCTAGCCAAGATTTAGAAATAAACAGTAAGATCACATTGATTCTGTCTCCTTTGGGGACTGATTCTTAAACATCATAGACAGAATACTAAGACCAGGAAATGGCAGCTATGTTTATCTAAGATGGCTTTAAGTTCTTATGAAGTATGGGAGTATACATTCTTATGGGAGTATAATGACCCCCAAAGAAATCTGATAAGTCAAAAATTTCTATAGTAATCCAAAGTTTGTGTAGAACATTACAATCCTTAAATGAGATGGTGTGTTGACTGAAGAAATAGAACTTCTAGAATTGTGGTGTTCTGTTGCTGCGTGGAAGAAGTGATGGGGTTAGGTAGCTGTTCTGTATCAATTGCAAAGTAACTCCCATAGGCCATTGTGTTTGGTCCCTGCTGTCAGTGTTGTTTGGGATTGTGGAACACTTCAGAGGTGGGCCATAGCTAGAGAAAGTAGGTAATTAGAGGTGGGGAGGGCTTATGGTCATTGCTGTCTTAGTTTTAATATGGCTTAACCCAGCTCTAACTTCAAGCTCCAGCTGGCACTCTTCACAACCATGATGTATTTTCTGAACTGGAAGCCAGGGGAAATCCTCCCTTCTCCAAGTTGTTCCTTCGGGTTATTCTGACACAGTGACAAGACAGCTAACTGCTGCACTGACAGTAGAAGGAGAGTTACCAGACCAGTATCCCCGCAGCAGATGAGAACAGGCCATGAAGCAATATTCCATTCCCTGCCCCTGGCCTCCTTGGCTGCAGCCATGTGCTTCTGACAGGGAAAGTGCTGAGATGCCATTGTCTCCTTAAGATGCAATATTTCCAATCTTTCTCTTTTGTGTATGTGTGTGTGGTTTTTTTTTTTTTATTCATACAAGTTGACTCCTGTAATATTCAACCACAAAGACTAAGACAAAATTTAATCATCTGAGACTTTAATATGCGTAGTTAAATATTCAAATTTAGAAACATCTAACTACTTTAAATTTTCGACTTTCTTTCAGAAAATTTACCAAAGTATCTAGGATAATACTTTTGCCACTGGGGCTAACAAGCCTTATAAACATTAAGTGAATAGGTTTTCAGTATAAATTTTCCATAAACAGCTATCTATTGCTGATTTTGGACATTCACACCAATGTAACTAATGGGGAAAATACTTGTATTTTCAAAGCCAGAGTTCCTCAAGGGCATGATAATAATTCACATGCGAATGCACAGCCCCCTGACTATATGGATTCTTGTCCCAGATGTTTGGTTTTCCTTTTTCCTTGGCTTTTCCACATTTGAATAAGCATCTAACAGATTACCTTGCACATAAATTTTATGCATGTTGTTATAATTCACCAGAATAATGTTTATACTTGTGTGGTAAATTTTATTTTGTAGCCTATAAAACTTTTCCATAAATTACTGAATCAAAAGCAACAATTTAAACAGCCTTTTAGAATACGTGGTATATTTATAAATAGAATCATCACCTCTCCTGATATCTATTTGCCAAATTGTCTTAAAATAATTTATTGTGAACAAATTTAGGGAAAGCTGAATATTTCATATGTTATTTAACAATGGACCCATAGAAAATTCTAATGTGATTTAACTCTTTTTTTCTCTATAAATTTTAATCATTTTTGGATATTTTTCTAGTATGCTATACACTACTGTTATTTTACTCTCTGGTTAATATGATACATTGAAATATACCAGTATGCTCTCTTTCTCTGCTCTCTCTCTTCTATCACTCTTCCCCCTCGCTCTCTCTTTCTCTCTCTCTTTCTTCCCCTCCCCCCCAAAAACTCAAACCTAGCCAAAAAAGAATACCACTACATTTAGAGAAAGGTGCTAACTCTCCTGTATGGGTCTCTTTCACCTCACAGAGGTGTTCTTGGATTCATCATCCTTCTGCTCCTCTATAAACTAATAGTTCACTGTCATAGAAATTTTCTGTCTACCATTTTCCTGTCCTTGATTTTATTCTGTAGTGGATTCTAAGTTCATTGAATTATCTATATTTCTCAACCATAAAAAAATATGAAACAAAGAGAACTATATGGAAAAAGCCAAAGGATAATTAAGTTAGATTTTGTACATGCTAAGCATTTGGATTTTCTTCCTAATAAGATTTATAATTTTTAAGACAGTTTCTGCTGGTTTTTTGTGACTCGATGCTGAAAGTATCTTAACTAATACATAGTTATAGAAAGACAAGTCTTTTATATTTTATTTTTGAATCACATGGGCTAAGTAGGAGGGGTGAGCAATTTAGATACAGAATTTTACCTTTACCCTGTTGACTTCAGACTTCATGCTTGGAAACTATGGCTTTGATTGTAATATGCAGAGGGATATGAAAATATGCATATAGTTACTGAAAATCCATGTATATCTTCACCAAACTACCCTCACAATCAACAAAACAACCCAAAACTAAGAACATAAAATTTAGATTATCCTTAGGTAAAACATTTACAATTACTTTGTTTTCATGATAGTATTACCTTTGTGGTGGCTAGTATTGACTGTCAGATTGTCAAGAATCTAGCATCACAGAGGGACAAGCCTCCAGGTGCACCTGTGCCAGAGAGTAATTTAGGTTAGTCTCTGGGCATAGTTGTGAGGGACTATCTTGACTGTATTAATTGTGTCAGGAAGATCCACGCTAAAGAAGTGCCCGGTAATTTCAAAGGTTTATGGGATGGATTAAATGAAAAGGCCACAGGGAGCTGAGCACAAACATCCATCATCCATCCTGTGTGCTTCTTGACTGAAGATGCAGTGTGAGCAGCTGTTGAACCCCCCACTAAGTTGGACTGTACCCTAAAACTGTGAGCCCAAAGGAACCCTTTCTCCCTGAATCTGATTTTTTTTCAGGGGGTTGGATCACAGCAGCAAGAATGTATTGAGAAAACATTTTTGATTTGTTTGGTTGGTTTCAGCTAATATGCATAATAATGCATTAAGTCAAATTTTATTCTCAATATACAAAACAAGTTAAAATCTCTCTGAAAGAGGATGCCAGGAAATGGCTCAGTGGATTTTCTGAGTAAGCAAGCTTAAAGTTTTGAGAGCAGATCCCTAGCATCCAAATAAATGCCAGGGGCCACAGTGGCTCCTGTGTATACCCAGCACTAATGAATACAGACAGGGATGTCTGCAGCAAGCTAGATAGCTAGACTAGCTGAGTGGACAAACTCTGGGTTAAAAAAGGGACCCTGATTTAGTATGTAAAGTGGTGCAAAACTGAGGAAGATACCAATATCAACCTCTATCTACCATATTTCCCCATATACATGTACCCACACTCACATGAACACACATGAGCACAGTCACAGATATCACAGACTTGAGGCAATAAATGAATGAATGAATGAACAAATATATAAATAAATTTCTCTGTGTTACTTGCTGTAGCTTTCAAGGAAAACCAACTGCTTATAAAAATGAAAGATAGGAAATATATATGTCTCCACCCTTGTACCTCCACCTTCATTCTTTATCATGTGATGACTGTCATAGCATCTGTGTAAAGCAGCTATGGTTTTGAGGAACTCCACTAGCGCAGCTGATACCCAGTTCCTCTATCCATTCTGCCTTCCTGGAAGACCACACTGAATGGCATCTACCGAGATGCCAAAAACCGCACCACACTGGACATAAATGCTAGCTATAATGCTTCTGTCAGTTAGTACTTTCTCTGGTCCAACAAACTTGCAGAAAATATTTTTGTCAGTGAGAAAATGAGAGTTTGGGGTAAGAAAGAACATGCCCTTTCCAAACATGTACCTGCAGCTGGAGACACACTATCTTTATCCCTGTGATGCTGTGTGGAAAGCCACTTATATTTTCCTTTTGTCACATACAATTCTATAAAAGTTAGCAGTTACAAAATCTTAAGCAAATGGACAATGTCTGGACATGTAATCAGAAACCTGAATTCTAATTTAGACGTGTCCATCTGGAGAACTCCATTGGTCCCTTTGCTGGTTCACATTAGAGTCTTTATAGTTCTGTGATTTCTAACTTAAGTGAATCAGTAGATCTAAATAGTACTTTTAAGAACTATATTTTAGACTTAATTTCTAAGGAGTCAACTTTGTCTTAATATTTGCTTGTGTAGTGCTTCCTTGCTTGACAGACCTATGAAATGCTTGTAATGATGTACACAACCTGCCAGATGTTGACGGTATTTCCTCTATTTTCTTTTCTTGTCTATGTGACCAACTTTATACAGAGAAGACCAAACATCATAAACAAGATTTTGTGAACAGTATCTATCCAGATGTCTAAATAGTAGATACACATACACACTCCTTCACACCTTGACCACTGATCATGTTTTTGACAGTTGTGGAAAAATGCTTCTTGCATTTAATAAATCATGCTTTTAGATTTTTATAATCTAGTTATATGCTCATTATAATATCTGACAAGACGTCCCCCACTTTAGGTTTAGTAAGAAGTTTGCCTCATGATTGTAGACTTCTGTGCATGTGTCTGCACACTAGTGTTTGGTTCTCACTTGGTGAAATGGTATTATTTTATTGACTAAATACCTAAGTAGATATGTCCAAAGCAATATCTTGTTTGAGTTACATACTCTAAACCTGCTTATATTTGATTAACTCTTAAGTATAACTTCCTCTGTCACAAAGTCATACATCCTGTCCCTGCTTTCCCAAGATGGCAGGAAATGAAAAAAGAAAACCACATTTCTATGATCATCTTTATTGATCAAAGACTGCCTTATAAACATAAAGGACACCAGAACATGGATTTGAAGAGTTATTAATGGTGAAACAAAAATATCAGTGAAATATAAAAAAATCCAGACTTCCATACAAACATGTCATCCCACGATTTGAATTGACAAAGTCTCTTTGGATCACAATTAAAAAAAATCTATGTTAGATGGTGACTCTGTCCCAGAACAGTCTTTTTAGAATTGTTACTTAATAACTAACCAAAAGGTGCACTTGGTTACATGCTAATATTAGCTTCCCACCTTGATTTAAAAGCTACAGAATAAAGACTTACTCAAATTAAAACGGGTAACACTATGAAGGTCAATAATTTATGCCATAATGTTAATAATAAAAATTACAACTATATTTTAAAAACATATTGAAATGTAAACATGGAGAAGAGTTCAGAAAATAATGGTGATTAATTTGGACTTTTCATTTTAAAGAGCAAGAAAATGCTGATGGACCTAAAATGTATTTCCACTCCATGATTTTCATACATTTGTTTATGAATATCTATAACCCATTATTCTATCATGAAAGCACCATAAACAAAAATAGAAAATACAGGTAGAAGTGAGATAACAATATTTAATAGTACAATTCTTGGCAAGTAAATTATCAAGAAGTGAGACAACATTCTGGGGGTGGGCTTTATGTTATTTAGATGGCTACCTTCAGGCCAACCCTTTCTTCCTTGATGATGGCACTCTAATTGGAGTAAACAAAACCAGTGCAGTTTAAAGAAACATCAAACAATCCCTGTTTCTTTTATTCACAAATGTTATTTTTATAGTTTCCATAAAAGCAACTGACTAGATTTGTTTGACAATATCTGTGCCCTAAAATAATGTTTGTGCACCATAGCACAGGTTTCTAGTTCACCACTTTATAAATTACAAGAAAGTATCATCTACTCAAGTGAATAATAAAACATCAATAAACACCAAAATGATGATGATATTGATTTTAATTAAATGAATGCCTCAGTGATTTTTTTCCTGGCTCTTATTTTTTCAATGCTTATTTAAGCTGACTACAATACGAAACAGTTTCCCAGTAAAAATTTTTGAGTGAAACATCAATTTTTGCATCATTAAAGCATGAATATTCCCTTTATGAGACAACCTTTATAAAGGTATGCTATATGCACTGTATTCTTTGTTCTTCCATAGCCAAGTATTTACTGTGATACACCCCAATCAGAAGGTATCTAAATTTCAGGGAATAAAAGGCAACAGAAGAATTTGTTGTTGGAGTTCAGTGTGCTAAACATTACACAATGTTTAATGCACATTTGATTTCTGATACAAATATTTCTATTCCAGAAAGTATTGATAGGAACTATCATCAATTATGGAAATATATAATTTGAATTAAAACTGCATTCACAAAATATTAATCACTAATACAACAGTATTATGCATTAAATTGTGCTTCTAATGAGTTCCTTGGCTGTAATTTTAATCCTCAGTATTTCAGAATATAAAGTTATTAGAAAATAAGATCTTTACAAAGGTAATTAACTTAAATGAAGTAATTAAGATAGACATTATTTTAATATGACTGGTACACTTTGAGAATGGGAAGTCTGAAGACAAACATGAAGAGAGAGACAGAGACACAGAAAAAAATCAAATATATATTTATGTGTATTAGAGAGAGAGAGAGAGAGAGAGAGTGAGGAGCTACATGAGGATGAAAGTAGAGTTGGGATGATGCTTTTACAAGTCAGAATACTCAATGATTTAAAAATCAAAGCCCTAGCAGAGGAGCATGGGATGCATATTCCTCACAACCTTGACTCCCAGTGCATGACTCCCACTCCCCAGAATGCTATGGCTCTCTGTAAACTGACTCTAAAATGTTGCACTCTCATTTGGGTTTTGCCAAACAAATACGACTTGGATATATAACTGATTATTAATATTGGTGATAATAACAACATGACTTTTTGAGTAATTACTACAGCCCAAGCTCTGTTTTGATCACTTCTGACTTTATGTAACAACCCCGTGGAATGAATGGATGATAAAAAATTTCTCTTTTGGATAAAATAATTATATTATTTTATTAAGTATTAAGTAATGTTAAATATATTTTACTCTTACTCATGGATTATAGGAATTAATGCATTATAGTTATATTAACACAGCAATTGTTATCTTTAAGAGGTTTGCTTTTCTATAGCTTTAGGAGAGACAGTATAAGATAAGGACTATGTTATATGTAAGCTAGGAATAAGGCTATATCTTATCACTCTTATTTTTTCTCCTCCATTCATAAAATTTACTACAGACTTCTTTATTTGTTTATTAGATGGGTAACATATCAATGTAATTTATAGGACACCTGACCATGAAAAGCCAAAGACATGCAGTAGAAAAAAAAATCTCTGAATCCTGACATGCACATAATGAATGGAGATAGATTGAGTTGTTCTTTTTAAGGGGCATGAAGGTGTGACTTAATTTGACACATAACAGGAAGTACATAGTTCTGTTGTTGACTAGATCATATATTTTAGCTAGAAATATACTATACATCTTACAGAGTGCTTCCTCTTTCTGGTCACATAAGAAAATTGTGTACCATATGCTCATTTGAGGTTGGGTTGGCCACCTCATGCTTCAATGCCTGTAACAAGATATAATGAAAAAAAATTTAGACTCAGCTCATAACAATACCATATAATCTTCTATCCTTTCCTTCTCTTTTTGTGTTGATTGTATATATCTTTCTTTTTAGTTTTAGAAACAAGTATTTATGGCAGGTATGGATCCTTTGGAATGGAGTTTCTTTGAGCTTCCCTGACAATGAGATAGGAGATGGAGGAAGGGAGGGGAATGAGCTGGTCCTTGAAAGATAAAAACATCTTTGGACCCTGAGTCACTAGATGAGAGATAGCTTTAGGGAGGCTTTCTGGTGTTTTTCATGAGTGAACAGTCAAAAAAGATTCTAAAGTGTACATGTCACCCCGTCATAGCCAAGCCTCTTCTGCCTGTGTACAGTCTGTGCCAGATCAGTTTATTGCACATGCCCAAAAGAATCTGCAGTAATGGTGTAAGTTTGGGGCTGTTTAATACAAAACACCAACCTGGTTTGAAATGCACCAACAGCAAAATGTCCCAGAGTAGTAATAAGTTCAGCTTGTAGTTGCTCTACATACCAGAGATAACTTTTCTGAAAAGATCAGACAGGAAAGACTATGATGTCTATGGTAAGCACTAGTGGATTTTAACAGAGCTTTTATCCTATAAATGAAGGAATTTGAGATTGCACACTTAGATGTCTCTGACATTTTTTGTACATCTAACTTCTCAGTTTCCAAGAGCTTTCTTCTTTCCCAGGATCAGTCTTATCTGATAATCAGTTGTCTGTTTTTCTTCCCAGATTCTGAATGGGATTGATGTACAGACATCAAAAAGACAAAATTACTGAAGGAAATGTACTCTCTTCTTTGCTCCTGGTTTGACATTGTTTTTTGTCTACTTTTCTGTAGACAAGACATGAAAGGTAAAAAGAAGAGTTACAAATATGCCAAAGCTAAAACTGGAGATAAATGGGTGGCAATAGCTCACTCCCATTAGTACCCATTCTCCTCAGTAGTCTTAGATTTGAGGCACCGTTTGCTCATTTTTTTCCTCTGATGTTCTTTTGTTGTTTTTCTGGACTGACGATGTTTCTGTGTGCTTCCTCACCTGCATTACCTTTTCTTCTGCCTTCGTGTTCCATATTAAAGGTAGAATCTTTCTGTATATGTATTAAAGATACTGAGTTTAAGCACTAAAGGTATAACCTTTATTCTGAGATTATAGAAACATATCAATTGATTTTGTAGCTAATTTTACATTGTACATTGTATAAATTTAATTTTTTTTCCTCTGAAGATGGACTTAACCTTTATATAAACATTGAGGGAGAATTGATTTGTTGTCTTTTTTTTTTCAAAGTGGAAGAGTGGTATTTCTGTCAGTATATTTAGTCTTTCCATTCCTCCATTACTTCCTATTAAACTTCCAATTTTGCTTATTTTCATTCCTCATCTCTCTATGTTTATTAAGGAATATGTCCTAAGGTTTGTTTTAGTTGAATCTCATGAATCAACTCTTTTTTTTTTTTTGACTCCTGGTTTTTCATTTCCCTCACATGCTGCTGTATCCAGTGTTGTGTCCTGTAGTGGGACTCTTCTCTGTATGCGATTCTGTAAATAAAGAGCTGTTTTGGTCTGTGTAGAGCACCATAGAAGTGGGTGGAGAAATCAGAGCAGAGACAGGTAAAGGAGGGTGGAGTCACTCAGTCTCCATCCAGCCTCCAAAGAAGAACCATGTAAGGAACCCAGATGAGCCATAGGCTGGGCCACAAGACAGGTAGATTACTAAAAATGGGTTAAATTAAGATGAAAAAGGAGTTGGGCTTATCATCTCTATCATTAGCAGTAGCACCATTAACAGTCTGTATTATAAAACTAATTATGATTGTGTCATTTTAGCCATGCAAAGTTAACTAAATGTCACCTTGTCAGTGAAGTCCAACTAGCCCAACCAACTCAGAGTGAAAACCTCTGCACACTCTGATTTCCATATTCTGCTGCATCCTTTTCTTAAGGTACACAGTGTGTATCACTTTGTAATGGAGTGTGTCATTTATTTCGTATCTCTCACCACTTTCTGTGTTTACTTTGCATAGCATACTTTTTTTTTCTACTCTTTATTTTTAGTATACCTGGTCCTGTGTATTTAGGGTGTGTCTGTTATTGATAGGTAGCAGAAAGAGAGGTTATATTTTACTTTATCATAAAAAATTCTGCTTCTTAGTGAAGAATTTACTTGTAATTATTAATTATAATGTGCTTAGATTGAGGGTAATTATGTTACCATATGTCTTTCTCTTTGTCTTAATGTTACTAATTTTTGTCTTTTTTATTTTTAGGGTACATTTAAGAATTCTATTTTGATTTATGCATTGGTATCTGCAATGGCTAGCATTGATTGACAACTTGCCAATCTAGAATCACTTGAGAAATTGCCTCTGTGCGTGCCTCATAGGTAGTTATCTTGATTTCCTTAATTGTGGTGGGAAGACTTGTTTGCTGTATATGGCACCATTCCCTAACTGGGATCCTGCACTGCATAAATGGAGAAAGACAATTGAGCATACCCATGTGCTTGTTGCTGTGAACATGATATGAATAGCTGCTTATACTCCCATTGCCTTGACTACTCCACCATGATGCCTCTTGAACTGTGAGTGATATGAAACTTCTCCCTTAAATTGCTTTCGTCAGAGTACTTCATCATTTTGAGAGGAAAAGAAACTGGGTTAGTTTCATTGTAATTTTTGCATTTGCAAACTATTTGTGTTAACCATAAAACGTAAGTTATAATTCACTCGGTCTGTCTTGAGTCCTTATTTGTGGCAGTTCATATATTGTTTATAAATCTTAGATTTGCATAAATACATCATTTATGTTAAAGGTCAACATCTGTGGTAGTTTGAAAAAGAATGTCTCCCATAGGCTCAAGTTTGAATGCTTAGTCATCAAGGAGTGGCACTATTTGAGAGGGGTTAGGTGGTGTGGCCTTGTTGGAGGAAGTGTGACACTGGGTGTGGGCTTTGAGCTTTTAAAAGCCCTAGCCAGGCCCAGTGGCTCTCTTTGTTCCTGCTGCCTGTGGATTTAGAAGTAGAAGCAGAACACTCAGGTAGTTCTCCTGCACCGTATCTGCCTGCCTGCCATCCTACTTTCCATCATGATGAAAATGAAATAAACTTAATTGCTCTTTTTTTTTTGCTTGTTTGTTTTATTGCCATGGTTATGGTATCTCTTCATAGCAATAGAATACTGACCAATTATGTTAAAATTGTCATATTTAAAATGCATGCATACATTATAACTCTTGATGTTCTATACTTGGTTTTAAGCAGTTTGGTGCATTTCCACATAAACTAAACTGAAAATAAATGTCTTGTCCATTTTTTTTCTAGAAAGTTATTATTTTTGTTGCTTTTCATTTCTCTCTACATTGTACTTTTTTCTTAGACAAGTATGTCTAATCTTCCTTATAGTGTAGATGGACGAGATATAAATTTTTGTGGGCTTTTTTAAATTAAAAAATATCTTTATTTCTTCTTTTAGGGAAAACAGTATCTACTGGATAAATGATTCTAGACCAACAAATTTCTATTATTTAACGTTTTTTTTAATGTACTGGTCTCCAGATATCTCACATATTTAAGAAAGAGTCAAAAGCATTTAATTAATCTTCTTGTTGATGTGTTGTTCATTTTCTAGTTTAAGGATATTCTCTTTACATAATTTTTTAAACCAATGATCAACAAAAAGAATTATCAAAATATATGTTAAAGGCAAGAAGCAAAGTCACATATAGAGTAAAAGAAACAAACCTCAGTGTTTGATATGTTGTCATTACTATACAGTGTGATGGAATTTCTATATTTCTTAAAGACGAGAAGCAATCTAATGTATTTTTGTGGCTCTATTTTCATGTTATAAATATGTATAAATTTGCATGGAAATGAACAAAATCAAATGATTAGTTAGCTGTAAGTAGCTAGACAAAAAGTCTCAAGGCACAGATTCACAATATGAGGTATTGTTTCATGGGCTGGTGTTAAATGAATGGTCATTGTATTAATCTGTACTTGTTTTGGGAGATATGACTGAAATACATTGTATAAAATGGTGAAAATAAAAACACATACTTAATATTATTTTGAGAATTAGATGAGATAATGCATAAATGAATGGTTAAATAATATAATTATTCATGCATAGATATAATTTTCTATCCAATTACAAGAAACAATTGGAATTTGTAGTGAAAAATACATCAATAAAATGTTTTGTAATATAAGTAAAGATAAACATCAAAATATATTAAATGAGATTGATACTGAACACATCATATATTGGGTTAGAAACAACTCGAATAAATAGAAAGATAAAAACTGGGTTCATAGATTGAAATTCATGCAGATGTCACAGCTTAAAAAATCAAATTATATGTTAATCATATAGACAATATTTGAAAAACAATGCTAAGAAAATGAGTTGTGAGATGAGTTTAGAAAAAGGAATACTGGTTTTGTTAAAAAAAATACTTCTAAATATTTATAAAATTGAAGACACCAGAAGAGTAAATGAGTAGTTATTTAAAAAGGAATGAAATAGTTATAATCCTAAATCACATCAGCAATCAGAACAATATAGAAAACAATAGTTCATGAGATTCACAAATATTTTGATGTATTTATACTCTATTGTCAGTAGTGCTTTATGTAAAGTGATCTGATGAACCTTTTAGCATTTATGAAATAGCACACATTCTTGTTTTCTTTAATATTTTTTATATTTTATAAAATATATATAATATATTTTATATTTTGATTTATGTCATCTTGTATGTTTACTAGACATTAATTTACTCACTTCAGAATTGGGGAATATGATTTTATTTGTTTTATTATATTCTTTACGTAAAGTTTTGTTTCTTTTAAATGTTTACTTTTTAATTTGGGGGAGGATTTTATGAAAGTATACTTTTAATATTTATTAAATAATATTTATTTTAAAATATTATTATATAATGTTTTCATTTCAATGCTCCCAATATTCTGCCTCCAAACCTCACTTATATATTTAGTTAGTTATCTAGTGAGCTGTTTGTTTGGCATTTCACTGAGTTCAACTAGTGCTGCTTATATGTTTGGGAATTCCTGATGAACACCTTTGGAAAACAACCCAGTTAGATTTAACTCAATCCTAGTATTAGAAACTTTATTTAGAGACAAGAGATGATCAACTGGGTTTTCATCTATTCCAGTCTGGCGATTTTGGTTAGATCACCTTTATGTATGCATCTATATTTAAGAATCTTCTACTGTGTTAGAAGATTCATACTACCCCTCAGACTGGAGCAACCTGTCCTGTAATTGCTCTCTTGCTTCCCTCTTACCCTCTTGCACTTGATGCTCTTGTTTCAACCCCACCACAATTTACTTATAACTATAACTTATAACTATTTCCCTTTCCTAATAAGATTTGTCTCTTCTACCTCCTTCCTTTGTTCATAACCTCTATAGTTCTGTGTAGTATAGCTTGATTATTACTGGCTTAACAGCTAATATCTACATATATGAGAATACATACTGTATTTCTCTTTCTGGCATGCCCCCTTGGGATAACTTTTTTTTTCTAATTCCATTCATTAGCTCGTGAAACTCATGTAATATTCCATTGTAAATGTAACATAATTTCTTTATCAAGTCTTCTTTACAAAACAGCTAATGTCTGCTTATAAGTGAGAACATAACAAAATTGTTTTTCTGGGTCTGGATTACTTCATGAAGAATGCTCTTTTATATTTTCATGTTTTGTCTGAAATTTTCATATCAATTTTTTAATAGCTGAGTTGTATAAATGTTTTAACACCTCCATTATGTAAGTGTACCACATTTTCTTTATCCATTTTTCAGTTGAGGAACATCTAAATTGTTTTCAGTTTCTGGTAATTGTGAATAAAACTACAATAAATATGTTTGAACAAATGTCATTGTGGTAGGCTATAGAATCCTTTGGTCTAAGCCCAAGAGTGTTACAGTTGGTTTTGAGATTGACCTATTCCCAGTTTTTGGAGAAATCTCCATATTGATTTCCATAGTGACTATACTAGTTTGTGTTTTCACTAGCAATTGAGGAATGTTCCCCTTGCTATACATCCTTGCCAGCATGTTTTTTATTTTATTTTATTTTATTTTATTTTATTTTATTTTAAACATTATGACAGGTATAAGATGAAATCTCAAAGCAGTTTTTATTTGCATTTCCTTGATGATATGGATGTTGGACATTTCTTTAAATATTTCTCAGCCATTTGAGATTCCTCTGTTGAGTAGTTACTATTTAGAGCCATACTCAATTTTTAATTAAATTAATGTCTAGTTTCTTGAGTTCTTTATCTTTTTTGGATATTAGTTCTCTATCAGATGTAAAGCTGGTAAAAATCTTTTCTCATTCTGTAGACTGTTGCTTTGTTCTATTGACAATGTCCTTTGCTTTACAGAAACTTTCTCAGTTTCATGAAGTGCTGTTTATTCAATTTATTGAAGGTTGTTCTTAATGCCTGTGCTTGTGGTCTTCTGTTCAAGAAGTTGTCCCTGTGCCAATGAGTTCAGAGATAATCCCCCACTGTCTCTTCTATCAGAGTATCTAGTGCAAGTCTTTAGTCCAAGTAGTCTTGTGCTTTATGCAGGGTGATAGATACAAATTTACTTGCATTCTTCTACATACAGACATCCAGTTAAATCAGCATGATTTTTGAAGATACTTTCCTTTTCCATTACGTATTTCTGTTTTTGTTTTTGTTTTTTTTTTTTTGTAAAAAATAAAAATCAGGTGGATTTATATAAGTATGTGGATTTATGTCTGGGTCTTCAATTTAATTCCATCAATCAACCTGTCTTTTTTGTGCCAGTACCATGCAGTTATTTTTATTTTGGTTAAATAACTTTTTTTATTTATCATCATACCAACTCTCCTTCCTCTCCTCCCAGAACCTTCCCCTTCTCATCTGTTCCTTTTCCCTTACATTCAGAAAAAAATTTTGATGCAAACCTCTGTAGTACAGCTTGAAATCAAGAATGGTGATACCTCTGGGAGTTCTTTTATTGTACAGGGTTGTTTTAGCTATCCTGGCTTTTTTTTTTTTTTTTCACATCAAGTTGAGTATTGTCCTTTCAGGGTCTTTACAGAATTGCGTTGGAATTCTGATGGGATTGCTTTAAACTGTAGGGTTATTTTGTGTGTGTGTGTGTTGGTGGTAGAATGGCCATTTTTACTATAATTATCTACTTACTAGGATTACCTACCAATTGATGAGCATAGGAGATCTTTCCATATTCTGATATTTTCTTCCTTCTTCAAAGACTTGTAGTCTTTTGATTTTTTGGAGTATGGTTACCCTAAGATATTTTATATTGTTTGTGGATATTATGAAATTAGGTTTTCCAGACTTCTTTTTCAACTCATTTGTCATTTGTTTATAGAAAGGCTACTGATTTTTTTAGTTGATTTTGTATCCATCTATTTTCATGGAGGTATTTACAAACTGTAGGAATTCCTTGGTAGAATGTTTGGGATCACTTATATCTTATATCATCTGAAAATACAGTGATATTTTGATGGCTTCCTTTTCAATTTGTATCCCCTTGATCTCCTTTTGTTGTCTTATTACTATAGTAAAATCTTCAAGCACTATATTGAATAGATATAGAAAGAGTAGACAGTTTTGTCTTAGTTCTGATTTTAGTGGTATTGCTTTAAAATTCTCTGCATTTAGTTTAATGTTGACTATTTCTTTTATGCATATTGCCTTTATTATGTGTTTCTGTTATCTTCAAGACTTTTATAATGAAGGAGTATTTGAATTCAAAGGTTTTCCAGCATCCAGTGAGCTGATAATGAACTTTTTTTTCTTTCAGGTTGTTTAAATGGTGGATTACACTGACTGATTTTCATATGTTGAACCATCCCTGTATCTCTGAGATGAAGCCCACTTGATCTTGGTGGATGATCTTTTTGATGTGTTCTTGGATTTGGTTTGCAAGTATTTCGAGTATTTTTGTATCTATGCTCATGAGCAAAATTGGTCTGTCTTTCTCATTACTTGTTGAATCTTTGTGCAATTTAGGTATCAGGGTTTCTGTAGCCTTAATAAATGTTTCTGCTTTTGTTTTGTAGATTAATGTGAGGAGGACTGCTGTTAACTCTTCCTTAAAAATCTGGTAGAATCTTGCCCTAAAATCACCAGGCCCTGGGATTTTTTATTTGTTTGTTTGGAAAAATTTAATTACTGTCTCTGTGTCCTTAGGGTTTATTTAAATATTATTTATCCAATTTTAACTTAACTTTGGTAAGTGGCACCTAGGGAGAAAAATAACCGATTCATTTAGAATTGTAAACTTTAAAGAATACAGATCTTTTTTCAAGTATGACTTAATGATTCTTCAAGTTCCCTGGGTGTCTGTTGTTTTGTTCTCATTTCCATTTCTGGGTTTTCCTAACTTGGACATTTTACCTTTGTCTTTTAGTTAGTTCGGGTAAGAGTTTGTCTATCTTCTTGATTTTCTCAAGGAACCAACTCTTGGTTTCATTGATTCTTTGCATTTTCCTTGTTTCTATTTTATTTATTTCATTCCTCAGTTTGATTATTTTCTGCTCTCTATTTCTCTTTGGTGAACTTGCTTTTTTTGTTCTAGAGCTTTTAGATGTGCTATTAAGTTGCCTGTGTGAGGTCTCTCCTATTTTCTTATGCAGGAACCTCCTGCTATGAACTTTTCTCTGAGCACCACTTTCATTGTCCTATAAGTTTATGTACACTGTATATTTATTTTCATTGAATTCTAGGGAGTCTTTAATTTCTTCCTTAATTTGACTTTGACACAGCAGTCATTCAGTAGAGAGTTGTTCAGTTTCTATGAGTTTGTATGCTTTCTCTTGTTCAAATCCAGTTTGTTCGTTTTGTTTTGTTTTGTTTTTTTGGCTTAAACAACATATATTTATTTCTCATAGTTGTGGAATTTGAAAGTACAAGATTAAGGCACTCATGCACAGCCACCAGTCTCTAAGTAGCCTTGTGTAAAGTTGGAGGATAAAGGATGAGGAGCAGGAATTCCTATTCTGTTGTTTAGACTAATCATGGTTCAAAACTGGGTTAAACCGGAAAAACAAGTATGTGTCAACTAATCTGAATCAGACCCTATTTCTTCTATTTATTGCCTAAGTAAAACAGTTTAGCAAATGTTTATATGGCATTTACATTGTATTATATTTTATATTTAATCTAAAAATGATTTGAAGTTCTTGAGTTGTTTACATGTGTTGTTTTGTATAAGAAAATGAATGTCAAAATTTACTTGACAACTGCTGGGACAGAGCACTCTGGAACCAGTTTCCCATAGTTTTCCACAGAGAACTACATTCAACAAATTAATAAAATATATTAAGACTGCAAAGTTTCTAACATTTTCCCAATGAAATACTATTCACTTTTGTAGAATTTTGCCCAAGAGTATGTAAATTTAAAATTTTGGTGGGGGGGGGCGGATAGTAGTTTTCTTGTAGCTTAGCCTGAGTTAATCACATCTAGATAGCCAATGCTTTCTGAGCATTGTGCCAAGAAATAAGTAAATGTTTTCTGATGTGTTACTCTTTTATCATAATTTGAAACCATAATAAGTTTCTGCCTCAGCATTATTAAGGAAGCCAACTGTGCTCTTGGTCACCTGTTGACATAAATTTTTGGTGCCATATTATTCATGTAGACAAATAAGCTCTAAGGCAGTACCTGTCAGCAGGTAGCATATCTGAGTGTCTTCTTTTGAAGTCCAAATTTAACTTTTGAAATTAGGTTGATCATGGTTCATGTGTGCATAACCACAAACTATGAAATTCTTTAACTTAGACAAGAGGTGCATACATGTTAAGGTAAATAGAGAAACATATGAATAGAAGAATCATAAAGCCCTTACTATATTTCATACCTTGCTGTATGGCCTTTATTTTTTATAGCATATTTAGTCTCTGCAATAATCTTATAAGGAAAGCATTATTGTTATAAAATTTGGGTAGTTAAAGATAGCAATTTATAACAAATGCTAGTAGTTTTCTAAGACCATATTGTTATTAAATGCTGAAGTTACTTCACATTAATTCTGTAGGTACATTGCTGCCAATGTTAGACAAGAATATTTTTAACAGAATGTGAAGAGTGTTTTAGATTTGAACATTTTTAAAATGTGCAAAAATATCATGCTATTAATTTTGAGATTTCCCTTTCCAACTGTTCTGCCCATCTACACAGTTCTAGTCCACTAAAGACAAATATTCTTTGCACAAATATGCATCAGATAGTTTCTAATAGTGTGGGTCCTATGTTTATATTCCATGGGCATCACTTGTTCTTGCCTGCATCATTTGTGCCTCCTTTTCTGACAGCATTATTTCAGATTGGTTTGAGTTAAACATATTACCCATCATAAAGAGAGCAACAACAACAGCAAATGCCTCTGGTGGTCTCAGATATGTCTTAAACCAATTTAACAGAACGCTTCCCTGTGAATTTGAATATTGATTGGAATGGTGTAAGATTAAAATCATCACATTCTTTCTTATACATGTCACCCCCGATTTTACTCATTTATTCTGCATTCTAACAGACTACTATATTAGCAAGCATTGTTTCACTGTTCATCATGTTTTTCTTTGTGTTTTGTTAACTAATCCACATTCTTTTGGTCACTGCCTTGGTTTGATTTAGTTGTTCTAAGTGCCATTGTTGCTTGTAAGCAAATATTGTCATATTATACAGATTGTAATGTCTACTTCAAAAGTAGATATTTCCCATTACTTATTAGTTTTAATGATATATTTGAGCAACTATATAATAGTAATTTCTCAACGTATCACTCTCAGATAAATTGGAGGGCTGTATAATCACTGTTGACTGACAAATTGATAACATTGATATTGGCAGGAAGATTATCATAAAATTAAAAAAACAGAGCATATTGTGTTGGAATATTATTTAAAATGAGACACATGAATATCCTAGACAGAAATCTAAGAAAAATAGAAAGACTAAAGAAGAGTTATCTTCAAACCAAATGAAATCCATTACCATCAGACTTCTCATCTGCCATATTTGAACCTAGAAAATATTGACATAGTTTTTTTTTAAGTAATGGGAAAAAATGGGCCCAACTATGTCATCAGTCGCCTGTGAAGATGGAGGATATTTATGAAAGTTCAAAGTTACAGAACAGTCATCAAAACTTGACAGAAGAGCCCCAGGTAAGAAAAAAGGACATCAAAAGCCCCACATCTGAAAACCCAAACCTCATTATGTAACATGCTTATAAGAAGTAAAGATAATTAACACACTTTGCTTACTATAAGTAGTTGTTGGTGTCAGGGCATTTGTACTATAAATTAATAGACCTATACTGAAATAGACTTTTTTGATATTGTAGATGTCTTATATTCTCTGAAATAAAATTTTGCAGTAGTTGAACCTAAATTTCTCTGTTGTCTCTTGCTTTTTTTTTTTTTTTGCTAGTACACCAATTTATCCTTTAATTTTGTTAAGATGTGATTTGTTGTTTTATTTTGCTTGAGATTTGCCCCACTGTACCTAAACATGGTCTGTCACCAGAGTTATCTACAAACTGAATGAAATCTTCTGGCTGCAACCTTCAAAAGTGACTGATCAATCTCAGGAAGAGACAAAAAATTTTCAAAACTAAAAATGAAGGGAGACTATCAACTGCTGAGTAAACATGCTGCACCGTAGCTGAGGAGGAAATTCAGTGTGTAACCTCACACGGGGTATTATGGGGTTGGAGGAACAACAGGAGAATACCTCAAGAATTGGGTTGACCAACTGCTTGAAAAACAAGAGAGTAGAAAGCAACAGTTGACAATGCAAACTGAGACAGAGAGGAAAGCTGTCTCAAGAAGGGATTGCTAAGATGAA
The DNA here is from genome assembly GCA_004025045.1 of Sigmodon hispidus. Classification (NCBI taxonomy): domain Eukaryota; kingdom Metazoa; phylum Chordata; class Mammalia; order Rodentia; family Cricetidae; genus Sigmodon; species Sigmodon hispidus. The sequence continues at coordinate 590,138 of PVIH01000050.1, forward strand.
TATACAGAGAAAGGGAAGAGCTGCAGGAAAGGCAGAGGATGGAGCCAGGATGAGCAAAGCACACTGTACAAGGAAAGTATACACCAGAGAACCATGGGAGGAGCACACAGACTTCAAAGGGAATTCTCCAGAGGAGACCAGCCACTATGTACTGTGGCTCCAATCAAACTTAATGAGGGACTTGAAATGTCATTTTGTCACTACCAAAAATATCTCTATATAAGTGTACTACCAGCGTATCTTATTTTGGCATACTGTTGTAGATAAAAATGTGTAGTGGGACTATATCATGGTACATTATTAATACTTGTCTCTCCTACTGGTTTAATAAAAAGTTATTTGGCTAGAAGGCAGCCAGAAAGTGTGGGTGGAGCAACCAGACTAAGAAAACTCTGGGAACAGGAAGAGCAGAGCAGAGATGCCAGAGAGACCCAGAGGAAAGGAGACCAGGATACTGCTCTGAGAAAAGATACTAAGCCACATGGTTAAAAAAGATAGGAATAATGGGTTGAGTTAAGATGAAAGAGCTAACAATATGTCTAAGCCTTAGGTCAATCATTATGAAATTAATGTAAGCTACTGTGTGATTATTTATGGCAAGGCAGCAGTGGGGCTGTAAGTGGGTTAGATCCTAAAGGCTAAGCCAAAAAGTCCAAGCCAGAAACTATTAGTATAAAAACGCCTGATTCAATGCAGCATTTGTTGTAGGTGATCACATGTAGTGGGAATCCCGGATTGTACAGGAGAGGCGGTGCTTCCAGCCTAGCGCGCGCGGCGGCAGAAGGAGAGGCGGTGCTTCCGGCCCCAGCGCGCGGCGGCTCCATACGGCAGTGGCTAGGCGCGTTGCTAAAACTTTCTTTTGCTCGTGATTCTAACAAAATAAATCTTATTTAAAACATATCTATTGGTGGTGGGTTTATTCCGCGATATTTGGCGCCTTAACGCGGGGCTAATTCCCCAAACCCCCCCAGATTCCGCGCCCGCGCGCAGATGGAGCCCTGCCGGATTCTGCGCCCGCCCGCTGCATGCTTTGGCTCTCATTTGCGTGCACAGTGTTTGGCACAGCAGCCAGGAGGGAATCTGCGTGCAGAAGAGCTACTGAGACCCAGTTCTGAGGGTGCACGCCTGGTAGGATTGTGGAGGCATTTGGCAGAGAACCTTTGGGCTTACTCACCACCCCGTTTCAAGCACCATTGCTGCTGCACTACGACATCTGCTGACCATAAGTCCTCATTACATCTGAGTAAGGCAAAATTTTTTTTCTTTCTTCTAAAATGTCCGATCAGATAAATGTTCACAATTTTACTCACTTTTTCACAATGGTGATAGAGGATTATTTCCAGGATTACGCATTTGGAGGTTATCTCCACCCAGGAGTCCTTTTGCTTTTCTTTGTGATAATATATTTCTTACCAAATTATT
>PVIH01000051.1:0-62991 GCA_004025045.1 Sigmodon hispidus
CCTCCTAGTTAGTCGTCTGGTAAGTTCCCTTCCTTTAGTCATCTGGTAAGTTCCCCTCCTAGTTAGTCATCTGGTAAGTTCCCCTCCTAGTTAGTCGTCTGGTAAGTTTCCCTCCTAGTTAGTCGTCTGGTAAGTTTCCCTCCTAGTTAGTCATCTAGTAAGTTCCCCTCCTAGTTAGTCGTCTCTAGTGTTCTTTGAAAGTGTAAATGCAGAATCTCTTTGAGACTCAGACAGTCTTTCAACTGTGAGTCACTGAATAATCAAAAATACAAGTTATACACAGACAAATAGAATCAACATTCTCATTCCAAATGAGAGAGATGGGACATATAGCAAGATTTAGATCAGATCAGAGAAAGATCAAAAATGAGCAGAAAATTATATCAAGTTCCACAATTTCATGTCTGGCTTCTTGAGATCATGTTAGAATCATCCGAACCGCCCAAAGCTTGAGGATCCTGTGCATCCAGCTCCACTATCTGGAACACACGTGTCCTCTTTGTTATGCTTGCTTTATTCAGTGCTTGCATCTTTCCTATAGCCTTAGCAGCCCTGCCCAATATAGGATATAATATTATACACACAAACTTATTTAAAAGGAGATAACCTGAAATGAGAATGTCATCAAAGGGGCTGCCTGTGCCTCCGAACACCTTCTGAGGGAACTGTCTCTCCAGGGTCAGAATTCTGAAGCTGATAACACTTTGGTCCAAGGGGATGACAGCTCCATTCAGAGCTTGGCAGCGTCCATATGGTACTAGTTCTGCAAGCATGAAAGAGGCAGGATTAAGAGAATGATAAAGTCTTACACGACAGTTCCAGGAAACTACTGAGGCAAAGCAATGTGTTGCAAGTCCTTGCAAGAGTGCCCTGAGAGAGACATAGCTGGATCTTGTGGGAATTGATTCCCAGACTTCTGAGAAACCATGATACTGATTTCCAAAGTGGCTGAATAAGTTGTGTTCAGCACTGGAGTTGTGTTCCCTTATTCCTCATCCTCCTGGGTGTAGCTGTCACTTGTATTTTTGATCTTAGCCATTCTAACAGGTGGAAGATGGAATCTCAGAATCATTTTGATTTTCATTTCTCTGGCTGCAAAGGATGTTGAACATTTCTTGAAGTATTTCTCGACCACTTGAGATTCTGCTGTTGTGAATTCTCTGTTTAGATCTGTAACCAATGTTTAAATTGGATTATTTGTTTTTTGATATCTAGTTTCTTGAGTTCTTTATATATTTTAGAAACCAGCCCTTTGTCAGATGTAGAGTTGGGGGAGAACTTTTCCCATTCTGTAGGCTGTGGTTTTGTCTTATTGACTATGTCCTTTGCCTTACAGAAGCTTCTCAATTTCAGGAGGTCCCATTTATTAATTGTTGCTGTCAGTGTCTGTGCTACTAGTGTTATATTTAGGAAGTGGTCTCCTGTGCCAATTCATTGAAGGGTATTTCTCACTTTCTCTTCTCTTGATTCAATGTTACTGGGTTTATATTGAAGTGTTTGATTCACTTGGACTTGAGTTTTGTGCAGGGTGATAGATATGTATCTATTTTCATTCTTCTACATGCTGACATCCAGTTATGCCAGCACTATTTGTTGAAGATGCTTTCTTTTTTCCATTGTATATTATTGGCTTCATTGCCAAAAATCAGGTGTTCAGAATTGTGTGATTTAATGTCAGGGTTTTCAGTTTTATTCCATTGATCCACGTGCCTTATTTTTATACCAATATCAAGCTGTTTTTATTACTGTACATGTACAGTAGAAATCAGGGATGGTGATACCTCTAGAAGTTCCTTTATAATACAAGATTGTTTTTAGTAACCCTGTGTTTCTTGTTTTTCCATATGAAGTGAAGTGTTGTTCTTTTGAGGTCTGTAAAGAATTGTGTTGGGATTTTGATGGGCAGTGCATTGAATCTGTAGATTGCTTTTGGTAAGATTGACATTTTCACTATGTTGATCCCACCTATCCAAGAGCATTGGAGATCTCTCCATTTTCTGATATCTCCTTTTGTTGTCTTAATTGCTCTAGCTAGGACTTCTAGTACTATATTGAATAGTTATGGAGAGAGTGTACTGCTTTGTTTTGTTTCTGATTTTAGTGGGATTGCTTTGAATTTCTCTCCATTTAGTTAGATGATGGCTGCCAGCTAGCTGTATATTGCTTTTATTAAGTTTAGATATGTTTCTTGTATCTTGATTTCTCTAAGACCTTTATTATGAAAGGGTGATGGATTTTGTCAAAGACTTTTTCAGTATCTAATGAGATGATAATTTTTTTTAGTTTGTTTACATGGTGTATGACATTGACAGATTTTCCTATGTTGAACCACCCCTGAATCTCTGGGATGAAGCCCAGATTATGGTATTATGGTAGATGTACTATTTGATGTGTTTGTTCTTAGATTTCATTTGCCAGTATTTTATTGAGTATTTTTGCATCAATATTCTCTTTCTTTGTTGCATCTTTGTGTGATTTGGGTATCAGGGTGACTGTAGCCTCATAAAAAGAGTTTGACGATGTTCCTTCTGTTTCTATTGTGTGGGACAATTTGAGGAATATTGGTATTAGCTCTTCTTTGAAATTCTGGTAGAATTCTACACTGAGACCATCTGGCTCAGGGCCTTTTTTTTTTTGGTTGGTAGACTTTTAATGACTCCTTTTATTTCCTTAGAGGTTATAAGTTGTTTATGTGGTCTTCATTTAATGCTTCATATCCATAGAAAATTGTCTATTTCTTCTGGTTTTCCAATTTTGTGGAGTACAAGTTTTTGAAGTATGTTTGACCTAATGATTCTCCGGATTTCCTCAGTGTCTGTTTTATGCCCCCCTTTCATTTCTGATTTTGTTCATTTGGATGCTCTCTCTGGGAGCAGAATTTTTGAGGAAAGTAACAGGAATGATTTTGGACATGCTTTATTTGAATTGTCCATCAGATAACCAAGTGTGAAAGTCAAATAGATCATTGTATTGTGGTTCAGGGGAAATATGAGCCTTAATGCTACTGTGTGATGGTTGTAAGGTCAAGAATCTGGTGGTGACAATGGAGTGGCTATATTCAGAGCTGTGGGGTTCCCCAAAATTTAAAGATTGAATAGACAGGGAAAAGGAGGGGATGAAGAAGGGACAATGACATAAAGCTGCCAAAGAGAGGGCACGAAACAAGGGCGTATGTCCCTGCGAGCCAGGTTTGCTAGAGAGTGGTAACAACATATTTGAGAGTAATCATTAAAGGACAAATTTTGAGTGATACATTTACAAAAGTTTATATCAAAATACAAAAAAAATTATGGAGGAGCTAAGGAAATGGTTTACTTAATGAATGCTTGTAAAAACATGAAACCTGAGTTTTATTGCCAGCACACATGTGAAAAAATTGGGTGCTGTCATAGCTGCCTGTAATCCCAGCACTGAGGAGTGGAGGCAGGAGGATCAGTAGAGCTTACTGGCTGCAGTGGGCTCCAGCTTCGTCAAGAAGTAAGGTGGCGGACTCACGTGATCACTCAGGGAATAGGGGCTTGCTGCCAAGCCTGAGGACTTCAGTCTAATTCCTGAATCCCACATAGTAGAAGAAAAAAAACTGAACCCTACAAGTTAACCTACACATATGTTCTATGACACAAATAGATTCATATTTCTTCCCCCCTTTTCTATAAATAAGTAAATATGAAAAGTTTTAAAAATGAGGTAGAACGTAACTGAGGGCATCATCATTGGCTTCTGGCTTTCATGTATGGCTGCACACACAAGTACACATACTCACCCCACCCCCACAAATAGGTACACATATGCAAAACAAGAGTGTGTGTGTGTGTTTTCCCCCATGCAGTGTTTTGCCTGAGGAGTGTGTAGCTAGGCTGGCTTTTATGTAGCTAGCTAGTATTCCTTGGGAACAAATGTCATTCCTTTTAATTAAAAACAATAGAAAAAATATATAGCGTAATTTGACAGTTTCAATCCAATGTTTGATGAACTGTGATAATCAACTGATTACTTAAGCATAAACTTGGGAATATAGTAAAATATGAATTCATGTTTTGGAATGTGTTTTTGGTACACAGTTTTTGTTCTTCATGATAATGTATCTTTACACTATCAAGGGACACTTCCTTCTCTCTCTATAATCAGTTCTTTCATTAATTGTTCTCAGTTTAAAATTTTTCCAAAGAAGCTTACAATTTCTGTCTCCTTGGCAGTCATGTTTAACAGTGGTTCAAAAGCATTGGCAATTCCTATACAATAAACTAATTCAAGACTATAATTTTTCTCATAGATGGTTACTGTTAGTAGCAGGTATGCATAAGGCTTAATTTATGTATAAGGCATGGAATACTTCATGTGCTGCTGATTCCCATATGTTTGGAAAGTAAAATAAACACAAAACATTTTCCACATTTTTAGGGACAGAGCATTAAAGTTATATTTCTGTGATTACATCATCAGAAGACTTTCAACCTAGTATATTTGGATGTTTGTACTAGCTTTTTGTTATTGCCATTTTGGCTTGATTTCTTTCAGTTTTTTTTTAAGATTAAAAATTATATGCTACTTTACACTTTGTTTTTTACTAATAACCATGTTAAATTTCATTAGCCTGAAACACATGTGTGAACTATTGATGGTCGAGTATAGGAACTCAACAGTTTACTTATTTTTATGTGTATGTGTATATTTATGTGAGTTTTTGTGTACCATGTGCATGCAGAAATCAATGGAGGCCAGAAGAGTGCATCAGATCCTCTGAAATTGGAGGTACAAATTGCTGGGAATCAAATTCATGTCCTCTGTAAGACAAGTCAATTTTTTTACCCATGAGTCTGTCATTCTAGTCCTCAGCAATTTTTTAAAAGAAGGATTTATTTTTATTTTATGTGTATGAGTGTTTTCTGCATGTGTGTATGTGTATCACGTTTGCCTGGTTTCCTCAGAGGCCAGAGGAGGACATTTAGAACCTCTGAAACTGGAATTGCAGGACATTATAGGCCATTATATAGGTGCTGGGAACTGAACCTCTGAAAGAGAGAGCCTCCAGTACTCTTAAGTGCTCAGTCACCTCTCCAGGCCTAGAACTTAGCAATTTTATATAATGAGATAAATGATAGAGAAAGTATATTTAGTACCTTTTCTAAGTTTTGAGTCTGCCCCTTAGTTTTATGGTTTTAAAAATAAAGATAACTATTAAGCTAGTAGACAGCCTGCTTACCAAATGATTATGGGATGAAACACAGGAGCAACTGTACTTCTTTATCTGATTTGCATGGATACGTATGTATTGTACATGTGTAAGTGTATATAGATTGCATGTGTGTCTGTGTATGTAGAGGCCAGAGGTTGATGTTGGTGTCTTCTTTGGACATTCTTTATTTACACAGGTAGGGGCTCTTCCTGAGTTTGCAGATTCTGCTAGAATACTCACCACCTTGCCCCTGGGCCCCTTTCTCTGTTTCTGAGCACTGGGGTCACAGGTGGGCTGATAAACCTGCCCAGCTTTTATGAGACTGCTGGGGAGCTGGACATGCTGCCCAGCAAGCACTTTCTGAACTGAAGCATCTCTCCAGACTTCTACAGTTATATTCCTCATAAAATATTATCGTGTGTAAGATAGTCACAGTGACTATCTGCAGTCAAGTAAGATGACTCTTGCTCTTAGGTGGATCCTAGGTTGAATAGTAAAACCCTCATTTCTAATGTGTGTCAAGTACGTCCTTATTTTTTATAGGTACTAAGTAATCTATTGTTTGGTTATATTTTGGTGGTGGTGGTCTTTTTAGAAAGTAAGGCAATTAGATATAGATGAATAATTACAATCTTCTCATAAAAACTAGATTGTGTTAAAATCTATTAAAATAGATAGCAGAGAATGACTCGGATTCACTCTCTGGTTCTGTTTGATGCTTTTAGTGAAGTCTAGGTTCAGGGATTTTCAATATATCTTTCAGAAGCACATTCCCACTGTCTCTTTAAGACCATGACATAGGAAGTGTATCTGTGAGACTATACTTCAGGAGCTTTGTGTTTATTTTAGAAAAATTTTATAGAAAAATAATAACCCCGTAGTCTTTTAAAAATAATTTTTAAAATCCCCAAAGCAAGAGCTAAATTTATTTCTTGCCACCCAGCATTCAGTTTCATCTCTGTGACCTCTACTGCTAACAGTTTTGGCTACTGTTTCTGACGTGCTTTGAAGTTTGTATTGCTTGTGTGTGCTATAGGTACATCTATCCCTCCCCTCCCCCAGAGTAAAATGGAATGGTGCTGCTTGTATAGATCTATAACTTTAGAAATTGTATTCCTACTTTTACAGTGTACCTGGATGTGGGCAGAAATATTCTGATTAATTAAACTTATCTATCTCTTATGTTATCTCTATTTATTTTCGTGTACTAACAACATTCACAATAGCCAGACTCAGAAGCAACTGATTTATTATTAACTGCAATGGCAGTTTATCATTTTACAGTCTGAGATATATCTGGCATCATAGACATTGCTTATTTGCTTGGGGCATTCTCACCTGCTGTATGAATTACTCAAGAGGCTAAATCATAGATAAGAAGACTGATTGTTGTGCAAAGAATTAGAGTGAAAGCAGAGGTGTCCTAACAGGATATTTCCATCACACGCCACAGTAACTCTATGATTTGCCCTGAAGTTCTTTGTGTCTTAACACTGGCATTAGTCATCAGCACAGTACCTTGGGAGGGAAACATGAAGCCCTACAGGCCCTAGGTCTGCACTGTGACCTGCCCACAACTTCACTTGAACACATCTGATCAGTAGCTTGTTCATGTCAGAGGGCAGCTTACCATCTTTCTTTGAGAAAAATGTTGATTAGAATTTACGGAGCTGCCTAATCTGCTTGATGATGACATAGAAAAACATGGCCTCCCAGCAACTCATTGGTAGGCCCTATTTGCAGGTATGGCTCTGTGAGTAATACAGAGAGGCAATGTGTTGGCTATTTGCTGTCAACTTGACACAAGCTGGAGTCATCAGAGTGGAGGAACCCTTACTTGAGAAAATGCCTCCAGAAGATCCAGCTGTAGGCAGCAGGGCATTTCCTTAAGTAGTGACTGATGGGGGAGAGCCCAACCCATTATGGGTGGGGCCATCCCTGAGCTAGTAGGCCTGGGTTCTATAAGAAATCAGGCTGAGCAGGCCATGGGGAGCAAACCAGAAGGCAGCACTCCTCGGTAGCTTCTGCCTCAGCTCTTGTCTCCAGATTCCTTCCCTGTCTGAGGACCTGTTCTGACTTTGTTTGATGGCAAACTGTGACTTGGAAGCATAAACTGAATAAACCCTTTCTCTCCAAGTTTCTTTAGTCATGGTGTTTCATCATAGCAATAGTAACTCTTAGACAGGTGATCACCATAGTCTTAGCAGAAATGCTAGCTGATGTTGCAAATCCCCCTAGTTGAAAACATTGGCTTAGAGTGAAGAAAACCGAACCACATGAGGTATTGCATAGAAATTCCTGCGAGTAGGAATTGAGGATATGACTGAGCATGCTTCTTTGATTGCACAGGGATATAAAACTGCTAACAGTGGACCTGTCTTATCTCTGCTTTCCCACTAATTGTAAGATCTCTAATTGGTGGCTTTACTCATCCAGTTGGGGATTAGTAAGTTAACCATAGTGTATTCTACTTAAGTTGCATGCTTGTTCTGAACATGAGATACATCAGCATTTATCATTCTTTATAATACATACAAAAGTTTCTATAAATGATAAAATATTTCAAAGCCAGGTATTATCTGTATGTCTTACTATTTATTTTTGATCCCTTTGGCTTTTAAAACAACTGGCAATATAAAAACTACCTTAATTTTATTCTTTTTGTGAACTTAACCACCTAAATACATTCTAGGAATGATCAGTTTTCTTTTTTTTGTAAATGCATAGGGTTAAGTGTAGTATCTTCTGTTTTATAGTAAGAATAAATAAAATGAGATTTCTTAAATTTAAGTAAATGAAACAGAAAGATATATCTCTTGACATGAGTTTGTCCCATAGTCAGACATCATACACATGTTAATGCTTCTGTATCCAGAAGGAGACTTATTTCCTGTTGTTGGCTGTCTTGAAGTCATTCTGTATAATGATTCAATTTTTACCCTCATCTTAGCCCAGTGGTTCTCAACTCTCGGGCCACACATCAGGTATCCTGCATATCAGATGTTTACATTACAATTTATAACTGCAAAATGGCAGTTATGAAGTAGCAACGAAAATAATGTTCTGGTTGGGGATCAGCACAACAAGGGGAGCTGTACTGAAGGATCCCAGCGTTAGGAAGGTGAGAGCCGCTGCCTTAGTCGGCCCACCTTCATCATTGTACTTCGGTGGATTAGTCAGGTACAGTTTCTATGCATAATTAATGTTTGCTGAATGAAAGAATAAATTGCTGAAAATACTTTATACAGGCTATCTGATAAATTATCAGTGGCCATAGTCTTCATTGTAGATTTCATCTGAGTGGGCTGCATTGGGCATCATTGTAGTGCTCTTTTCCCTAGAATTTACTCTAAGTGTTGCCCCTGTGGATTGTAGTGTTTAGCAGAGTTGTTTTTGTAGGCTTCTACACTCACATGGTCTGTTTTGGATATCTGATCATCATAAGAGACCTATCAACAATTGTTGACTTTTCATATTGACTCTGCCTACATTCCCTTTCGTATTTATTTAGATATGATAGTAATCACATGGATTTAGGGCAGTGCCCTTACCCAGAAAGAATATTGAATTCAGTGAAATTGCTTGGGTCGATAGTATGAAGTAGCTCTTGCACAGCTTCTTGAACCAGTTAGCAAATACTTGAGCCCCGGTGCACTGCTACACCTGCTTTCTGTGTTGGTCCTGGGGATCCGAACCCAGACCTTTATGCTCAAACAGTGGGAACATCTACTTCCTTATCCATTTCTCCAGCCATGTATTTGGTTTTTTTTTTTATAGGTTGTAATCCACCTTTTTGAGTCAGCATTTTCCTCTAATATAGCCTGTCTTCTACACATGTATAATCATTTTTTTGCTGCTCTGCCTACCACTCTGTCTCCATTAATAGACCTCTGTACATAGGAGGCACTCACATGGGTTTTGATCTGTTGAGTATATTCAACTCATTGCTTTGTTATTTGTATTTTGTTTTGATTAATGCTACCATCAGACATACTAATTCTTCCTTAAGTGCTGCTTTACTTTCAATTAGCTATCAGTTTAGATTGCTACAGTAATGGAGCCAATTTGAAGAGGCACCTGAACAACTTTAAAGTCATTTCTGAGTTTCTTAAAGAAAAACCCTGAGTGTACTGAAGACAACAAAGAGGATGGTGGTAAAGGTGGCCCAGCCAGCAGCAGAGCAGGGGAGAAAGGTGTGTCTTCATGTCTCCAGCTGCAAGGAAATGCTCAGATTGGGCCGAGAGCTGTTGAGTCTTGTCTCCCCTCAGCTGCCTTCAGAACCCACTTTTTCTACTTGGACTGCTCTCTCTCTCATTTTTTTTTTTTTTAGCTTCCAAAACATTCTTATACCTTGCTGTAAAACAGAAACTTAGGATACCTTTTTTATCTTGTTCCACAAAGTCATATCAGGGCTTTCTCCATCTTGGAGGACTAAAATATGACCATTTTGGTGAGACAGACAAAAGTGTGATACTTAAGTTTGGGATAGAATATTTTTTCCCACATCCAGGATTTTCTTTGGCACTAGTATTTGTAAAATTGACGCTCCTCCGAGGTATCACAAACTCAGAAAGATAAGCAGGGGATGTACTCACTCATTAGTGGTCTCTAAACAAACAAACAAGAAAAAAGCAAAGCATGCCCAAGCTACAAACCACAACCACTGAACAACTTGGGATCAGAAACACCTGGACTGACTCCTTGGATCCCACTCCCCCTAGAGGAACACCTGACTCACTCTTGAGGGAGGGGGGAGAAAACTGGATTTGCCAGGAGTGGAGACTGAACTAAGCAATATTGGGATAGTGGGACCATGGGACTGCCTGCTGCCTGCCCAGAGAGGGGATGGGGAATTGTGGAGAAGAATGAATGACCTGATGTGGTGGGAGGGGGAAGGGACCTTGAATAAGGATATACAAGGATAGAAAGTGTGACTTCTTTGTTCATAATAATAATAAAAAATAAATAAATAAAATGACCTCATTTCAAAAAAGTTGATGCTCCTCAAAAGGCTCTTATAAAATGTACTAATTATCTTATTAATTAATTTGCACCCTTATACAGTTATACATGCAGGCAAAACACCAATTCAAATAAAATATTAAAAAACCCAAACAAACATTTATCTGTTTCTATGTTTAAATGCGGTCTTGATATTGTGGATGACTCCACTTCTACTTTTTACAAGGTTATCTTCCCTTGAAATTCTGTAGGTAACTTAACTTGGTGAAAACTAATCTCTTGATGCTCTACAGTCTAAATTTTGCCTCTAATGCTCTCTACCTCAGTAAACCATGTTGCTTAGGCCACGCATGCCACATTCAATCCTGCAGTAAATGCTAGTGGATATTCTTGTAGGCATATCCAAACCTTTTGACATTGGGATATGATGTTGTTATCTACACTTATGTTCAAGTATCACACAGTTGAGTTTTCAGAAATAGATAATGAACAAATTACAATGTTTTAAGTAAGCTTCCACATGGTGTTGGACCACATTTATAGCCATCTTTGGCAACATGTAGCCCACAGGCTGTCAGGAAGTTAGACAGTGGACTGTCTTAAAATTGTCCACATCACTTTCTCTACTGTTCTGGTTCAAGCTCGTCTTCTTTTGGGGTGGCTGGAAGGATTTCCCAGCGGATTACATGCTTTTGCCCCTTCTCTCACTTTCTGCTAAAATTTTACATTCTGCTAAAATGTAATGTCTTTTCATTAATAAGCTCCAATGTAAACTGGCCCTTGACTCCACACTGTTGTCTGTGAGGATCATGCGTCTTGTTCCCTTCAGGTACATGGGCCAACTTTCCCTGGTCATCCACAGCATAGTCTGCCTCAAAGTTTTTGTTCTATTGTTTCTTTGCCTTAAATTCCATTTCTCTGGGTGCTTACATAGGTTATCCCTTCTTCTCCTTCTTCTTCTTGGATCTATACTCACATGGAATTTCTCCAAGAAGGTTCTTGTATTCATTATTTGTCATGCTTAAAGCACCATTCTAGAATCTCTGTGTTCTTCCTCTATACAGCTTGTCACTAATTGCTATTATATTTGAACTATTCATTATTATCTATATCTACATTCAAATGCAAGCCCCAAGAAGATAGGGAACACCAAAGCATTGCTTCTTTTGTTCACTGATGTAGTTTGAGTACTCAGAATAGTGCCTGGCTCATTTAATACACAGCGTATGTATGTATGTATATATATTACACATATATGTATATATATGTGTGTATATCTGTGTGTGCTGAGTGATTGTATGAATAAATATGTGAAAGGTTATAATGGAATACTAAAGTACACAAATCACTGTTACCATTTCCATGTGCAGATCATGTGATATATACACACTTGTTCCTGCTTTGTGACACTCTGTTTTTTTAATCTTTTCCAGTATCAATTGACTCTTGCACCTACTTCAATAAGTTTCATGTTTTTCTCCATCTTCATACAAACAGCCATTGAATTGAATTGTATAGCATAGCATGGACTCATACTGTGGTTCAGCTTTTGTCAGGCAGGAGGAGTCTTTCATGGTAATGATGGTGAGAACAGAAAATATAGAGAAATAAATGAGAAAGTTGGACAAATTTAGTTCCAAAGTTCTGAAGCTTGAAGGTAAATGCCCTGATGAAATCATTGCAAACTGGAAAAGTGTCAAAAGATTGTCCCTTTCCTGATTAGAATGCACCTGGAGTGTGTATGAGATGGCTCAGGGTTGAAGCACTTGCCACAAAAGTTTGTTGGCTCCAGTTTGATTCTTTGAACTCAGGGCAGAAAGAGAGAACCACTTCCCAAGAGTTGTCCTCTAATGTCCAAGCCTGCTTTGTGGGATGTGCATTGTATGGCATTTTACATACACTCACATTGTATCTATACAACAGTAATAAATAAAAGTCAAGACTCAGTCACCTGGAGGCCAGTGCTTCATATCCAATTCTGAGTTTAACATGGGTACTGAATTTTTATTTAAGACAAAAAGCGACTTCAGAGATGGCAAGCAGTATAATGAGAACTCATAGAAATTGTTGGACAGCAGGAGTCATTGCAAACACTGTGCCAGGCATTATTACAAATTCTGTTAACAAAGTTACTTAACCCTCATCCTGTGAGGAAGATATTATCATGTCTTCTTTCAGATGAGAAAATTAAGATACAGAGATGTTCAGTAATTCAGTGTCACATAACTAGCCACTGAGGATTTAAAGTTATGCTCTAACCATTGTGCAGAGATGCAACTGCAGAAAACTGAGGCTGAGACCAAAGTTCTAAGACAGTTTTAGTTTTAACCTTATGTTCTAGATTCACTCTTTAGTCAGTTGCCCTGTATATTCGAACTGCATAAAAGGTTTGGTACCACTGCTTTATTACACTTACTCATGTCTTTTCTATTAACCTGTTTAACTACATGTAAGGATTGTATTTGGTTCATTTTAAACCGTTAATTTAGTTGCAGATATGTTATACAATCAACATTCAGATTTTGTTTAAAAAAAAACAATAAAAGAATATTCTTCATCATTGTTTAAATCAACTGGAGCTGTCTCAGTTAAGGTAGCTGTCAGATAATGTAGTGAGCCTCTGGCCACAGGTATTTTGTTTTGCTTGGTTTTGATTTTTAGAGATAGAGTCAGGTAGCAAGTATTCCAAACTGGCCTTCAGCTTACTACATAGCCAAGGATGCCCTTGAACTTCTGATTCTATTTCTACTTGGCATATGCTATGACTGCAGGCATGTGCCACCATGCTCAGTTTATTCAGTGCTGGATATAGAACTCAGAATTTTGGGCTGGTGAGATGGCTCAGTTAGTAAAGCTGTCCCCTAAAGCCTACAATCTGTCTGCTTTCTATGACCCTTATGATGGAGAAAGGACAGAACTCAGTCCTACAAGATGTTCTGTGGTCTTCACATGCTTGCTGTGGCACATGCATACAACTAGCATGTGAATATACATATACATACCAAAATAAATAAAGTTAATTAAAAGAATTTAAAGAACTCAGATCCTCCTGCTTGTAGGTGGGTACACTATCAACTGGGCTCCCTCTGCATCCGAGGTGCATTTGAAAATTGAAAGTAAAGTTTTCATTAGGTATGATTATCCAATATGATGATGAGTTAGTTGTGAACTTTCTCCACATATTTCCTTAGTGCTTGCTTTGTGCCTAGCATTGAAGGTGCAAAGATAAGTGTGGCCTAGCCAGTATCTTAATTAACCAGGCATTGGTTACTAAGAGAAGAAGGCATGCACAGGAAAGTAGGGATACATTTTTATAAAGAAAAATAAATAGAAAAGGACATATTTTAGTGATGTCTTGAGCAAACTTGAAAGGGAAGAACCAGATAGGAAAATTGAGCTTCATGTCATGTCTTTCTAAATGTCTGAGAAGGGAAAATTTGGGGAGTAAAGACCACATGCTATGAAATTTCTATAGAAAGAGTAAATCATTTGCTATCAAGATAGTTAGTTAGGCTGGATTAATTCAGTAGAGATTAATTAATTTCTGAAGTATTTTGTGACTCTTGAACCAACTGTACCTTTTTTATTTCCAAAACTCCGAAAGATGACTAATCTTTCCATCATCTCCATTGTGGCTCTGCAGAAGCAAGGGCCTGGAATAGAACAGTCTGTAAGTCAAATACAAGCAAAGTTTCTGTTGCTTGGGACAGAGATTCTAATAGTAGGGCAACTGTGGTTCCCTCCTCCCCCAAGGACTCTGGTCTCTCATGCTGCTCATCTTTCACACATGTCCAAATTTGTCTTAACAGAGAATCATCGTCACTAGCTGGGACATGATGCCTAGGTGGGCGGGGGATTCCCTGAGTTGTTTAAGTCATAGTTGTCTTTGAGTTCGGCTGGCATGTTCATGATTAGTTTACTAACAATTGGTTTTTTTCTTCTTACGCCATATGCTATTCCATGATTCATCAGCTTTGAGTCTGTTGCCTTGAAGGTGAAACAATTTCTTCCAATGTTGATATTTCAAAATCTCATAGATAACAAGCACACACATATGCAGAGTCCTTTCAGAAGTTTTAAACATTTGGAGATGAATGAATTATGCTGCTACAAATGGAAAGGAGTGCTGTATAATTCTAACGGTTCTATCCAGCCATCTTCTGGGAACAGCTGCTGGACACTGACTCTGAAAGCCCAGAGGCTTTACCATTTTTGTTTTCACTCGTGAAATTATTGATGGTGTGTGTTATCTATGACTTTAAAATTTTTAACAGTTTGCCTAATTGCCTTGCTTTATGTTTCTTTTAATGTTTTTGGTTATAAAATCTTTATTTGGGGCAGCGAATAGGACTCAAGTCCCAAATTAGTTGTTTATATTGTAATCATGACTTTGTGGATTCAGTGAGAAGCAATGACTATCCAAACCTCAAGAAATAGTTTTTAGGTTTCTGATATAAACCTTACCCCTTTGGTGTTTGAATACAACATTTTACATTTTGTGAGTACAAAATAAAGCCTTTCTTTCTGCATGGGTATTTCTTAAGCATTTAGAAGATTAGGTGTCTTATAAACATAGACCACATTACATTTCTATAGACTGCTTTCATCAGTGGGTTGCATAGTGGGTTGCAGCATTTAGCTGCCTGTCTCATACTCAGAATGCTGGGGATTGTTTTTCAGAGAAGAAAGACTGTAGTTTTATAGTCAGAATACATGTGAAAATATCTCTGTGAATTGTACACTTGGAAAGAGACTGATTCTAATTTTCGGCATGTCTTCTTCTCCCCCTTACCTGGCTTTAGCTCCTCTTTGGCTCAGGTGTGCTGGTGTCCCTAAGCCTTTCTGGGCCTCAGCTGGAGAAAGTGCTGATTGACAGAAGCCTAGTGGGGAAGCTCATCTCAGACACCGTCAGTGATGGTAATTACACCCGTGTGCAAACCAATCGCCTACATTAACAGTGGGGCAGGAGAAATACTTTGTCAACAGGTAGACTAATTATTACCACTGGGGACTTGCAAACACAACAAGTAATTGCTTGTAATAGCATACTTACAACCCCTGGGACCAATAACAGGCTTCAACTAATATTTAATGTCTGTGCACTTTTCTTCTTGTCAAATGTTAGGCTGGAGTCTAAGTACTTTCCAATCTTTCCTTTATATTTTTAAAAATAATTTTAAAGTACACTTTTCTCATTCATTAAAAATAATTTCTCTGTTATTGACAATTCAATTTTTTTCCAAGTGAATTATACATAAATAATACAAATATGCCATGGCAGGCACTGGTGAAACACCCAGTGCTTTATTCCTATATGAAGTTATGTTATTTGTTAATGAATACTAGCTTCTGAGTAATGTGGGGTTATACCTTCCAAATAGCACAAGTCAATGCCAGATACACTAGGGAAGGCCAGTTCTATTAAGTGGCATTGCCATGCATGGTTACTATAAAGCACATTAAAAAGATTCTAAGCCATTTATTGAGTAGGAAGGTTACTGGTATTTATTGAGCCACAAAGGTTCCATGCTGGGCGCCGTTGTATTTAATTCAAGAAAAGGACTATATAAGATACTTTGTTTGTTTGTTTGTTTCTTTCTTTCTTTCTTTCTAGTAGATAAGCAAATGAAGCTGAACTTCTTGGGGTATGGTCAGGCTTATGTAGTTAGGAACTGGCAGAGTTGAGATCTGAGCACAAGTTCTGACCTACTTTCTTTCTGCTATACTGTGCTGACTTTGGATTTTAAGATTCTGTTTCTTTACTTGGAGAAAAACAATTTAAAAAGGCCAGATTATCATGAAATATTAAAAACAGTTTCTTAAATTGAATAACAAAGGAAGATGTGGTCTAGCAGAGAGCCAGAGGCGAGAAGAAAGTATCTCTTGCTGCTGTATACAATTCTCAGCACTTCTGGGGACCATCTGCATAATTGCAAACCTTAGAGAAAGTACTCTGCAGGATGCCTACAATTCTC
The DNA here is from genome assembly GCA_004025045.1 of Sigmodon hispidus. Classification (NCBI taxonomy): domain Eukaryota; kingdom Metazoa; phylum Chordata; class Mammalia; order Rodentia; family Cricetidae; genus Sigmodon; species Sigmodon hispidus. The sequence goes on from PVIH01000051.1 coordinate 16,114, forward strand.
AACACCACTGATAACAACAGGTGGAGTATACCTCTTTTTCCATCATGTAGGCATATGATGCCAAGAGGCTTCTTTGTGGAGGTGCCTAGTTTTCATATTCTCATTAAGCTCTTCATGGACTTGGCAGATGGCACTAGGATGTTCTCTCATGTTCATGTTTTTCTTTAGACCAAACGGGAACTTCTAACACTCTTGTGTCTCAGTTGCATTTTTTTATTTGAACCCAAATAACACATTCTCATGGGACATGATAACCATGTGGTGCAATGGAGAGAATGTTTAGTAATTTCTTTTTTGTTCTTTGCTTATGAGCAGGTTACATAATATGGCTCTTTATGTAACCTGTGATACTATCTACCATTTTTATTCTTTAGAAATAAGGCTGTAGTATTTTGATGATCTTCATTATTAAATATTAATATATAATATATACATTTGGGTATAGTGTACTTTATTTCACCCAGTTTTTAAGTTCTCAAAAGAGGGATTACAGTTAAATTTTTTGTATGTGGTTTTTTAAGACATAATTTCACTGTGTAACCCTGGCTGTTTTGGAACTTGCTCTGTAGACCAGACTGGCCTCAAATTCAGGGATCTGCTTGCCTCTGCCTCCCTAGTGCTGGGATTAAAGGTGTATGCCACCACTGCCTGGCTACAGATGAAAAATTTAAAAATTTAAAAAAAAAATAGGTTGGTAGACAACACTGATCAGTATCAATCCACTTATTCTCAAATGGCATATATGAATATGTATGAGTATAGAAATAGTACATAAACACAAATAAAATCTCCTTAATCTTTTTGATGCCTTTTTTTTTTTTTTAAGACAGGCTCTGTATCCCTGGCTGGCCTCAAACTTTGCCTGTCTCTGCCTTCCAAATGATAGGATTAAAGGTATGTACCCATGCGCAGCCTCTTTTATGTGTTTTGAGCTCTCCTTTCCCAATAGTTCCTTTGGTGGTGTTTTTCAAACATCAGTTTATATGGAAACAGTCACTGAAAAAGAGATGAAAATACCAAATCTATATTATTTGTATTGATGGTTATTGTTTATTTCTACTATCATTAACATAATTCAAAATATTTTGGGGAGATATTAGAAGCTTCAATTATTTATTTTCTGACAGTATCATTTAATGATATTTCAGTGGAAATGTATTAACTTGTAACTTTGTTCTAACTTGGGATCATTAAATTTCTTTTTTAGCTCTTCTTACAGACAGTTTCATCATCTTATCATTTTTGGCACAAAACAAATTATGTTTTATTCAGTTTACAAAGAAGATGGATTCTCTTGATGTAAATAAGAGACTGGAAAAACTTTCAGCCTTGGATTATAAGGTAGAAATTTCAATGTATATGGTCATATTGCTACTCATTAAGGCACACTAGGGCATATCATGGGTTAATGTTATGATTTTTACTCTTGAACATTTGAGGGTCTCAGAACATGAATCTGCCTTTGTGTTTTCTCTGTGGTGGAGGCCTAATGATGGGCATTTGAGTTATGCCTTCATGCTAATGTTGATATATACTCCATTTTCATATTCCACTAAGTACCCCTATAGCTGCTCTGATTTTCACTCTAAGAAAGGAAAGAAGGAAGAAGAGTCTTTCAGGGATTAATAGAAAATACAATAAGTTGTGGGAAGAACCTCAAACCCACCCCAACTCTAACTGGAGGAAATATAAAAAGGGATTTTTTCAGATGTGTCAGCTTTCTCCCTCGGCTAACTCTAGGAAATATGTTTCCCTGTATCATGGACTTTACATCTGTTAAGGCAGGATTTTTATTTTAAATGATGTGCTTAAATTTTCCACATTACATTTTAACTGCTGGAAAGGCATACTCTCTGCAAGGGTGAGCATCTAATACATTTTCCAGGCTGTTTCAGTTCAAGGCATCTTTTCAGCAGTGACTTGTGTTTGCAAGATTGATCTAGCCTCTGTGACGTGGATTTGAGACAGTTCACTGTTCAGTGGGAACAGAGCTGATATACAGCTTTCTTAAAATGATGCACATGTATACTATCCTCTAGCATCTATAGCAAAGGCAAAGCCAACCCTGTGGCTTGTAATTGATGTGTCTGCTTAGACACTGCTTTTTGTACCTAACTTTCTGCACTTTGGAATTGTTATTTATGACTGAGGTGATAGTGGCATAGGAAATATATAATTTGTTTAATAGAAACATCTGTTCTTATAAGAGTTTAACATGGAAAAAGTTACCTGAAGTAAGTTTTTTTTCATTGTGGTAATAAAATACAGTCTGACTTGTATGTCAGATTTGTGAAGGTTCTATAAAATTTGATGATAATGATTTTCTCTAATTGGCAATTTATGGTATTCATGTATTACGTTTAGTTAGTAAAAATTAAAGATTTCCTTTAATGTTATTACAGCATTGTGTTTCTTCCCAAATTATTAACCTATATGATTTTAAAATGTTATTTTTTCCTAATGTTGGATTTTACAATATATCATTATTCATTAGGTAAAGAGATGTAACGCGTTATTAGCTTTATCATGTAAATTCTGTATGTCTAGTTTTTGTGTTTCAGGTATGATGGGTAACCATCTCCTAAGTGAAAGATGTTAGCTAAAGAGAGCTAAGAAATGCTGCGAGGGTGGCAGGTGTTCTTAAGGGAAAAAAAAAAAAAAAAAACTGTCCTAGTCTTTGGGTCTGTATTGCTTAGGTAGGGGAATTAACACACTATTTCTGCCTTTGGACTTGGGAAATTATTGATACTCCACATTGCTACACAAAAGAGGAATATGTTTCCTTCTGGAAGTAAGTAATGAATTTTATTTCTTATTGCAGTGTTTGAAACATATAATTAGTGAATGCCACCATTTACCAACTGGAAGGGTAGTTTAGCAAACTTATCCATTTTCCCTGATCTCTTGAGCATCATGATAGCACCAATACCATTAAAATTCACAGGAAACGAAATCTCAAACAACTACTGGTCTGCATTGTATGAAACCTGAATGTCCCAATTATTCATTTTTAACTTGATTTTATCATCTAGAAATTTATAACATGCCTACATGGCAAGCTGGATACCAAAATATAATGTGCCTGTCTCTCTAAATGTTTAGTGATTATAATATTTCTCTCAAATAAGAAGGAAGTTGTAATTACATCAAAAATTAACTATAAGCACTTATATTTAAGAACATAAATAAAGTGCATCTGTGTTTTATCATTGCCCATTTGGATTTTAAAAGAATGACTTATATCAAGTATTTATTATTCTGATTTTCTTTCCAGTGTTACCATAATTTAATTATTTAACACTGAAATAATTTTAACAAGAAGAATTTCAGGGTAAATATCCTGAAAGTGTTGACCTTTAACAAGCTTTGCTGTCCAGATTTTAAAAATCCAATTCAGTTTAACAGCTGAGAGACAGTGTAAGGAGTTAAATGTTTACTATGAGAGAACAACACTGGTAATTACTTTGATTTTGGTTCCTTTTGATGTGTATTCAGAGGATGAAGAGGTCAATAATATTATGGCCATGCAAATAGAAAAGAGTTCCTTTTGACCGTGTAGGAAAAAAAATAGCAGAGGATTATTAAAGCATTAACCTTGATTTTAATGGCCTTGGTTGAGTGGTGAGATCACAATTTGGATGAGCCTGATTATTTACTAAATACAATACATAAATGCAACGGGTTCTTAACACCCATTGCACTCTGGCATTATCGCATTACTGCCATCCTTTGTTGCCTTGCAGACAGGAATATGAAAGCAATCTGTCATGTAGTGAGACTGGCTCCAGAAGCATTTCTCTGATAAGAAGACCCCCTGCCCTTTGCTAGTGTCTGGTCCAGTAGGCTTAGCCATGCGCTTAATCCCCAGAAAGTGGTTCGATTATTGCTGACCAGCAATGGCAAGATAGTTTTTTTTTTCCTTCCAAGCTATCAACCTTCCATTAATTCCTTAAGCAGAAATACGGTGCAATCTATATTTCCTTGGCATGTGTCACCCAGATGGTGCCGTGCTTATGTTTTCAAATAACCATGTTCCAAAATAACATAGTTTGAATAATAAATTCGACAAATCCTTCCTAAGAAAGAGAAGTGTAATTCTCAGAAGCTGCATAAACTTTCACGTTCCCTGCCATGGCTTATCCAGAATATGTGTGTATATGTCTTATATATTCTTTTAAGAGATATTTGCCTCAAGTTGTTTTTCCTTTTATTGTTGTCAGTTATTGTTTCCGTGTTACATCTTAAATAGTAGTCAGACATTCTTGGTCAGCAGTACTGAACTTGTATAGCTGATCCTAAACTCTGTGTGTAAGTTGATGCTGTCAAGCAACTATGACTGTACATTTTAGTACTGATTGGAATTGCTACATCTAGTTCCTTTCTAACTCACATTTCCTTCTTTCCTTTCCTCTGCTGAAAATTGGGAGACTTTTGAACATATGTCTTTTTTATATATGTGTCAAAAGAATTTGGTAAATTCTGACACCCTCCTAAGCACATGGTGAAGATGCATATTTACTTTTGTGTATTACATTTACAGATGCTTTGATTTTTTAGAACTACTCAGATGATTTTGCATCCTTTGAAAGAAACATTTTCATATGTTTTTTGTTTGTTTGTAAACCATTAGATTTCCTATTATGACATACCTGGCCCAGCAAACAGGACACTAGAGCGCCGCTTAGCTATCAATTCCACTCAGGATGTAGTTGTTTGCTGGTGGCCGCTGGTCAGTGATGGCGCTTGGCCTTGGACTCCAATCTCTTCTGAGAAGGACAGAGCCAATCTCCTGCTCCTGGGTTTTACTCAAGGAGGACTGCAGGTAAATCTAAAACAAATTCATACATTTTAATGAAGTGCAAATAAAATAAAATAGTAGTACTGATTTTTCTATTCTGAAATATGTGTGACTACATTTTAAACCTATAATTTATATTTTCTGTTATTCAGAAGGAAATTGAGTATAGAATGAGATCCTAAAATGTAACATAGCTAGAGCATAAGTAAACAATTTCAGGCTAACTGAAATAGTGTGGTGATTGAAAGCACAGCCTTCTGGGTTCAAATGCTGATTCTGCTACTGCCTCATTCTCTGCTGAAATTACTAACCTCAAGGTGTTGTGATTTCATTATTTGAAAAGTAGAGTTAAACTGATGTAAATAGTCTATTCCTTATAGCAACACTTATACACAGCAAACTTATAATCACTGCTCCCTGTTGTCAGTCACAAGTACTGTTTGTTGAGGATTTCCTGCCTGAAAAAGCCAGGCTACTAAGTTATCCCTAACAAATACCAATCAAATACCTATTTTGTGCAAGCCCCCAGGATGGCATTCATCAGTGGGGCAAGAAACTGTCAGGTAGACTTCAGCACAGCATTCTCACCCAGAACCTGATTACTGATGGAACCCTGAAAGCACTGCACCTGTGGTCACATCAGCCATTCTCATTCTGTCTGTTCCCGACAGTACAGTGGTCATTTACTTCTCTGCAAGGATGAACTTGTGTGTGCTTTCACTTTGTACCTATGTAAACACAAACTTTTGGGATTTAGATATAATTATTATAATATGTAAATTTAGTCTATATATAAATTTAAATATATTAATATTATTTAATTATATATATAATTAAAGAGGTTTTTTTTTTTTTAAAGTTTTAGTTTTAACTAGGTGAAGCAAATCTATTCCAGCATTTACCTCTAAACCTCCAGACTTTAAGAAGTACTTCTCAAACTAGTGTTCTGGGTGGGATGAAGTGAGTGCGCCTATGTCGTCTTGTTCTCCTACCTACATAAACTTTCAGTCTTTGGAGTTTTCTTTATTTTGCAGACTACATTTCATTACGTAGACTAAAACTGTTGATCCTCCTGCCTCAACCTCTTGAGTATTGGGTTTGAAGGCATGTGCTACCGTGACCAGCTTTAGGCTGCCTTTTAATATTAAAGGGTCCCGGTACTTTATATTTGATATAGAAATATATCAATGTTAAGAACTGGATTTTTCCCAATTCTCCTGCAGTAAGCTTTCCCAGATCTGGCTTGCATAGATCACCTGCTTTAACTGCCCTTAGTTTTCTTATTTTTAAGGTAGTAAATTTAAGCCATGTAAGTTATCCCCAGACCCCTGGTGGCTCCAAAACACACAGATATGGGGACTAAAGCACAGATCTGTTTTGGTCATTCCCACTTCAGTCTTTAGTATATATGCTGAACTGAGACTGAGCCTGACCCAAACCGATCTTGAGCTATGGTCCCAGAGTTGTTTTCTTATATAAACCTACACTCTGACCAAATGAATTCACTTAATGACTGATTATTTCCCATTTCCTGTATTAATGATGTTTCCACCTGAACTAGCCAGCAGCTTTGAGCATGACCCTGTATACACATTGTATTTCATCCCAGATGGTAAGAAGAGGAAATGATCTTGCCTTCAAGGACCTTAGTGGCAGTTTTTTGTTTTTGTTTGTTTTTTGCCAGTGAGAGACAAACAAAAACATTTAGGTACACGAGAGTATCAGTTTTCCGTAGGTAGAGTGTGTGTGAGCTGTAGTGGGAGCTGACAGGGAGTGGTTGATTCTATTCAGATAGTGAGAAGATTAAGAGACTTTACAATGTGTTCAAAGACTGGTACCCAATTTTGATTGTTCCTATTACCTAGTCTAGATTTAGTTTCAAGCTTTTATTAACAATGTGGAGTGATTTTGCTTTTCTCCCTTCTGAACAGTATCAAAAGGAATTATATAAGTTAGATTTTTATAAGTTACTGATTCCATTTTTAAAGAGTTTAGTTCTTTTGTGGGGGTAATTATTTGTTGAGTTGTTTTCTATAGTTTTTATGTAAGCATCCACTTTATGGAAGCATCTGAATGTGTTTTTATAAATGTGTATATGATATGTGAATATCACCTTTCTGTGCTACTGGGGCTCTAACCTAGAGTATCTCTCTGTCATGCCAGGTAAGTAGGGAATCCACCACCAAGCCACATCCCATGCAGCATGATTCTGAGCCACTTTCTGCTTTGTCTATGCTCTTCCTGTGATGTCTTGGTATATGCATTTCGTTTTCTCAGCAGGGGCTTTTGTTTTAGCGTATGGCCCTTATAGTTGCTATATCAAAATTCAGCTGTTCAAAAAATTTATATTTTTTCCCAGAAACTGAATTTTACTATGAATAAGGTAAATAAATGGCTTTTTTTGGAGGGGAGATACTTGCTTTCCTTTTCCATATGAAGACTTAGTGTTTAACTGGAACATATTTTAGTGTCAGGAACTAAAGCCAGTAGTGGCTGAGTGTAGTGGTCAAGACTATTGTAAAAATTATTAACTGGCAATTAATTATATAAAGGATTCATATTTATTAATGGGTATATATAAACACTCACTGATAGAAAATTGAACCTTAAAGGCAATTCTTGGAGAGCTGAACTGTCCCACACAGTGACCAGTGACGGAACCAAACTTCTAAACAAATGGGAAGGAAGGGCAGTGTGCAATGGGTTCTGCATGGGGGCTGGCCACGCCCCATTCAGGGTCCTGAGTCCCCCATGCTGCACCTCTAGGTCTCCCTCAATAATGGCCTGAATCCCACTGCACACAACTATTCCTTTAGTTTCTTTTTCACTAATAGCAACAGACTTTTTAAACAAATAACTAGAATAATAAGACAATATGCTTTTAAGCACTGAAATTATAACCAAAAGAGGGGAATCTTCATAGAAAAGAAAGTGAATAATCTTTGAATCTGTTAAACTTAAATCTTAAAATCTTAGAATCTTAAAAAAGCATTTCTGTCTAGACTCCATAGAAAAGATACTAAGCTTTTATTTGGACAGTGGCACAATCCTAGAATAGTGTTCCCACTCAGGTAATAAATGCCACCTACTGCAGAGCTCCTAAGCCTGGGTTGCCACACTCTTTCTCTTAGAATCTCTGGTCAGGGGGGAGCATCAGGATCTGTTCCAGGTTCCCTGGGTGATCTCATGTGCATCCAAGCTGAGAACCGCTGTTTCACAGCAAACTTAAAAAAATAAAAACTGAAGCCATCTTTTTTGTATAACACACCATGGAAAGGATAAAGGCCACATACTGAAGCAAATGAGAGCTTTAACAGTAGAGTCTAAGTAGAAAATTGGCTTACCAAGCTGCTAAAAAAATAAGAAAAGAAAACAAAGGAAACAGAAATCAACTCTCTGTGACCAAATTATCTGTCTTTCTGAGGAAAAACATTTTAAAATTTATTTTATGGATATTAGAAAATGCCTGGCCTGATTTCACACCACGGAATTCTAAACAAATACTCTGTATCTTAATTAGAAGTGTGGAGTTATGTTAGTCTAGAAAAATGGGTGATAAGTAATGTAGAAAGGGAAATTTCTATCAGTAAATTCATGAAGACCCTATTTTAGGGGCTTGGGAGATGATTCAATTGTCGTCCAACCAACAGGCCTGAGTTTGATCTGCAGGGTCAAGTAAAAAGCCAGGAGTCTTTGCACTGGGGAGTTGAAGACAGCAGGATCCCCAGGCTCTCTGACCTGCCAGCCAGCCCAGTCTTTCTCAAGTACCTTTTTCTCGTTAGAGATCCCATCTCAAAAGAGCAAGGTGGATGCCTCCTGAGGAACAAAATACAACACAGACCTCCTACCTCCCCAGACACACCCATACATAATGCACCTACACACATACACGAGCCTGTACATACCTATGTAAACATATTTTAGCAGTGTATGTGTGGGTTATCATGTATTATATAGTAATGTTTCCACTTAAAGTTTTTACCCCTTATACTTTATTTTGAAAAGTTTTTACTATTTTCTTCTTTTGTATTCACTCTCTTTGACAAGACGTCATGACAACTTATTCTCCTCTTTTGCATTTGCACAGCCGTTTTAGTTTTTCAGATATGCGCATCTATTGCTTCTTTCTGCCTGTGGTGCTAACATCATAGTATCTGTTGAGACCAACTGGACTTGCTCACCAAAGTGGGCATGACACAATTGCACAACACGTCAGACCTAGGTAGATAAACCTCACAGATACATTCTTCTTATGAGAGGTTTTGCTGGTTTAGTGCTGTTTGTTTTAAAACAAGGACTCATGTAGCCCAGGCTATCCTTAAGCTCTCAATTGTCTTGCCTCTGCCTTCAATTCTGGGCACTACTATCAAATGAAGCATTCTTTTTATGGCAGGTTTTTAAAATATATATTAAAAACTAAAAAAGGTCTTTTTTTCTGTATATCCCCATGCTCACCCATCTTTCCCTGTTCCCAATCCCTCCCAGTCTGTCTTCAGCCTCCCCCATCCCCATCCCCCAATACCCTCCCCTAAAAGGTCAGGAAGTCCCAAGGTGGGTCAGCTCAGCATGGCACTCCAGGCAGGTCTGATTTTCTCATCCCAATATCAAGGCTGGGTTAGGCAATCCTCTGCAGGGAATGGGCTCCAAGGTGGCAACCCATTTACAAGAACACACACAGTCTGATCCAACCCCTCCATGTTCCACATACTGCCCATGCTAATCTACAGTTGCCTATCCTTGGAGGGCCTAACTCTTTGTCCTATGGTTCCCCAAGAAATGTTCTTGACTCAGTGTGCTCTCCAGAGCTCCAGGCTGTCATCTCTGTGAGACTCCTCCTCATACTCCCTATCTCCTTGCTCATACAGACTATTCTTCCCCACTCTCCAGCTATAAGGGGAGCTCTGCCCAGTGCTTATCCATAGATCTCTGCCTTCACCTCCATTCATTGTTGTGTGTAGGTTCTGTGATGACACTTAGGGTGGTTATTTACTTGACTATAGAGGACATCCTGATTAGTCACCTCCTCCATTATTAGTTGGGGACCTATCCAGGGACATCCTGTGGGTTCCTGGGAGTTTCCCTAGCACCCAGTCTCCTTTCATCCCCACATTGGCTACCTCTATGAAGATATACATCTCTTTTCTCTCCCTCTTTGCTGCTTTTCTCACGCAACCATCTCCATCTCTCATGATTTGTTCTCACTTCTCCTTGGTCACTACCTGTTATGGTCTCAGTTTGCTAAGGAGATCTTCACCATTTTCTCTTCCTAGAAGAATCCCTGGATGTCCCACTTAAGTTCCTTCTGTTCCCACGCTATTCAGGGTTTGTGGTTTGCAGCTGGGGCATTCTTTGGTTTTATCTAAAATCCTCTTATGAGTGAGTACATCCCATGCCTATCTTTCTGGGCTTGACATACTTCACTCAGGAGGATATTCTCCAATTCATCCAAAAAGAATGGATGCCATTCTTTTTTTACTGCTGAGTAGTACTCTATTGTGTAGATGTACCACAGTTTGTTAATTCATTCTTCAGGTGAGGGACATCTAGGTTGTTTCCAGGTTCTTGATATTACAAATAATGCTGCTATGAATATAGTTTAGCCTTTGGGGTATGAATGTGTATCCTTTGGGTATATGCATAATAGTGGTATTGCGGGATCTTTGGGGAGATTGATTCCTGGTTTTCTGAGGAACCGCCATACTGCATTCCAGAGTGGCTGAACAAGTTTACACTCCCATTAACAATGGAAGAGTGTTCCCCTTGCTCTGCATCCTCTCCAGCACAGGCTGTCATCTGTGTTTTTGATCTCAGCCATTCTGACAGGTGTAAGGTGGTATCTCAGAGTTGTTTTGATTTGCATTTCTCTGATGCCTAAAGATGTTGAGCAATTTTTTAAGTGCCTTTCAGCCATTTGTAATTCTTCTGTTGAGAATTCTCTGAACCCATTTTTTGATTGGGTTATTTAGATTTAGGGTTCTAGTTTCTTGAGTTCTCTATATATTTTAGAGATCAATCCTCTGTCGCTTGTAGAGTTGGTAAAAATCTTTTCCCATTTTGTAGGCTGTCATTTTGTTCTATTGACATTGTCCTTGGCCTTACAGAAGCTTTTCAGTTTCAGGAGATCCCACTTATTGATTGTTGTTCGTAGTGTCTGTGCTACTGGTGTTATATTTATGAAGTGGTCACCTGTGACAATGCATTGAAGGGTATTTCCCACTTTCTTTTCTATCAAGTTCAGTGTAACTGGGTTTATGTTGAGGCCTTTGATCCACTTGGATTTGAGTTTTTTTCAGGATGATAAGTATCTGTCTATTTGTGTTCTTCTACACACTACCATCCAGTTATGCCAACACCATTTGATAAAAATATTGTCTTTTTTCCATTGAATATTTTGGGCCTCTTTGTCAAAGATCAGGTGTTCATAGGTGTGTGGGTTAAGGCTGGGGTCTGCAATTTGATTTTATTGATCTACTAGTCTATTTTTATGCCAGTACCAGGCTGTTTTTTTTTGTTACTGTAGCTGTATAGTATAGCTTGAAGTCAGCGATGGTGATGCCTCCTGAGGTTCTTTTGTTGAGCAGGATTGTTTTGGCAATCTTGAGTTTCCTGTTATTCCATATGAAATTGAGTATTGCTCTTTTGAGGTCTGTCAAAAATTGTGTTGTGGGCCTCTGGCAGGGGCATGAGTGAAGAAAGACTTGTTTTCTTTAAGTGTCTGGCCACAGGGAGTTTAATTATGCTCCAGTAAGTAAATGAACAGCATGAATGAGTGTTTTTGTAAATGGGGAAATCATAAGAATGGGCATGAATCTGAGAGATCTGATAACTGAGTTTGATGGGGTGCATGATGTAAAATCACCAAATTAAAAAAAGAAAACTATTCTCATGGGATCTTGAGCTAAGTAGTATTTACTGAAAGAGAAAAGGAATAATTGATTTAACATCTCTGAAATCATTCTCCAGGGGTTTCAGTTAGTAAGGAATATATTTTCTGAATAAGATATCTATATATATTGAAAATATTGTGTTTTATACATAGAAGAAAAGTACAGATAAATAAAGTGGGGCCTTTCTTTTGTAAAATTAATTTTGAATGGATTTCTTATTAATTAAAATATATTTGTCACAATTTGAGAGATAATCACATAGAAAATTGTAATGGGTTCAAAATTAATTCATTACCATTTTTTGTTAAAGACATTTTATATTGGTATAATAGATGTGTGTGTACAAGTTATATGATGAATACTGGAAGAACACATGAACTGCGGAGATATAACAGAGATTGTAAATATGAGCAGAATATTACAAATGATATATTGATACTTAAAACAGTTTGCCTTAATATACCAAAAATTACAGAAGCAAAACCATGACTTATTTTTTTATTCAGATATAGATGTTATAGAAAGTTTAAATAACAGTATCTTACAATTATAGAAAAGAAAGGGGTGCTTTTATATTTACCCATCACAGACTTCTTACCTGGGATACATCAAATGCCATTGAGAGAAGACAGATTGACAAAAGCACCAGAAATGCAAATCAAAACAACTTTGAGATACCACCTCACACCTGTCAGATTGGCTAAGATAAAAGTCACAGATGACAGCCTATGCTGGAGAGGTTGTGGAGCAAGGAGAACACTCCTCCATTGTTGGTGGGAGTATAAGCTTGTTCAGCCACTCTGAAATGCAGTATGGCAGTATCTCAGAAAACTGGGATTCAATCTCCCCAAGGATCTAGCAATACCACTTCTGGGTGTATACCCAAAAGATGCATATTCACACTCCAACGGCATTAGCTCAGCTATATTCATAGCAGCATTATTCGTAATAACAAGAACCTGGAAGCAACCTAGATGCTCCTCAACTGAGGAATGGATTAACAAACTGTGGCACATCTACACAATGCAGTACTATTCAGCAATAAGAAAAAAATGATATCCCAAAATTTGCAGGCAAATTGATGAATTTGGAGAATATCCTCCTGAGTGAAGTATCTCAAACCCAGAAAGATAAGCAGAGGATGTACTCACTCATTAGTGGACTCTTAAAAAAAAAAAAAAAAGAAAAGAAAAGAAAAAGAAGAAGAAGAAGCAAAAAGGAAGATCACACGTCCCTTCTCCATGTACCACTCTCAAACTTTAATAACTTTATATATCAAGCTGTTATATTTTCTGGTAATGTTTTCTAAACCTCAAAAATATCATTTTGTGAGATAACTTAGAGCTGCTGTAATGTGACTTTTCTTTGAATAAATACCATATATGTGTGTGTTTGTGTAAAAAAGAGAGAGAAAAGAGAAGTTTTCTTGATGAAGATTGAAGGCCATACATGTCTGTTGGGTTTAAGGACAAATGTTTACAGATTATTGGGAATTAGGCTAGCTTAGTAAATTAATGGTTGTATATTCTCCTCCAATAACAATGATTTTACTAGTGCTATGTAATTATGTAGATTTCTAGTACCAGACAGGGCTTTTCTCTTGCTAAGTATGCTTTAGTTCAATAAGAGAGCTCTTAGTTATTGCCAAAGTATGTGCACTATTGCTCAACCCATAGAGTTACTCTGTCATGATTTTAGTCTTTGTAGTTCATAGGTGTCATAGCTAGGTAGGACGGTTGGTGACAGTCCTTTGGAAGCTTGCATGATCTCTTCCATTAGCATAAAAGCTAATCTTCAGTGTTCACTTAATCCAGCTTACTTTTATTATTAAAACTTTAAATATTTTAATTGATAAAAAATTGCGTTGTCATTTTGATGAGAATTGCATTGAATCTGTAGATTGCTTTTGGTAAGATTGCCATTTTTACTATGTTGATCCTACCTATTCAGGACCATGGGGAATCTTTTCATTTTCTGATATCCTCCTCAATTTCTTTCTTTAGTGATTTAAAGTTTTTGGTTCTACTTCTTTGGTTACAGTTATGCCGAGATAATTGATGCTATCTTCAGCTATTATAAAGGGTAATGATTCACTTATTTCTTTTTCAGCTCTTTTATCCTTAGTACATAAGAGGGCTTTTTATTTATTTATTTATTTTTCAGTTTATCTTGTACCCTGCTACATTCCTAAAAGTGTTTATCAGCTGCAGGAGTTCCTTGGGAGAATTTTGGGGGTCACTTATATATACAATCATATCATGTGCAAATAGAGATAGTTTGACTTCTTCGTTTCCAATTTGTATCCCATTGTTTAGCTAAAACTTCGAGAACTATGTCTTGTTCCTGATTTTAGTGGGATTGCTTTGAGTTTTTCTTCATTTAGAAAATTGTTGTTGTTGGCCAATGTTGGCCATCAGCTTGCTGCATATTGCCTTTATTATATTTAGGTATTGTCCCTGTATTCCTGATCTCTCCAGGACTTTTATCATAAAAGAGTGTTGGATTTTGTCAAAGGCTTTTTCAGCATCTAAGGAGGTGTTCATGTAGTTTTTTTTTTTTCTGCAGTTTTTTTATATGATGGATGACATTCACAGTTATTCATATGTTGAACCATCTTTTATAGCAGGTTTTTAAGAGTAGTAATTGATAGGAAAGTGTTTGTGTCCAGCTATTAGTATAGTACAATTTGGCAAGGAATCCAGAAAATTTACAGATACTTCCCACTGAACAGACAAAATACTTATAAACACCATTGACAGTGAAGTACATTTGTGTTAGCTTTTAGCTAAGCAATTCATATATTCTGTTTTAGGGAATGCAAGGTTTGTATTTTTTTTTAGTGCTGTCTTAATAAATCTTTATTACAAAATATAATGCATATAAAGAAACCACATAAAGTAAATATATAGTTTAATGTGTTGTTATAAGTGAAACACCCTTGGAATCAGTGGCCAGGTGGATCACTAGAACATTTCAGTCTCATGAAATACCTTCTGGGCTGTCTCATGAATTACCATGGCACTCCATTCCCTGAGGGAGCCACTTTTTTATTTGTTTATATGGTGTTTACCACCTGTGTGTACGTTCCCAGAAAAACAAAGCATAGTACCCGTTTAAAGCATTGTATTTTAGTCTTCATGTTCCCATCAGTCCCATTCTTTTCTTAAAATGTATCAATTGCAATGACAGTGTCGTGGGCTGGATCTTGTTTGTATCTGCATGGCAATCTTTGACATGTTTCTCTGTCCGCTGACCATTTGGTGAGACTCTCAGAAGTAGTTGTCAGCAGACATATCATTTCAAGTTCATTTGCTCTCTTAGTTTTTCTGGTATTTGATGATAACAGCTATTGATTTTCAGTTCCAGGTGCACTGATTTATTAATATTGCAAAATCATAATTTTCTAATTAGATTATTTCATTTTCATTTATTATTTGGAGTCTTTTGTAAAATGACACCTCTATAAGCCTTATTATATAATAAGCTGAATAAAAATTTCTCTTTTCTAACCACTTGTCAAATTAATAAATTGGTCTATAATGAAGGTGGTTGACTTCAATTTTTAAAATACTAATTCATATATTCAAACATTATATTGAGATATTAATAAATTGTAACTGTATCCTTTAGAAGCTTAGATTATTCCATTTTGACCAATAAAAGTTTCTTCCAACTACTGTCTCCTGTCAGGATCTCAGCAATGTTGGTAGATTCTCAGCTGTTAGTGTGTCAGTGATCCCTGTCCATCTTGGACATTGATGAGATTAGGCTTTTCCACTGCTTTTATTGTTATTGTGGTTGTTTAGTTGGTTCAATTTATTTTGTTTCAAGACAGGGTTTTTCTGTGTAGCCTTGGCTGTCCTGAAATTCACTTTGTAGACCAGGCTGGCCTTGAACTCAGAGATCTGCCTGCCTCTGCCTCCCAAGTACTGAGATCAAAGGCGTGTACCACCACTTCCTGATGATGTTGTTTATTTGTTTTTTAATGGAAAATGTTAATTTTGAGTCTAAGTCAAGATATTATGGACATTGGCTTGTTGTTTGGGGATTGATCATTGTTTCTGGATTTCAGTAGCAATATTTGTATACATATTCACAGTATGTTCAGGTTGATACTTCTAGCTCAATGCTATGGAATTCCTAATTTTAATTCTTCCATATCACTGCTATATTTTCTGTTTTATGTGCCAAAACTCTTAGTTTACTGGGATTCAAGGAATGCATTAGTTCAGATAACTTCTTTTTTACTATGTCCATATCACACACCTGGCTACCTTGTCGAGATGATTATCCTAACATTACCACTAGTATTTTAACTGTTGAGTGCATTCAGTTCTTTTCCTCTGTTTTGCTCATTTCTCTTCTCTCTAAAACAGCTTAAATTATTATATGACATATTTATTGCATGTAATTCTCTTTAAAGTTCTCATCTAGTTGTTCATGAGTATTTGACATTTCGATCTAAAAGAATTAGTATGTGGAGATTTAAAGAGACTAAAAAACTAAAGTACCACTGCTGCTCTGAAAATTAAGGCTACTGGTCTTATATTCATGATAAAATGTTTAATTAGAACTTGCTAAGTGTCTATGTTTAGTCTCATGTTTTTTTCATTTGTATGTGTAGCTATTGGGAACCATTTGTTGAAAAGACTGCTTTCTTCATTGTCTTGCCTTTGCTCTTTGTCAAAAATCATTGGTTCTTTATTCTGTCCCATAAGCTATTTGCCTGTTCTTTCATGAAGTAAGTCATGAAGTCAACACTAGTATTGACTATTCTAAAACTAGTTCTTTAAAAAGAAAACTATATTAATGCAAACAAGTAAGGTTTTAACTTTACCTGCTGAATGGTATTGGTGAAAGAATCTTCATGCTTTCTAGTAGACATGTTTATCTTTCTAAACAGTTTTTATATTTGCATGGAATTTTTATCTTTACCCTGTATACAAATGTAAGAATTAATTGTAAATGTTAAAAATAGGGAATAAATCTATTTAAAGTCAAATGCTATTTATTTCTAAATATGTGCCACAGTGTGTGTGTGGAGTTCAGAGGGAAAATGGGGCCCATCCTCCCTTTCATCATGTGGCTTCAGGGGATCACTCGGGCCATTATGCTTGTCGGCAGGTGCCTTTACCCGCTGAGCTGTCTTACTGGCACAAATGTTACTCTTTTTCCAACTGATAGCTTTGGTTGACAATGTGGAGCAATAGTGAACTCTTGTTCACTATGTACTGAAGAGGAAGTTAGTATACTGTGATAGAGAACCACACAGCAACAACTAAAACAGTTAAAGGTGAGTCTCTGACACTAAAGAAAACCAGAACCAGACTGTGTGTTCAGGAACTACATACAGAGAGAATTCTTACCAACATTGCTTCAATAGTAAGAAAGAACTAGAAACAACATAAATATTTGTTGATCTTTCAAGTTTAGCAATAAGGAAGCAAAGGAGAAATATTAATAGAATTCAACATGTACTAAACATGTTATATATGAGAGCAAAGGCTATATATTTTGTTTAAATGTATAATAGATAAGAAAAATGTTAAAATAGTTGATGTTTTTCATCATTGAAGTATTTTTCTTCAATGTCAATTGGTTGCCTCACTATTATAGCCAATAGCCACTATGAACAGGGGCATGCGCTGGCTTGTTTTGTCAACTTGACACACACCTAGACATATCTTGGAAGAGAGACTCTTAATTGAGAGAAAGGCATTATCTTGCAAGTCTCTAGGGCATTTTCTTAGTTAGTGACTGTTATGTATGGCCCCAGCTTATTGTGGCCATGTGGCCCTAGGGTGTATGGAAAAGCAGGCTATGCTATACTCCTCCATGGCCTCTGCATCATTTACTGCCTCCAGGTACCTGTTCTGATTTTCCTGGATGATAGTCATAAGCTATAACATAAACCTTTACTTCCCTAAGCACTTTTGGTCATGGTGTTTTATCACTGCAATAGAAACTGTAACTAATAAACAGTCTTATTATATTTTGTGTATATTCAAGATGGTATAAGTATGCTTGCTTTCTGTGAGAACAAATAAACTTTTTCTGTGTTCTCCTTCCTGGGGAGAAAGAGAGAAGTGGTGGGGAGGAGATCCAGGCCTAGTGATGCTGTCTGTAATCCTAACACCTCTAGTGACTGCGGCAGGGGAATATAAATTCAGTGCATGCTGAACAACTGAGTGAGACTCTCTCTAAAAATATAACTATAACTCCGTGGTAGGCTAAGCAAACAGGATATTCTAAGTTCCTTCCCTGATAAAACACACACACACCTAACAGGCAAATAAAAACATATTTTGTGGTACATTCAAAGAGTGGAATGCTATAAAGCAGACTAAACTATATCTGTGTGACTTTCTTAAATTTCAGAAAAATAAATTGAGCAAAAATGAAATTACAGTATGAGATAGTTTAATAACATTTATATAGACTTATAAAACAGAATAATTCTACATGTTCTTTAGGGCTGTTCTAGATTCATTATAATAAAATATATATAAGGATAAATACCAAACTCATAATAATGCTGCCTCTGGGGTGGGATAGGAGGAAATGGGGCCTGGCAGGCTTCAGCTTATATGTGATATTTTATTTTTAAAATTGAGGCAAAAAGATAGTATTTCCTAAAGCTGTTTTTCACATATTTTTCTCTCCACTTTTATGTGTGTGTTGAATGTTTCATAAAAAGAAGTAAAAATAAAATGTACTTTTTATCTTCTGTTCCTAAAAATTCTGCAAAGTGATATAGAGAATGTAGATTTCAGAATAAATCCTAGTGATAAGCTAAGAACTCTGGCTGCTGCATAATCTTATAAGTAACCTGTTTACCTAGTGTGAAGGTCTCAGTGCCAGAAAAGGCCTCTCTTTAAATAATTTTCCTGATTTGCATATTGGGTGACTTTAAAAGATTCATGAGAGATACCCTCTCTAGCTGAAACATGAAACTTGAAGGTTTGAGCCAGTCTGTAACTCACTATGGTTTCTTTTCTGCTTTTTCTTCTTTCTGAATTTGAAAATACCTTTTAGGAATGGCCATAAGTCATATTGACTGATAGGACTTTCTTTTTCTTGTATCATTCCTATATGGATTCCATGTATTTTTTAAGTCAGGTGGCTTCAGAACCCTAGGAACTTGTCATGTAGGTTAGGAGTGACCTTTAACTACCTTTCTGCCTTTACTTCCAAAATCCAGGATTGTAGGTGTGTGCCACCATTCCCTGACAAATTTAGCTCTTTTTTTTTTTTTTTTTTAGAATGAAAATGAAAGTTCACCATGATGCAACCTTTGGCTAGTTTGACCTGAAAGCTGACTGATTTAAACTTGGCTAAAATAATTATCTTTAAGAAGTTTTAGAACTTCATCTGATTGTTTGTTCTGCTATTTCTTAGCCTGAATTTTTAGTTTTTACATTTCCTTTTTTTTTTACTACATAGTTTAAAATATTTTAACATGCATGCATGCACACAAGCATGCACACAAATACTGAACCATGATCACCCTTCTTTTGGAATGAAAATAATCCCCCTCTTTGGTTGCCTCTGACATCAGATAGCCTGGAGTGATGCTTTGCTCAGGATCTTTCCTGTTTTTTCCTTGTTGAACTTCTTTTTGTCTTCATGTAAAAGCAGACACTCTACATTGCTTTGCCTGACTTATCAAACTTTGAATCTTTTCCTTTTCATCCTTCAATAATTTTGTTTCATTTAAAATTTATACAGTCATGTTTATTAACCATTGCCATATACCATGTACAAGTGATAAGTCTCATAAAAAGATAAAATCCATTTGACTTTCAACTTTCCAAACGACATCTTCTCTGTATTTAAACTTTTCCTCCATATGTTATACTCGGCACTTGGCTAAGTATCAACCATAAATCCTAAGAAATACGGACTGGACTGTATTTAGTTATCAGTGCCTTTTATTCTTTATGTTACCTACAGACCTTGCCAAATGATTTGGGGATTTCTTTTCAGAATCAGCAGTAAAAGTCGCTGTCTATTGAAGATGCTTCTGCTCCTGGCAGATAAGTTGTTATTTTTAATTCTCACGACAATTCTATAATGTATGTGGATAAATTCTTCCTTTTCAGAAGAAAAAACTAGAGTTGTAAGCAGTGAGCTTGCCCAGGACCTCAGGACTGTCTTTGCCAAATCAAGAGCTGGTGTCTTCCTGCTGCATCCCCTCCGCACTGCTGACTGTGATGGTTACATAGAATCAGCTTCAGTTAGGGTCAGACCCTAGCGCCAAGTATATAAAGCACTTTAAAGTAAAGGTATTTTGGCTATTCATGTTAGGAGATCATTCTGAAGAAGATGAACACAGTTCTATCTGTTCTTTACATAGTTCTGTCAAAAGACTCCAGACACCATAGAAGAAACCATGGTGAAGGGGCATTATTAGTGATGTCTGTGTAATTTTTGTTTTGAGGGGGCAGTTTTATTTGGTTTATTTTAAAGTTAACTAATCATTTACATTTCAGAGTATGCTCCTTTCACAACAATTTAGTTGATCTAAGAGTGAAACATCTCTAAGAAGAATCATCTAACAAGAGTCTTTCTTCCACGTTTCTGTAGTCAGTACTATGCACAGTGGTTCTTGGGATGTAGGGCTCCCAGAACAACTCAACCATGCATCTGCATTCACTTTCTTTCTTCTTCCCTTTTTGGGATCTCCTCTCCATAGGTGAGGTTGTTAATGCCTGTGAGTCTCACTCTTTCCTCTGATCACAGGGAGAGAAAACCAATAAAGTCATAAATTATCTGTGCTCACTAGGCAGGGTGTCTTGAGACCCTAGGTCATCAATATCCTATCTCTTTCACCATCATTGTTCGTATATCTAGAGTATAGATTCCTGGCATCTATTTTTGGAGCAGTGAAGTGATTAAGATATATATGCAGGGCAGCATGGGTCAGGATTGGAGAGCCAGCTCAGTTGTTAAAGGCTGGTTAAACTATGGCAGAAGAATGGAGTTCCCTTCCCAGCATCTGTGTTAGCTAGGTTGGCCTGTGACTTTAGCCCCACACATACACATAGTCCCCTGACACCCAACAGGCAAAATGTAAAGAAAAAATAAGTCTTAATAGAAAAGTAGCATAATACTATACTTTTAAACCAAACCTTATTTCAAATGTTGTTTCTGTTTTATGTTTAAATTTTTGTGTGGCTTTTGTTTCATTTTTATTTTTTGTTGTTGTATTTTTGGTTTTGTAGTGCTGTGGATCAAACCCAAGCCTACATGTATTCCAGTCAAGGGCTTCACTGCCAAGCTGCACTCAAACCAGTGGCATTTTTAGTTATACTATGTAAAGCATCTTTCCCAAAGATACTGTCCGTGGTTATGGATGACGGTGTTAGCAGAGCATAGACCGGGACCTGTTAGAGAGAATCTCACAAACCCTTAGAGAAAAATAACCTGGGACTCCAAGCCCCGAGTCCTGGGCCTGCCTTGTAGCTTGTAGACTGTGCTGCCATCTGAGGGAGCCCTTCTATCCAGGCTATCTTGGTATAATTCAGATTTCCCTCAATATTCCATAGCTCTCAGGGTCTCCTGCTTCCTTGAGTTTAAGATATTCAGTATGCCAAAGGGTTCCATTGTCAAACTTTAAGTTTTCTAGAGATATACTTCAAGTGCCATTGCAGTGTTTTGTTTGCTTTAGTCTTTTTAAATGTGTAGTTTATAAAAATTATGGCATGCCTCCCACAGTTTTTGCTGCTTCACAGGTATAGAACAGTGTGAGGAACACAGGATTGCTGTTTGCTAAGCTTATAGTGAAATCAGGGCATGTGACTAAACATCTGACACAGAAGACTGCATATTGTAGCATGAGCACTCCGGAGGTAGGGTTAGAAGATGACCTAGCTGGCGTTCAGGAGACCAGGGCAATTCCGGTCCACCTCCTTTTGTATCACCTTTCCTGTTGCTATGATAGAGAGCTGACAAAGGTAACTCAAAGAAGTTTGTCTTGCTCACAGTTAAGGATGCACTCATCGTGGACTATTAGTTGACTTTCAATCACAGCTTATTCAAGTCTAAGCATGATTGGTAAGAGAAATCTAGTCTTTGAATAAAGAGTGGATTTCAGATAGGACATGAGTGAAGTGATACAGCTAGGAAAATGTGGGACAGGTTTGAGTTTGACCTCAGTGGATTACATAAAGGAGACTGAGGACAATAATATTAGAACCTGCGGGTCAGATTATGTCTTTCCTTTGCTCAAAGACTTGCTTTGTTTCTCATTTTATTTAAGCCAAAATATCAAAATTCTTATTGTCCAGTCCCATTACTAGTCAGCCCTTCAGCTGCCAACTTCTAATAATCTCTTTCTTAGTCCTTTTTCTGGAGCCTTAGTGGCCCCCTCATACGGCCACAGCCCTTCTAATGCAGCCCACTTCCTCAGCGTGAAGCTTGTTTCTCCCAGGTGGCTTCAGGGTCCACCCGTTTCCACACATGTCTCAGGCCTGTCTTTGTTTCTCCATCACAGTCCTGCACATCCCCTTACACTGCCTTATTCGTCAAACTGAGGAAGTGCAAATTTAGGATGTCCATATGTTTATTGTTGATTCTTACTTTTTATTTCACCACTGACTTGTGACTGGATATGCGAAATGCCATCCCAGATATGACACTCGAGTGTACTGTATTGTAAATTCCAGGAGCTGAGAAAACAACCAAAGCATGTGGCTCTTTTTAGCCTTCTTCTGTCCTCTGGGGTCAGTAGAGGGTCCCCCGCCCTATTTCACCTAAAGGAGACTACAAGACTGTCCTACGGTAGGTGTCCTGCCTTCTAACCAGAGAGAGGGAATGCAAGCACTGACAAAGGAAAGCAGGAGCAAACAGCCCAGGTTAGTTTGCAATGCTATGATTAAGTAACTGACATAAACAACTTAAATGAAAAAAGGAGTTCATCTTGGCTCATTGTTTCCGGGGGTTCTGTCTTTTGTGGTGGGGAAGAGACTGAGACCTTATGGCAACAGGGGTGTGTGTCAGAGTCCTTACATGGCAGCAGATAGGAAATAGAGACAGCATGCTGGGGGTGACTGGGTCTGAGCTTCAGATGCCCATCCCTAGTTACCTAATATTACCAATCAGGCCTCACCTCTGAAAAGCACTGCAGCTTTAAAGTAGTGCCAGCTTAGGACAAACTTGAGACTCAGGAGCCTGGGCTGTGGAGGTGGCTCAGCAAGCAGGCGGAGATGGCTTTGGATCCCATGTAAAAAGCTGAGCATGGGGGCATGCACCTGTGAAAACAACACCTTGGAGGCAGGGACAGGATTCCTGGAGTTTGTGGCTTGTCAGTCTAGCTGGATTGGAAAGCTCCAGGTTCAGAGAGATTGAAGAATACACCAACATCGACATCAGGTTTGCACACATGTATGCACATGTTTACAGGCACACCACATTGTATTAGCTGCAGTCAATGTGGCTTTTTTTCCTGGACAGAACAGCTTACTAGAGCAAAGACTTAGCTGAATTCATCCTGTTAGAGAAGTTAGCCTACTCTAGAGGGGCTTCGGAGGAGTGCAGGAGCATCCTTGTCTTTAGGGCCAGCAGAGAGAGGCAGCTACTCACGTGTGCTAGTCAGGAAGTATAATGCCAGGCAGGATCTTCAAAGGCCTACCCCTGTGACTTACTTCTGCCAGTCAGGTCCTACCCTAGAAAGTTTCTACTGCCTGCAAAATAGGCACCCACAAGGTGAAGACTGATTTCTCAAAACATGAGCCTCAAGGAGAGCATTTTTGTTTGTTTGTTTGTTTGTTTTGAGATAGTTTCCCTGTCACCTTGTAGACCAGTCAGGCCTTTAAGTGACAGAGATCTGCCTGCCTCCTGAGTGCTGGGATTAAAGGTATGTGCCATCACCCAGCTGGGAGAGGAATCACTACAGAAAAATGGACATATGACGGAACAGGGCAAGGAAGGGATTTGGTGAGGCCTCTATGGTGTTCTGTGTTCTAGGCAAGAGATAAAATTTAAAACATTAGTCAGTTTGTTGCCATTAAAAGGTTTGAAGAGGAAAGAGAGAGCCAAACCATGCAGTTTGCAGACTGATTTGGTGCTGAGATGTTGGACTAGTTGTCAATGCCATGGAGAGCTGGAGAGAGGTCAGTTGGTAAGTGCCTGGCACACAAGCCTGGGAGCCTAAGGTTAGCCGGGAATGACGTGCACTTGTAATCCAGTGCTGGAGGAGCAGACAGGAGGGTCCCTGGGTTTCTGGCTAGCACTCTAGGTGAACTGGAGAGTTCTATCTCCAAAAATAAAGTAGAGAGTACCCAATATCCACCACAGGCTTCGGCGTGTGTTCCCACATGTGCATACATTTAGGTTAGTGCTTGTTCCCCTTCCCCGCCCAGCATTCCATAACACTGCCAGATGTGCCCTTTGGAAATAGTCTGACTTACCAGGAACTGTCACAATAGTTAAATGGGTTGCACTACTGATACCCTCCATTACTTCAGTTTCACAGATAAGAGAATAACTTTGATGTCATACTGTAACCCAGGCACAGATCTCAGTGGAATATAATCAGATTCCTATGTCCTCTTCTTTCCTTCCTTCCTCCCTCCCTCTCTCTCCCCTCCCTCCCCTCTCCCTTTCTTTTCTTTTTTCTTCTCTTGGGTAGTGTTCTGTGTAGTTTGGAGAATGTATCTGTGGTTACAATAGATTCAGTTTTGAATGTGTGACTTTATTAAGGATATACTAAGCTAGAGTATAGAAATAAACAGCAAGAGAGACAAACACCATCCAGCCATCTGAGTGCTCAGAATATCCAGCAGGAAACAAGTAGCCTTATCTCTATGGCTGACCTGGCTGTGGTAGAGTGTCCAGCTTCCCCTCCCTACTGCAGGCCTCCTTATGCCATGGGATGGACAACAGTGGCCTCCTTTGGAAAGGTCACCTTCTAGCTGTTTCAGGGGTGCAGTGTCTTTATACTTGGACTGTTCACTGTCCTTGCCCTCCCTTTCAGAGTTGACTAGGGCACAGTAGCCTCTGCCCAGTCAAGGGACCTTGGAGGACACCTTGAGACTAATATTTGTGAATCTAAAAGCAAGTGTGCAACCCCACTTCCTAAGCCTGTTTCTCAGTGAGTTCACACAGCATGTGATAAGTTACTAATTCAATGTACATTGCAGGCGGGCAGTTTAAAATTTCTATCAAAAAACGTTATTTATTGTTTCTATCTCATTTAGTGGTTTACCTTTTGGACAGAGTGTTTAACACTGTTCTTTGCTGCCTAGTATTTGCATATGAATAAGTGAATGGCCCGTTTTCTTTTTTCTGCTTTAGTGTTTCTGTGGAAATGTGAAAGAATTTTTTTTTCTTTTCTACACTAAAGATGCTTTTAAATTGGTTTTCACATTTTTAAACATCTACCATTTATTAATTTTTAGTTTCTTATCTTATTTAAAGCTAGCATGCTACATATTTATTTAGGTTGAGACCTTGTTTATACATTTGTTTTTATGATAGTAAAATAATTTTGTAAAATTTGCTATAGCATGAAAGCTTTTTTGCCTTTGTTTACCCAGGCAATCATTTATTAATTTTAAAAATGGCAAAGTTAGTGGGGGATTATTACTTAATCCTTTAAAGCCCCCTAAATTTTTCTAACTTTTAAATGTATTCTGCTAGTCTGATTATTTTAATAGTTTCTCTTTGCTAGTTTTTATATGAGACATATGCAACCTGAAGTGATTTTCAGATTCATTTAAAACTGTGTTAAATTTAATCATATAGTTCAATTTCTGCAGCTGTGCTGATATATTTACATGCTCCCTGCAATACAGTTTACTGCTGTTGCTGAATCTGAGCTGCAGTTGTTGGTCTTATGTGGATTCTGAATTAAGTAGCTGTCCTGTGCATGACAGCTAAAGCAAGACTAATGTCTATCTTAATGCACTTAGCACATTTCTTACAGGTTCTGAGTTCTGTTCGCACAGAATGGAATCCTCTGGATGTTCACTTTGGCACCAAACAGCCTTATCAGGTGTTCACAGTGGAATCTTCCATTGGTGAGGACAAGGAGCCCATGGCTGACAGCTGTATCTATGAATGTGTCCGGAACAAACTCCATTGCATGTCAGTTACCAGAATACCACTAAGATCGAAGGCCATCAGCTGCTGCAGGAATTCTACTGAAGACAAGCTGATTGTGGGCTGTGAAGATTTTTCAGTAGTTCTCTATGAAGCTCACCGTGGAGTGACTCTCTTGGCCCAGGCTGAACTTTTGCCTTCATTAATAAGCTGCCACCCAAGTGGTGCCATTCTGCTAGTTGGCAGCAACCAGGGGGAACTGCAAATTTTTGACATTGCTCTAGCCCCTATTAACATCCAGCTCTTGGCTGAAGATTGCTTACCCAGGGAGACACTGCAATTCAGTGACTTCTTTGATGTTTCAAGCAGTCTAGTTCAAATGCAGTGGATAGCTCCTCCTGTTGTTTCCCAGAAGGCTGAAAGAGCAGAAATCTATGATCTCCTCTTCCTCAGGTTCAGCAGAGGGCCTGTGGGTGTGCTGTTGTTTAAACTTGGTAAGTACCTTGTTTACGTTGGTGACGTAAGTAAGTAAGGCATCAAACTGTTCTTCAAGTGGTAGATTGTCTGTTGTCATCCCAAAGTCTGTCTGCCTTTTAGTGATTGCTTTGAAAACACTTGAAGGTGCTTTTCTAACCAGGAAAGGAATAGTAAATATTGGAGACTTTGGAAATTATTAATTTTTCGTAATGATGGTTAAAAAGTATGAATTTTCAGAATTGTAGGAATAGCTCAAGGGTTAAGAGTGTTTATTGTTTTTCCAGAATACATGATTTCTGTGAGTCTATATGGTGACTCACAACTACCTGTAACTTCAATTTTGGGGCATCTAATGCCATCTTCTGGCCTTTCCGATCACTACATACACATGGTACACATAAGCTTATGTAAACACACATACACACAAATATATAATAAATATTTTTTTGATTATCTCAACTTTCATTTCTAACTTTCTCCTGAAATAATTGTCTATAATATCTCATAAGAAATAGGTAGCTCAAAATTTAAATATTAACTAAATTTATTGTGAAAACCTGTGTTATAGAATGTAAGTACTTTTTTATAAAAATTATTTTAGATTATCTGTGTCTGTTGCTGCCTAGATTGAGATTGTATAGAGCAATTTCTTTTAATTAAATCAGATCCTTAGCTAAAATTTACTAAAGGTCTTTCTGAAATTCTGTGTCTTTTGTTTTGTTTGTTTGTTTTTCCTTTTGTACAGAACTATCTAAAGGACTTTCTTAGTGTCTATAAATTATAAAGTAATATAGCTTTTATGGTTCTAATATATATAGCTTTAAAAAAGTAATAAAACTTTTTAAGGTTCTACTAGGAAACCTTAAAGTGCAATGCCATTCTGATTTTTATAGCTTTGGATTACCAGGGATGTGTTGAAAGAACAAGAACTGCTTTAGGAGGTTTTGTATTTTTTTTTTTTGGTTTGTTTGGTTTTGTATAATTTAATATTCTTTGAAGGACTCAGGTTTACAAAAACATTTTTTAAATTAACACATATTATGTACTTGAAAAAAGTATAAAAATATATTTGAAAACCTTACAGGATTTTCCGAGAGTGCAGAGTCAGATTTTAGAGACATCATAGTGTTTGTCAAGCTGCAATCGCTTTCTGGTTTTGCATTGCTCTACTTGCCTCCAATTGGACTTAAGTAAGTCTAACAAAAATGACCTGATGAACCTGAGGTATAGAGTGCATATAATGAGGCCTATGTTTCTTCCAGTATAGAAATGCCACTGGCTGTTCATAATGTTAAAATTGTTCAAAAATGTTTGGAATCTCTGTTATTATAAGATAATCCAGTTAGACTTTGCCCAACTACATTCTAGCAGTTGTGTCTCCATATACAGTACCAATTAGAGTGGATGTTTGATGTTTTCTGTGTCAGTTAAAACATTTTCTCTCTCCCTCCCTCCCTCCCTCCCTTTCTCCCTCCCTCTACCTTTTCTTTGCCTTCTCCCCCCCTTTAAATTACTCAGCTACCGGTCAAACAGACTGTTGTCTGTCTGCCCACACCTAGCTCCCTTCCATTTTCCTTGAGGGCTTCCTCACAACAGCTTTGCAAAGAACCCAGTCTTGTCTCTCAGTCTGTAGAGCCTTTGCCTTCTTACCAAAGTAAACCGTCTCCAGTGTGGGATTTAGAGGGCTCCCTGCTAATTGCCAGCTTGTAAACTTGATTGGACTGTCTCCCTGGGCACTGTTCCTAAATCAATTAGGCAATGAGCTGGCTGTCACCTCTTTCCCAAGAAGGTCTCTTGGAATAGAATTATCCAATAGAAGTCAAGCATTCAGATAGAAAGGTGATAACTTCTGCAACTGACATTTATATTTTAAATTGTATTTTCATTTAAATACAGGACAGGGAAATTGCAGTCTTCCAGTTTTTCTCCTTGAAAGACTAAATGTGGAATATCTAAGATTTTTTTAAAGCTTTGTGTCCCATTTTTAATGTATTATAAAATTAATATTTATATCAAATTTTCTTTACTGGGAGGAGTAGATTACTTGAAATAGTAGATTTCAACCAGCATTTTTTTTTTAAAAAGAAAACCCAGTTTTAAAGAACAGATTTTTCTTATGATCTGCTACTAAATACATCCAAAAATTAATATACTTCTTGAATTAACACAGAGCTGATTCTGGGCATCCATGTGGCATTTTCATGTATAATTCAAGTTACTGCATATGTAAACAGGTAGTTGCATGTGCAGCTCTCCCAAGAGAGAGCTTTATGAGACTCTTTTTCAGATTCTTCTTATGCAAGCCTTTGGAAAATTTGACATGAAAGGTGTAGCTTACAATTTAAAATTATGAAGACAAATCATAGATCATAGTTTAAAATAGAATGCTGTCACATGTAGACATGGCAGTGACAGATGCCTGTTTGATAACTCTTTTGGGAGTTTCACTATAGAACAGGTCAGTTAGTACACTGCTGTAGGAAAATTCTTAAGGATAGAAGTTCCGTTCTTATTCCTTTCAGTGGTTACACAGAATGCTGGGTATGTAAAGGACATCTTTGTTGTTACAAGAAGACTTCCAGATGAGTATTTTCCTTGAGAAACAAGTGTCATGCTCCCAGCATTGCGCTCTATAAAGAGTAAGTGCACTGTTTAGAAAGCCTTATGGCATTATGCTCATCTCATGTCTCCACATGTGTAGACTGCAGTTAGTTTTGAGAGGGCCTTGGTCATCGTGCTGAGATGCTTAAGCTTGTCCAGTCTCACCACAGCCTGTCCAGCCCTCTTTGCTCCTTAAATGCTTTAACACTGTCAGCTCTTCTCTTAGCACAGGCTCTGTGGTGAAGGTTACCTGCTCTCCCCGACCCCTACACCTCCAGCTATGTGTGTGCCATGGAGGCCCAGGCTGCTGGTGTTAGGCTTGCCACCACTGTCACGGTGACTCCTTGACCCTGCTGTCCTTCCTACATACTGCAGGCACAGGCAACCTCCTAAGAAACAAATCTTTGACCATGTTTTTCTTTCGCTTCTGAAGAAGCACTCCACTTTCTTCAATTGCCAAAGTCACTGATGTGACAGAGAACACTGACTTTCTGGACATCTTTGCCCTCATGAGGGTCTCCTGGGCTCTAAAGCCATGGTTTGTGTCTGCAGCACTTTTGGAACTACTTGTGGAAAGGTGTCTTGTGACTCCCTATGGGATAGATGCATCTCCTTTGTTGATGGTTACTGACCACCTCCATGATCAAAGAACATTTTTTGACCCTGAACACACCTTTTTTTCTCACTTGTCTTCTGCCTACTCATGAAATAGAGTTCTTCATGAGTATACTTTTAGTTATTATCTCATTTTGTTCAGGTTGGAAGTTTTTTTGTAATTCAGCTGAGCATTATGATTGAATTTCATTTGCAGAAGCCACAGTGATGTTTAATTGCCACTTTAACAGTACAAAGAGGTAGAGTCTTCAAGAACTGTAGGTCAGAAGGGATCTTCTCTCATAAATAGATTAGTGCAGTTCCTGAGGGTTGTGCTTGCTGTGTATGCAGTCTGAAGTCTCCACTTGTCTTTTACTGTGTTATGAGCTAAAGAAACTTGCACTGTTTATAATCTGTTCTGTCAGTTATAGTAACAGAAAATAAGCCAAACCACTATCCTGTCTCTATCCAAGATGCTCCTGATTCTATATATACACATTTCCCAGATTGGCTGG
Source organism: Sigmodon hispidus (assembly GCA_004025045.1). Lineage (NCBI taxonomy): Eukaryota > Metazoa > Chordata > Mammalia > Rodentia > Cricetidae > Sigmodon > Sigmodon hispidus. The sequence continues at coordinate 46,029 of PVIH01000051.1, forward strand.
GTAACGTTCATATAATGTATAGGTATGCAACTGCCATCATTTCACCCAAACCCACTTTTCTTCTTATAGATTCCATTTTAGTAGATGTTATAATTATTTAGATGGAACCTCCAAATCAAAAACCTTTTATCCTTTTTGAGAGTCTTCTTTCACACCTGGTATTAGTGAGCAAATTTGATCAATTCTGCTTTATACATACTATCAAAAGCATAGTATTTCATCAAGCTGCACCATCATTACCTTAATCTAGACCTCCCCTATTTTGTGCTCATCAAATAAAGGCCTTCCATCTATACTCCTCTGTTTTCCATCCACAATTAACTCCCAAAATACTTAAGAGAGATCATTGTACAGAAGAACAGATTTGGCCCTGGCTTATCCAGCTTGTAACACTCAGTAGTGGATTAATACTGTCTGCTTCTCAGGCTAAACTCCCCAGCCACACCATAACAATGTAGTTTCCTAACCATAACATATGCTCTCTGACTTATTTTCTGTGGTGGTGGTGGTGGTGGTAATTATGGTCTGTCTACATGAATTTTCCTACAGTGCTCATATAGAGCCTGGAAAGCTGGCAGTAACCTAAATTAAAGGTAATATCTTTTCTCTTGTTGAATTTTAAAAAATCCAGGTGTTCTTGTTCTCTCTCTCTCTCTCTCTCTCTCTCTCTCTCTCTCTCTCTCTCTCTCTCTCTTTTCTAAAAAGCAAGAAGAATGTGGGTTTTTTTCTTTAGGTGTCATTTTTAAATAATTGAGCATAATAATTTAATAGCTGAGTAACACTGAGTAATTTTAGCATTATAACTTACTCAGCACATGATAGTAGATGTGTCAGATATCAAATAGTATGTGCTTTCTATATCGCATGTAGAATGTCTGGAGACTAGAGAAAGACATGGAAGTAGGGAGTCTAGTGGAAAGGGGGTGTCAAATAACTAGGAGGGGGGAGGGCAGTGGAGAGGAAGAGAGCCTGGCATGGCGTCTCTCGTATTGTGACGTGAAAGTAGAGGGGCCGTTTCCGAGGAAGGGCATGAGTAAGGCTAGAGGTAAGGAAGGGGGAGGGGCTGAGAATACAACCAAAGTCCAGTGATACACATGTGAAGAAATGAAATAATGAATTACATTCATTCTGAGAAGGAGAGAAAAGGAATATAAGTATTATATTGGATGTCTCACCAGTTTTAATGGCTCCTGTCATCTCCAAGTTCATTTCCAGTGAACTTTGTTATACACGATGTCTACTTCCTTCACTTTATAAAGGTAATGACTTTATTATCAAGTTTATTAACATATAATCTTCATAAATAAAATATGCCCATCTAAAATGCTTGTCAGTGAGTTTAATATAGTCCCATGATACATTCCCATGATTGCTACTTCATACAAGGTAAAGATTTTCATTGCCCCAAACATTCTCCTAAAGTCCTTTGTAGTTGACCCACCTTTCTGATAAGCTGATAAGCACCACTTTGATTTCTCTTGTTGCTAATTAGATTTGCTTTTTATAGAATTCCATAGAAATGTGTGTAAATGTTGTCACAGTCAGCATCAGCCTGTAACAATCTTCCATATTGGTGTTTATCCTTAAGTCAGTTTTTCTTCATGTTACCTTATAGTCATCCAGTTTATAGTCATGTTACCTTATGGTCATCCAGTATATAGTTGTGTTACCTTATAGTCATCCAGTATATAGTCGTGTTACCTTATAGTCATCCAGTATATAGTCATCTTACCTTATGGTCATCCAGTATATAGTCGTGTTACCTTATAGTCATCCAGTATATAGTCATGTTACCTTATAGTCATCCAGTATATAGTCGTGTTACCTTATGGTCATCCAGTATATAGTCATGTTACCTTATGGTCATCCAGTATATAGTCATGTTACCTATGGTCATCCAGTATATAGTCATGTTACCTTATGGTTATCCAGTATATAGTCATGTTACCTTATAGTCATCCAGTATGTAGTCATGTTACCTTATAGTCATCCAGTATATAGTCATGTTACCTTATGGTCATCCAGTATATAGTCATCTTACCTTATGGTCATCCAGTATATAGTCATGTTACCTTATGGTCATCCAGTATATAGTCATGTTACCTTATGGTTATCCAGTATATAGTCATGTTACCTTATAGTCATCCAGTATATAGTCGTGTTACCTTATAGTCATCCAGTATATAGTCGTGTTACCTTATGGTCATCCAGTATATAGTCATGTTACCTTATGGTCATCCAGTATATAGTCATGTTACCTTGTGGTCATCTAGTATATAGTTGTGTTACCTTATGGTCATCCAGTATATAGTCGTGTTACCTTATGGTCATCCAGTATATAGTCATGTTACCTTGTGGTCATCTAGTATATAGTTGTGTTACCCTATGGTCATCCAGTATATAGTTGTGTTACCTTATGGTCATCCAGTATATAGTCATGTTACCCTATGGTCATCCAGTATATAGTCATGTTACCCTATGGTCATCCAGTATATAGTCATGTTATCTTGTGGTAATCCAGTATATAGTCATGTTACCTTATGGCCATCCAGTATATAGTCTTGTTACCCTATGGTCATCCAGTATATAGTCGTGTTACCTTATAGTCATCCAGTATACAGTTCCAGTGATGCTTTGCTGTTTCTTCACATGCTGGTGGACATTTGGCTCATTTCAAGGTTTAAGCTAAATCACTAAAAATGCTCCATAGTTTTATAATCAAGTCTTTATATGTACATGCATTTTCATTGTCAGGCCATGTGCTAATTTACAGGAAGATGGTTTTCTAAGGTGGTTGTGCAGTTTAGTGTTAGATGAGCAACGAGAGTGATAGTTCCGCATCTGTACTGAGACTCGGCATCAGTAGTCTTTTTCATTTTAGCCATTAAGAGTGCACGCATAATGTTGTTAATTTTATTTCCCTGATGACTTTTGGAGTTGAGAATTTTATGGTTAGTGCCATCTAATTTTTTCTTTACCACTATTTTTCTTTTTTTTATTCATATTTTTTATTTTTTAAAAAACTTTAACAATGACTTCTAGTGGACTTTGACAACGTGCTTTATATTTAATTATGTGTTTGTGTGTGGGTATGTGGACATGTGAATGTAGGACAGAGTCCTGAAGAGAGTATTTGATTCCCTGGAGCTAGAGTTGTGAACTGGGTGTTGTCAGTGCTAGGAAGTGAGCTTGGGTCCCTGCAAGAGCACTCGTATGCACTCCTAACCACTGAGCCATCTCTCCAGGTCCTCAGGGATAAATCTCATTTCTTGTCAATATTTGGAGATTTCCTAGATATCTGTCTGTTTTTATATGTAATTTCTTTGGTGTTAGAGAATCTAGCCATATGGTTTTAAACCTTTGAGATGTAGTGCAGGATGTTTTATTACTCTGAACATGCTTTAGCTTGGCTCGTGTTCTGTGTGTCCTCAAAAGACAATGTGTGTTCCACTGTTATTGGGTAAAATATTTTTACAAATTTGGGGTTGGGGATGTAGCTAATTCGGGACAGGCATGGTTGTACACACCTCCTGCAAGGGAGTCAGAAGCGAGAGGGTCAGAAGTTCAAGATCATCCTCTACCATATAAAGTCTGAAGCGAGCCTGCACTACAAATGGCTAATGTGAAAAGAAGAGAAAATATATCTAGTTGGCAATTTTTTACTGATAGTGTTTTTCAAGTATTTTTCCAGATTTTTTGTGTCTCTGTTCTCTGATTCATGAAAGAGACACTGAAATCCTGTTGTCTGTTTAGGCCCCTCCTACCCGTTCAGTTTTGTCCATTCTTGTTACATTATTCAGAGTTCTATTATTAGATGTATTTAAAGACTTTTCCATATCTTCATGAATTTTGAATCCTCTCTTATAAGAGTTTAGAATTCTAGGTTATTTTTATTTTTATCTTAAACCCTTTAAGAATGTCTTCCTGTTGTTTTCTGGTTTGCATAATTTCAGATGCAAAGCCTGTCACCGTCCATGTCTGGTCTCTCTGTATGGCCTTTGTCTCCTCCACCACCTTTAAAACCATGCTCTCTACTCTTGAACTGTGACCGTGGTCTTACGTGGCCTCTTTTTCAGGGCAGCTGCCTTCCTTCTCTCTTTACTGGTACAATTGCCACATCTGACAGGTTTTAGTTCCTGCGAAGTTGCTGCCCATCACATCCACTGCCGGGGCTGCCTGATTTATGACCAGGACTTCCAGGGCTTGACACAGGCTCATGAGGCTTTGGGTAGTTACGTCTGTTGATTCTACCAACTCAAAAGGAATAGTAAAGTTTTACAGCCTAGTAGAATGAGGGCAATTCCCCAGATTCCCTGTCAAGTTGAGTCTTGTCAGATTCAGTACAAGTAGGTTTGTCTTTTTTTTACATTTTATGTAACATGGAGTTATTATTAAGAATTTCAGCATCTTTCTCATGAACTAATATATTTTGAAAAATCATGAAGCCTATAAATATTCCAGTTAAATTCTGATGATAGTAATAAAAAGAATTACAGTAATGTTTATAATATTTTATAGCTTATAAAATAATCACAGACATTTTCTCATTTAGTTTTATGATTATTTGTACTGAGTTTTTATAGACTTACCTAAATCAATAAAACTTACTTTCTTACTGAAGAAAAACTGTATTTAGCATTCAAATTTTTTTCTTTGGTGTGTATGGATATTTATATATTTGTATATATGATTACATATGTGTATGCATGTGAGGCCAGAGGTCAATTTTGGAGTATTTCTCAGTTACTTTTCATCTTTTTGGTCTTTCTCTGAATTTTGAAGGTCTCCCATCCAACTAGACTGGCTGGCCAGCAAGCCCTGTGGATGCCCTGCTTCACTTCCTCAGCACTGGGTCAGAGCATGCGCTGCTCTGATTTTAACATTGCCTTCTGGAGGCTTGCACTTGATCCTCATGCTGGCTCACTGAGCAGTTCAGCTGGACCATCTTCCCAGCCTCATTCTTAAGAGATGACAAAACAATACAGAATAGTACTTAAAAGACACCTTGTTGGCCATTTAACATGTAAAATTTGTCAGCTTCAAATGCCATTGGCCTTTTCTAACTAAAACTAAATGACTCTGCCTGAACTTTTTTTATGTTCATGCTCTGTCAAGACTGGAAGTGGATTTTATTTTTTGAAAGGGAAAACCAATGTATCTCATATTTCCCAGTGTATTTTTCTCTTTGTGTAAAGAGTATGTTTGGCGTTATTACTTTCCTCTGTCTTTTTAAAGATCTATCCGGTTGTGCTTGTTTTGGGACAGGTGTTCTCACCCAAGGACAGCTGGGTCTGGTACAACTCATCTTCCAGTACATCCACTGTGATAAGGTGAATGAGGCGATAAACATCCTAAGCAGCATGAACTGGGACAGCCTGGGCCAGCAGTGCCTTGTCAGCATGAGTGTCATCGTGAACCATCTTCTTAGACAAAGGCTCACTCCAGAGAGAGAAGGTTAGACCTGAATATACTTTATCAGTGGTTTTGAGTGTACATGAAATCCATTGTGTGTCAGTTTTAGGATATTTGTTAGTTATGTTATTGGAGACTGAACAAAAGTATTCTGCATCAAAGCTGGAAGGGTATAAAAATACTATTCCAAAATGATACTTCATGTGTGGTATTTGTCAACATAGAGAACACCTTTTGTGCCTGGGCTTGTGTTGAAACTCAGTGTCATTGTTAGATAATTCAGTCAAGCTCAGATTTCAAGATTTAATCAGCAATTTTATTTATTCTCTTTGTCTGCAGAAAAAAAGACACCAAACCAAGGTCTTATTCTACTCTTATATTAAACTCATCTCTCTTATTAAACACCAGTGGTTTTTTTTTCTCATATGTAAGTTCTCTGTCTAGACAATAGTTGCTTACACGCCTTTTTGTGTGTGTTGGAATTGTCTAGCCCAGGCTGCTCGTCCTTGTTTTCATCCTTTGGATGTGTACTTTTGATGCCACATTCCCTCTCCAGCTTGGACTTCCTCGCCTTTTCTTAGTAATTTTACCCATAGAAACCCAAGATCTTTATTGTTGAGGTCAAGGGCACTGAGGAAACAGATGACATGTAAGGTAAGAAAACAGATTTTTACATCTCCCAAGTCTCTAGCATGTGTTTATGAGTTGTTATTTCTTTATATGATATAAAATACACAAAAAAACAGCTGGGCTTATAAATTTATTTTATACCTTTGTGCTACTAATATTAACATTAGGAAATTATGACTAGACAGTATCACTAAATAATGCAGAATAAGAAAATTAGAGCAAGCCTATATTACTGGAGACCATTTTTTTCTTAGTATTTGCAGTATGTTTTAATAGACTTTCTTAATTTTTATTACATTTCCAAAATAAATAGTAAGCTTTATGATAAAAATTCTGTACTTGACCAGTAAGCTCTTGAAAGTTTATATTATGGACCTCAATCTAACTCCCAGAATTCTCTCTAATATGTGTTTAAGAATCAACTGAACTTTTTGGAAGTAGCCCAAACTCATCTATGGGAACATCAGTGATTTTATAAATGAAGAAATGCCTACCACAGTGCATGGCCCACTGTTGGTACTTATGAAATACAGGTTAAAAATAAAAAATATAACTCCAAGATTTTAGAGGATAAAGAGTTACTATAATTTTGCATACAGAGTTACTTCAAATAATAATTTTTTAGTAGAGATATACTTCTCAAGATTGAGTGTGCACTTAAAAGTAACAACAGAGACAAAAGAGCAGTCTCCCAAGTCTATGGTGATATATGCTCTGTGTATTAAGTCCTAAGTGTACAGTTAAAGAAGAAATATGAAGCAATAAAATATCGAGTTTCACTCAAGACCCTGAGAAGTTGTTAGCACTGTAGTTAATTTCTGTTATTAAATTGCTAAGTTGTAAGAAAGATTATGGAGAAACACACAGATGGGCATATAGATTCCTATTCTAATAGAGGAATTATGTTTCACAGAATCATATTGGAGAAATATAGAAATAAAGCACTATTATGATGTTGGGCTATTAAAAATTTATACATATCCTGTATTATCTAAATGTGTATATGCTAAGTAGAGAGGTGCATTTTCTCTCAAGTAACTACAAAACACATTTCTAAAACATTCAGAATTTCCTGTTGAGATTTATTTTATCTGAATCTAACAAATTTGACATGGTAATTCGTTGTTCTTTTATTATTGAAACCTAGTGTGCTGTTATTTCTAAGCATGTTGTGACTGTCTTTGAGATCTTCATTCCTGCCTTAAACATCAAGCTGGGCAGCCTAATGAATCCGAGGCTGTGCTGGGAGTTACACATATTCCATGTAGACTTGTACATTTCAGATGTACAGAACATGCTGTCAGGAAAACAAGCAATGGCAAAAGAATCTGGCTTGTTTTCACAGTAACAGTGCTATGTTCAATTTTAATCTAAATTGACTGCTGCTTTGAAAGAAAATACCTCTCAAATGCATCCTATTTTACTGTCTAGATTTGAAATTGAAAAAAATAAAGACATTCCTGAAGCTTAGTCAAGCCATAACAATTACTATGATGGGTTATTTACTACTTGGAAATCTAAATAGGCCTACAAGTAAAAGAGTTTTGCTAAATAATGAGTTGCTTATTCAATCCAGTGTTGGAAGCACAAATATCAGAGGGATCTAACTGTGAGCTGTAGTATACTCATACATACTCATGTTCTTTCCATATGGTAATTTCTTTCAGGTATTTCTAGGCTGAAGCACAGCCCACTGGCATATCTTGGTACAACTGTGAAGTAGACAGGCTGCTCCTTATCCCCTAATCTCTTATCTCCGAGCCTCCCCCATTTATGAAAAACATCTTCCAATCTTCTCCTATCCCAGGGTGCTCACTTTCATGAAAGGACAAACCACGGTACCTTGTTTACGGCAGGATTTAGGGATGAGATACAGATTTTCACTGTTCTCCTAAAATTGTATCACAAACATATCCTACTCCAGTAGGCAAGTTTTTATTTGTATAATTTAATTTTTAAAATTTTATTTATTTGTTTATTTATTTTTTATTGCTTTCTAGTACATGTATGTGTGTGTTTGTGTGTGTGTGTGTGTGTGTGTGTGTGTGTGTGTGTGTGCATTAGGTGTATGTATGGAGGTCAGAGAACTTTGAGGACTCAGTTCTTTATTTTATAGGTCCTTGGGATTGAACTCATCTTTAGGCTGAGCTATCTTACTGTTTGTTCCCTTACTGATATTTTTTAAGAAAACATTTCTACTATGGTAATTTCATTTCCCTGTTAAAAAAGTTTCCCCCTTTCCCCTAAAGAGCACACCCGGTGCTGAGCACACTGTAAATGGCCTTTACTGGAAATACTGGTTCAAACTATGTTTCTTTGCTGAGCCACTGTTTTAATTACCCATTTGTGGGGAGAGGTTGGTTCATTATGGATTTCTTCATTTTTGACAGCTTTTTGTTTCTCAGAGTCATTGTCAGCTTTGTCTCAAGCGACAGTTTATACACAGGTTTGTTTTTGTACCAGCTGTCATATTTTAATTTCATCTTTCCTGCAAGAAGCTCACATTTCATCCAAGTTTGCAGAACCTGACTGACTGCAAACACGGATGATATTCTGCTGTAATTGAAGGAGTTTCTCTTGTTTCAGTGCTGCTCTGTTTGAATTCCACAGCGCAGCTTGAGGCAAGCCTTGGAACCTTCTATGCTCCAACAAGACCACTTCTGGATACAACCATTTTGGAATACAGGGACCAGATCAGCAAGTATGCCAGGAGATTCTTCCACCACTTGCTCAGGTGAATGATGCCATTGGTTGCCTGGGTCTCAAACTACATATTTAGAGAGCTACTTTTCATAAGACTCATCTATAATATGGCCCTTTTCTGGCAGCTTTTCTCTTTAAAGGAAAAGGAAATTTTATTTGTCTTTATTTAATTTGTTATTGTTTTCCTTTTAGAAAATACTGAATGTTATCTAAGGCTTTTACATAATCAGTAATACATTCTACCCTTTCATATGGTAGTAAAAACTAGGTAGAAAAGTCAACATGAAAACGTTAACTGAATTTTATTCCTAGGGTAAACAAATAGTGGTTTAAACTCAGGGTAGAAGTATGTGCTTGTGCCGAGGCTCTAAGGCAGCTGTTGGCTGGCTTTTCCTTCATCATTATTAATGAGAGACTCATCCCTTCTCCTTGCATACAGTGTGGCAGTGGCTAACTTCACTCTAACTCATTTTTCTACTTTATGTACATATAAATGATCTTTTAACCTTAGGGATTATTTGACAGTTTGATAAAAATATCAAATATTTCTCTGAGAATAATATTCTAGAAGTTGGAGGATGGCATATATTCACAGAGGAGGATGGAAGGAAGATGAAAATCTGGATAGAAAGATCACAGACTCACAAATTCTATGATAGCTAATATTAAAATCAGGTAAATGGTTAGTGTGAGAATTATATTCTGGAATAAAAAGAAATGTAATAGTGTACAGGTGATGAGATGCTGAAATGCATCAGTTCCTTCTGTTTCTTAGGGTGAGTGCTCTGTACTAGGGTGTTAAAAACTCTCTTATCTAGTTGTGTATGTGCACTTACTGTATTCTGTGTATATGGTTTATAGTAGAATTTTGAATTCTGTTTGCAACAAGGAAAGGTTGGCTTTACTATAATGTGTTTGATATAGTGCTGTACAGAACTTTCAGAGACTTTGAAAATATTCTCTTATTTTCTTATCAGAACAACTTTATAAGAGAGCATTAACGTATCATAAAATAATAAGCTCTGGCTGAGAGCAGCAGTTTATTTAGATGAACAACAAGTGGCCGTCAATCTAGGGATGGTTCCACTGTTCTTTATTTTTTCCTAAACATTCTTAACTATCACTGATTGGTTAGTTTTCAGACACTCTCTTCCAAAATAACTGAGTTGTCATCTGTGCAAGAAGAGACTGATTGACAGGTGTTCAACATCCCAAAAGTAAGGTGGGGGAGGGATCAGATTGGTCAAGCTTGAGGAGGTATACTGTTATTCACAGACATTTGTGCTCCATAATTAATTTTATCTCTATATAAAGTGGCACTATGAACTTTACACAGCAGTGAGGTCTTTAGAAAATCATATTTTTGGAAGTCAGGAAATGTTAATATATTGCAAGAGTTATTATCTGTAATTGAATCTTGCCTTTTTATCTGAATGGTGTTAGCATATTTCAGGAGACTCTTCATCTTAAATGTAGGCGTCTTCATGCACGAGCATATCCTAAAAATATTGGGGTTAAGGTCACCTGATCTTGAACTTAGGGCTTTGCTCTTTTTTTCATTGCCATTTTGTTTTTCTTGTTTCCAGGGAAAATTGATGAGGTAACTTACTGTCTACAGGGCCCAGAAAAAGAAATGAATAAGAACTTTTGAAAGTGTATGTATAGTAACTTCACTGTGGTATTGGCCTCTTTAATTTTAATGCAGTTATTTGTATTTTTTAATCCTCTGGCCTAGGAAGCTCATGGTCTGTAAATATGAATACTTCTTCTTCTGTGATGCTTTAAGTTGGGTGTTCTGTGACAGGGTGACTCTTGTTGCTGTCATCAGTATTATATTCAAACTTTTGTGTTTGGTTCTGTGAGCGTTTCTCTTGGGGAATGCTAACTTTTCTCTGTTTTTGTTTTTGAATGCTTTCAGTTACAATGAAATCCCCTGGCTTTTCTGTCAGTAGTATGCTTTACAGGACACTAAGAAAGGAAAAATGTATATTAGTGGATACTAAATGAGATAGCCTGAGTTGGAAACATCCTTTTGTTTTATCTGCTGCTGAGAAGTTTTATCTAAACTGGTCAAATGTCTTCAAAAGAAAAAAAAATGGAACATGCTAGGATTTCATGAGTCTTTCTGGTTTGAATGGTAATTATTTGAATACTCCCTAAAAACTTATTAAAGAATTAATGCCATCTTGGGGCATATTAAGTTGAGGAAGAAGAAAGGAGCCCTACGGAAATTAGGAAAGTAGCCGACCCAGAGGGACTTAGGAAAGATTCTTGATGAGGTTGAAATACTGCATTTTCTTTGCTTTGATCCAGCATACAAAGGCTCAGGGCACAGTCTGACTTTGTGCAATAGACAAGTGTATGTGTGGTTGTTAAAACAAATGTTTGTATACAGTTTGGGTTTTGCTCTTGTTGGAGAGCAATTCTTCAGACATCTTTCTGTGACTTTTGGCTTTTCTCCAAGTTCAAACATATTTAAACTGTAAGACTTATTTCTTATGTTTTTCTTGAGAAATCTTTGTATGTGTTCAAAAATCACTGAATTTATAAAAGAAATGTTCCCTGATAGTGTAAGTCATTCAGTAACGCATTTGTTTTGATAAGATTAAAGAAATAATAGTCTATTTATAAAAAATTGTTAAGCTGCAGGACACTTACAAAAAAATAACTGCAGCTTTGCCTGCAATATGGTTAGAAAGTAGTTATTCACCTTTTCACCTTTGTGGAATTGAGAAGTCTTCAGAGCACTTAGTGGGGACCTGTTACAAAATAAGAGCTTTTCATCATAAACAACCAGAAACTGTAATAAACTAAGTCAGAACTGATTAAATGAAGGAGCAAACATTTCTCATGAATGTGTCCCATAGGAAGCTTGTTTCATTAATGTGGAAATAAAATAATTTATAGAGTTAATGATTTGTTTTAATTTTCTCTTCAAATGTAAAGCTACTGTTTTCTGATACAGTGATGTATTAATATGATTGTTACATAAAGGCAGATACTTTTGAAATGCTTATAAAACAGTAAACTATTCTTAGGAAGAAGACTTTATTGCTTAGAAATAATATAATATTTATTATGTTTGTAGAGGAATGTAAGAATATGTATGTTTTCCCACAATGTAATTCCACACACACATAAAAAATAAAATGAATTGATGTAGATAGAGATAGCTAAGTGGCTAGATATGTGATAACAATTACAAAGTAGTGTCAGAGTGTAGATGGGCCGTGTGTATTCTGTCAGCTTTACTCTACACTTGGACATTTGTAATAGAATGTGAATGGTGTACATTGTGTTGGATTTAATATTCATGCTTAATAATTCGGAAAGGAGACAATGTCAATACTGGAGCATGAAATTTTGAACCCAAACAAATCTTACTTTCTTTTTTTCTCCTTTGATCTTTATCACAGCAACAAAAGACCAATACATGGAGCAGAACAGCAGATCAGTGGTAAAGAATGCAGACAGGCTTTAGAGGACTTAGAGAGTTTGGTTCTCAGCACTGCATCAGGCATCTAACAGCCACCTTTAACTCCTGGAGACCTGATGACTTCTTCTGTCCTCCATAGGCACATGCATGCACACAGACAAAAAGTTGCACACATGTACATACAAGTAAGATAATTCTTTTTTTTAAAAAAACCCAAAACCTTAGCACATGCTACTGAAATAAAACCTGAGATTTCTACCTGTTTTCTATCTGCTCAATTATTATGTGTGAAAATACAGTGTTAAAATGAAAGCACATACATAACTTAAAAAAATAATTAGGGGCTGGATTCATGGCTCAGTGTTTAGGAGTACTTGTTTCTCTAGCTGAGGGCATGGTTCCATTCTAAGCTCCCATTGGTAACTCCAGTTTCAGAGGGCTCAGTGCCTTCTTCTGATTGGTGGAGAAACTCAGCATGTATCTGGTGCACAGACATGTATGCAGGCAAAACATTTACACAGAAAAGGAAGACATCTAATTCAATTTTTAAAAAATAAAAAAACCCTTAGGCTATTTAACTATTAATAGAAAAACAGTTGGGGAAGAGAAATTTCTATTTATTTTGGGGGCTCCTCTAGTCTCTGAGACTCCATAATCTTTTTTGCTTCTGGCTCCTTTGAATTTGTAATGTCAGACATAGGTTCTCTGAGAAAAGCTTTACCAACTTAGTGAGTTCTAGGTTACCAATTCCAACGTGCACAGTTTTGGGGATGTAAGGTAGGAAGAGTGGCACACAAAAAACACAATTACAGCGACACTGTCTGCTAACTCTAACTCTCATAACATAAGCATCCTGCATGCTAAGTATAACCTTGTTATGATGAAACAGACTTATGGCAGTGTTGGCCAATTGGGGATCTTAGGTCATTGGAGGTACTCCTCAGAATTAAGCCATTGCCAAGCAAATGTTGCCTAATGTTTGCCTGAGGCCATTTTCTCTTAGCAAACCTGTAGTCAGAATTTCTTAAAGACATAAAGATGTTGATGTGTGTTTAGTCTTTCCTTTAGGAAGAAATAATTGTCACCCAAAGGAAGACAATCCTAAGGAGTGACAAGATTATGATTTTAGGCCCTAGTGTACTACTCATGGGTTACAGGAGTAAGGGTTTTCGTTATTTGAAATTTTTGACATTTATTTTAATTAACAAAGAGTACTTCTGTGTATTTTTAGGGAGCAGTGTGAATTGAATGTAGTTAATTACCATATCTGTCACCTCATCAGTTTGTTATTTTCTATAGAGAGGATTATATATTTTAGCAAATTGGAAACATGTTTTTATCTGTGGTTCCCTCACAATACAACAGATCATGAAAACTCATATCACAGTCTAGCAGAAGTGCTATGCCTTTGATGAACATCTTCCCTTTCTCTGTGCCTTCCCCTCAGACTCTGTGCTTCTGAGATCAGTTTAGTAGCGCTGAGTAGAATACTCATGCCAGGGAAGACTCACTAGGTCCACACATTCCCCTAGAAAATTATTCCTCCCACAGTAAGTACCATGAGGTACTGAATTCAAATTTGTGCTAGCTGATTATTTGTTAAAGTTCCAACAGCCCAATTTAAATAGGTATTTCCCCACTTCAAGTCACTGCGTGTCCTTGACCACAGATGCCAGGGCTGATTATATAAAACAGGAGCCAGCTAACTATAACCTGCCTCCCAGTTTTGTAAATATAATTCCACTGGAACACAGCCAAGCCCGTTTGTTTTTCATAACATCTATGGCTGCTCTCATGCTGTAGTCGTGACAGGGTTGCGTACCACTCAAAATGTATTTACTATCTTGCTCTTTACAGAGAAAGTTTGCAAACCTATTACAAACAAATAGCACAGAGACCTACAACTTGGGAACATATCTCTTGAATGCAAAGGAAAATGAGACAAGTGATACCTGTAATACGAACTGTAAAAGTCAGGAGTTGATTCTAGCCCTGAGAGTTTGCGGGGTACTATATAAGAAAGAGAAGGTGATTATTTTTGTAAAAGATTTCTTTTTATTTTATGTATATGAGTCATTTGCCTGTATGTGTGTATCTCTTCATCGTTTGTGTGCCTTGTGCCCACAGAAGCTGGAAGAGGGTGTCACAACTGCAGATGATACTGCAGTTACTAAATTTTAAATTTCCCCCAATACCTTTTTAGTATTTATTAAAAACATATGTCACCACAAACTAGTTCATGCATTTTGTTTTCATTTAGCAGAAAGGTCTTTGATTGCAAGTAACTAGACAATTGTAATCTTCAAGTGACAAATGGTACATTTAACAAAGATAACCTTCATATTACACCACAGTGATACGCGGTTCCACAAAACAGTGTGTATACCTGTGAAATGTATGTGGTAATATTACAGTAGCATCAGTGAGTGAGCTGATAGCTTAAATGTTTAGAATTTTATATCATATTTTTAATTTTTTAATTATTTAAAACAATTTTTAAATTTAAATATATTTTGATTATATTCTTTCCTTCCCCCAAGTTCTTCCAAATCTGCTCCCCTAACTACCCACTCAACTTTAAGTTCTTTCTCAAAAAAGAACAAAAACCCAATACAATAACAAAATCCCCAAACCAAGAAAATAAAAATAAAACCATACACAAAATGAAAACAAAACAAAACCCAAAACAAACAAACAAACAAGATACTAAACAGTATCCAAATAAAAGCACACATCCAAAACAAAGCTGTGAAGTCCTTTCTATGTTGGTCAACTGCTCCTGAGCATGAGGCCTGCCCTGGAGTGGTTGACTTGCCAGTGTCACTATTTTGGAGAAAAGTGATTTTCCTTTTCCCAACAGGTGTAAATGACAGTTCACTTGTTAACCTTTATCCTGGTGGCTACCTTTACATTCATTCATTCATTTTTTTTTTTTAGAAGCAGGAGTAGAGCACAGATAAATCATAGCAAAAATATCAGGATAATAAGGAAAAGGAGTAGCTGCAGGGAGGGAAGCCCCCTCCCCAGAGGTGAGAAGGACCAGGATGCCATCAGGGACTCTAAAATGTGTCAGAGGTACTTGTGACAGGGAGGGAGCCTGATGGGCAGCAGGTGCTTTGATGTGCTGGTAGGCACCACATAGTCACAGAGGCCAGGGAAATGGCTCCTCTTGGTAGAGGGAACCAGCCTCCCAAGTTCCTGCCGTATGCTAACTTTTATCTAGCCACTGGAAATCCTCCTATAGTTCAGGCTGAGCTCATCTGTGGATATTTGGACTGCCTTTGGAGTTTGGACAAAGACATACAGAAATATGCCATTTACTCATTTCTCATATCTTGTTTTGGGCTTTCCCTGTAATGTTGCTATCAGCATCTGAAACACGAATTCTGCTTGGTATTTAATGAAAACTCAAAGTCAGATATTGGGGAAAAGCTAGGAATATCAAAGAGAGGAAACAGACCACAGTCAAATCTCACCCAGCCAACTTCCCAGGGTAAAAGCTATCTTCCAAAGTCCTCAGCCTTGCTCCTCGACACTTGTACAGAATACCTCAATGTCTGCCTACAGCAGCCTTAAATATCTTCTTCCCCCAGTTGTTTCACTTCCAGTTCAACTCTGCATCTTAATTCCTAGAGTTAGGATTAAAGGTGTGAGCTACTACTGTTTGGTAGTTAGGCCTTGAGCTCACAGAAACACAGAAAGATCTGTCAGTGGAGTTGTGAGATTCAAGGTGTAGCTCACCACTTGGTCTTTCCCTCCTGGGATTAAAGGTGTGAGTCACCACTCTGACCCTCCTGGCTTGACTGTGGGTTTCTGCTCCTGACATACCAGGCTGATTTTATTAAATATTAAATATATCACCACAAACATCCTTGTTTGTGTCTTTAGTGCAAATTCACTAATCACTTTTCCTTATTTTGTGAACTCTCTGTTTACTCTATTGTAATATTTACCTCGTTTGTTTTTAATTTTTAATTTTTGTGTCCTAGTAAAGGTAATGATGAAATCTTTCCCCCACTTCCTCACCTCTGGTTCCTCTCTTCATCGCCACTCCTGCTATGGAATCTTTATCTTTTTCTTCTTGCTTTGATATTTTTTTTCTTCTTTATTTATTTTGTATTTATCAAGAAAAACAGTAGATCCGAGCCTGTCACCCTGCACAAAACTCAAATCCAAGTGGATCAAAGACCTCAACTTAAACTCAGCCACTTTGAACTTGATAGAAAAGAAAGTGGGAAATACACTTCTACAAATTGGCACAGGCCACCACTTCCTAAATATAACACCAGTGGCACAGACACTAAGACCAACAATCAATAAGTGGGATCTCCTGAAGCTAGGAAGCTTCTGTAAAGCCAAGGATACTGTCAATAGGACAAAACGACAGCCTACAGAATGGGAAAAGATTTTCACCAACCCTACAAGTGATAGAGGACTGATCTCTAAGGTATATAAAGAGCTCAAGAATCTAGAGCCCAAAACCTTGAATAACCCAATCAAAAAATGGGGTACAGATCTAAAAAGAGAATTCTCAGCAAAGGAACTACAAATGGCTGAAAGGCACCTGAAAAAGTGCTCTTCATCTTTAGCCATCAGAGAAATGTAAATCAAAACAACTTTGAGATACCACCTAACACCTGTTAGATTGGCTAAGATAAAAGGCCAGATGACAGCCTATGTTGGAGAGGATGTGAAACAAGGGGAACACTCCTCCATTGTTGGTGGGAGTGTAGGCTTGTTCAGCCACTTTGGAATGCAATATGGCGGTTTCTCAGAAAATTA